>CM069452.1:49297195-49470814 GCA_035610835.1 Ophiura sarsii
CTTTACGTTTCTAAATTTCTAGCGAACAGATTTCTGTTTTATTTCATCTCTAAATGTAATAACAAGTTTGTTAGTGTAATGCTCTACTTTACTTTAAGTAAACCCAGTGCCGTAGAGTTCCTTACATCTCTATGGATGCGTAACCAAGACGATCACTAATTGCGTTGAAGTAGAGTCACCGCGATAAAATTACCATCAACAGACAAACGAATGAACATTTTCTTGTATAAATAAATAAACAGGTCAAATGAAAAAAAACTTACCTAACGATAGAGAGATAGAGACTTCTTGACACTAACGGTTTTATTCTCCAAGTTCCGCTATCAGCTTAATAGTATAATACAAATAAGTGAGTCCACAGCGACGCAACACCTGTGAGCAACTGTGGTTTACTTTGTATTCACTCTTCTTTCTCTCAACAGGTTAAGCGAAAGTGAAAAAGTCAATTGCGCGCGCTAACCACAATCTGTTAAAATCCTGAGAGAGGTAATGAAACGATTTCCAAAACTTCCCGTCATGCAACCGGCAGGCAACCAGGTGATCCCACCCGTTGAGGCGCTACTTTTGCGCACTTGTTACGGGTCTTGATTTGTATTGTGTCATCATTCACTATTTTACAGTAGCTGCGATTTTTAGTGTGACGGCGACCAAGTTTAGGACGTAATAGATATTATATACGAAGTAGGATGCACCGCGGCAATCAAAAGTCGTTGCTCCGGTATCCGTGCCTACTCCCTCTGCTCGACGTTAATCCGGTTGACTTAATGGCACTGCTCAATTATTAATTCGCTGTATATTACTTCATGACGTCATCCTGCGCCCGTGTGAATAAAAGTTGGACATAGTCATCTTGAAGTGTTGCCTGCCATATACTTATATTTCGTGAAGATCGGGAAAAGACGCAATAAGTGGTTCGCTGGTTTTACTCCATGTCAGCTTCATCCATTTTAGGACTGAGTTCAACGCGTACTCCAGTAATTGCATCACATAATTGCGTTCATATCTTTGATTTCATGGTGTTTGCAGTTGCGGGATTAAAGACGTACACGTCGGCCTTTGGCGCATGAAGGCTGTGCCAATCACTTTTATGACGCCATGACGTCACATCTCTTTTTGACATGACATAGAGAAGGACATAACATAGAGAAAAAAACATAATAGAGAAGAACATACTAAGTATTTGACACATTTAAACTTTACTCAGAGCAGCTGATATACTCGTACATTTAAAAAAAAATGTAAGTGAATTCGAACCGGTAACTTACGTGTACATGACGCTTTATATAATTTCCTTCCACTTCATGGTCCAGTGCAACAAAATACTGATCACCTTAGCGGTAGGAGTGTATCATACTTTTAAACTCAAAGAGTTTGAGGAAAGTTTGAAATCTGTTTTCAATCACCAATATTTCATTTATTTGCGATATGTTCATATCATGAAAAGCGTATTCATTTCTGTTCATAACGACAACAATCGCTTGAATATATGATGGTTCTCAAACAGATTGTAGACCTTTCCGATGAACCATTGTCTTTACTGAACCCAAATAATCAATGTACATTAACAAACAACTCGCTTGGGCTATCATATCCTAACTGTGATAATATTACACTATAAACAGACAACACAACGCCCTCATTGAACGACCACATAAGGCCTCATTTCAGTAGGTCAATGGCCGCGTGCATACTATACTATTGTGGAACGATCCATTTTATACAGTTGTCATTGAGCGGATTATTTATAAATAGTCTATGAACATCGTCCCTATCTTCTCACACAACTTTAATGATTGATTGATAGTGTATCAACCAAATCAACAAGTATCTTTTTAAACGTAAAATTTGCTGTAAAGTGCTGTGAGACTTTTAGTGAGCGAAGCATACCTCCGCTTCCCAAATAACTAATGTTCTGCTCTGCATTTCATTGAGCAATGAAATGTCATACCATTGCATACCTGACCAGGTCAGGGCCTAGCGTGGCAATGCGGTGACAGGTGTTTGTGGCAAAATGACAGGGCCGGGTGAGGGCTGGTTGTAGTTTCGATTTTGATTGTGTTTGAACATGCAAACGTACGGTAACAAACAATATTTAAGGGAAACGCTGTGACAGGGAAACATACGTTAACAAATGATCGTTAAAGGAAACGGTTCAGTGCAACTTATCATAAATGCCCTTTTATATAAAATTCAATTCAATTACTATAAAATCACCGCTTTTCTTTCAATTAAGTCAAGTTTGGTGACACACACGTGGTATTATTTATATATTTAATTAGCATCAAGTCAAAAACACATTTTTAATTTAATCTGGAGATGTGTATATCTTGGAAACTTGGAAATCAGATATGTTGTGCATAAACATAATCCCGCCATTTTTGTATGAGCAAAATGGAACATTACTTTGTATTATATATTCATTTAATTAATTTTAATAATTTACATCCAATATTCTATGATTTATTTAGACATAACAATACCTTTAATACGGGTTTGTGACCTACCAAATTAAAGCGTTTAAAGACATACACAACAAAATGGTATGGTGGATTTTTTTAATTGCATGTATTTAAGCAGAGAGTATGCATTTCGTACATCCTCTTAGCTTTATTTGTATGCAAACAAATCGTCGCTGTTCTGACATACCGGCACATCACAACAGAAATAAGTAAAGAGATGTGCCGGTATGTCAGAACAGCGACAAAATGATTCACCAGGCATAACCACAGGGAACGTGCATTTCAATTTACCGCGTTAGCAGTACTACACATGTCATTATGTGTACACACAAGGGCTGTGTGTGGTTTCACTAGACCAGCTCCCTATTAAGTACTTGTTGACATCCCTTATAAGTCTTTATAAATTGAAGATGTGTAATCAGCTGTGAAATCAATGTCAGGTAAAAGCTAGCTTCTAGTTGGCTGGGCCCTATACATGTGTGAATGGTGTGTACTGAAAAGGCCAATCACAAAAGAGGTTTAATAGATATGTGTGACTACATTAAAACTCATACAAGGAGAGTAAATTATTTATTTAAACTTGATCTGTTAAAGATATTTGGAGAAAACACCAAAAAAAAAAAAATCATCTTTAGTGGACCAAAAGGAGGTGGTGTATAACAAATTGAAATAAAAGGCGTTTATTGTAAGTTGCACTGAAGTCCGGGGAGCGTACGTTAATAAATGGTCTTCGTAGGAAATGCTAGAACGGGGAAACATACTGAAAGGCATCGTTACAAAAATGAACATTTTTCAATTGATATTCGAAGTATAGGCGATGGAAATCCACTAATTTGGAGGTGTTCAATACTCTGTAGAAGAATTAACCTTCAAATTGATTCTCATATTGCTCTAATTGTATAAATGACCGTTCAGAGATTTGACCCGGCTCGGAGTAGATATTATAGATATGTATTTTTAAATAATTTGCGTATAAAATCAAATACACAAACTTTCAAGCCTATTACAAATGATCTTGCTAGATTTCTTTTAGTTTTTACCGACAGCGGGTCCTATTATATGGGAAAATAGCTTACAGCTCAATAAAGTATTAAATTTGAATACCCATTTACACACAGTTGTCGCCGAGAGAAATAGAAGGTCGAAAGTCCTCTGATACATGCAAACAATCGTGGGCGATAGCTATATAATAATTATTTCTTTCGATACAACAAATTATAACAGATTTCTGTTGTAAATTTAATTTAACTCCATATTGCCTCCCGGGGAAAATCATCCTTGATAATAATAAAACTTATATATATTAATCGGCAGTTAATAAGTGCTATTACCTAATGATTAAAGCACTGCTGAAGAAATGAAGGAACAAATATGAAAACAGCTAGATGAAAAATGTTTGGGAAATGATTTGAACTAGTAACAGTGCAAGCTTGAAACTCACAAAATAGGTGACATTTTAAGTAAAGAGAGATAAACGTACTGTGACATGCGTCTTTAAGTGCATTTTTAAATACAATAATTAAGCCTGTAGGCATGTTCTCAGTTTGTGTTTTCAGATCAGATACCACGCTGAAACAATTCTGCATTCACATTTTATTTTCAAAAATCTTGATTTTAATGTAATTATTGCTCTAGGAAAATATTGTTGTTTCTACAAATTTATAATTATTATCTGCCATCAGTAACGTACGTAAGGTTCACAGGATTGGAAATAAGACGCTGCAAAATATGCCTACAAAAGTGCGATAAAGTACCATGTCTTTAATATTAATACCTGAGATTAAGACACCTATTTAGTGTGGAAAGGCCAAGGAGTGCATAGATTGCTCATTAAAATATGAATTCAACCAGAAAATTGTTAATTGCAGTTGCTAATTGACGCCAGGGCTTAACGTCAATCTGCGTGCAATTATAAGATCATGGCATACATAAAGGTTATTCACACAGTTGGTGAATTTCATTGCATCATAATCATGATAATTTGCGGTACTATAGCTTTTGCTTAACTTTTGATTTGTTTAACATTTGCCTAACCTTTCTGTATACGTCATAGAGATCTTTATAAATGAATATGTTGAAAGTCCGTTCACACATTTCTCTGTGTTAAGCTTTTTAAAGCGCTTTAACATGTTTATGGTTCAAATAAAACAGATACCAAAAGGTTGATCAATAATGATTTTTATTTGGTTAAAAACACCATTAATGTTACCAAAAGCCAGACAATTTTATAAAACAACAAATTTTAAATTCAAAAAATATTTAAAAAGTCCATGAAGTGATAATTTAAAGAAATATAAAATCTCCAAATCCATGTTGTAATACTATAGCATAAAATCAAAGTCGTAAATCTTTCATAACCATGATAACGTAACGAGGATTATCCTCCATGTTCACATTTTGTAAACAAGTTTGACACAAAAGAAAAGAAATCGGTGAAAAGAAATCGCTATAAATAAGATGAGAATTTACCCTGAGTGCATTTTGAAAGCAACAATCCGATATTGCATATATCTGAATAAATCGTAGAAGTATTATAGTATTTGCTCTTGAATATTTATGGAGAATTAGGAATTTGAAGACAGTGCACAATGTACACCTAGCACATAAAGTCCCTGACCAGGTGCTTTGAGGTTGATTTATTCAAAATATAATCGGTACCAACAATCTGAGATATATATTATATGAGCACATTTCTTCTCCGCAATTTGATACTTCATTCAACAAAATCGAATGGATACTTTTAAAATTATGGCGATTTCAATGACCGCGCATGCAACAGAAAAGTTGCACTAGGTATAGGAATCATAGATTTGTGTGTGATTACTGTCATAACTGTGTGCTATCTGAACGAGACAGATGAATGGGTCTTTAGTGATAACCGCAATGTGCGGGACAAAGGGTGTATCTGGCTGTGAAGAATACAAGTCTTAGCTGATAAGCTGTGAGTTTTCAGTGACAGTGGTAAATCACACACAAATCAATGATTTCCTATACCTAGTGCAACTTTTCTATTGCATGCGCGGTCATTGAAATCGACATAACTTTAAAAGTATCCATTCGATTTTGTTGAATGCGGTATCCAACTGCGGAGAAGAAATGTGCTCATTTAATGTATATCTCAGATTTTTGGTACCGATCATATATTTTGAATTAGCCAACCTCAAAGCACCTGGTCAGGGACTTTATGTGCTAGGTGTACACTGATATAAACACGACATATTTTATGTATATCGTAGTCATGAATACTATTTTGTGTCAATATAAGACTTTTAAGTCTCTGAGGTGATCATAAACAATGATGTTTAAAAAGTTATTATTTATAAGAGTCAACTAAAAATGGCATATCAATGCATGAAGCGTTTTATGGTAAATTCTGATGATATTGACTGTAAAGGCAAGTTTACGACAAAGAGAATAAAATATATAGAATTAACTCTAATCAATGACCAGCGGAAGACATGCAAAAAATAAGGTTTATGAATGTCTATATACACCAAGGATAAACGAAAAATAATAACAAAATTCTATTTATTGGTATATTTTATAACATATATTACTATTCACACCAAAGATTATATTTTCATGCAAAGTTTAGGCTTTAAATTTACGGCACTATGCAACGTTTGTTGCCATAATCTTACAATTGCAAGAATTATGCATTAATTTATCAATAGACCAATGGACAATAATTATCAAACATAAGTGAATAATAATATGGCCCTTTAAATCAGCACATAGATATGTTTATTCTGTTAGCCGCAGTTTTATTCATAAATCCTGTCCTACCTCATATTTGATAAAGCAACGTTACAACAACAAAAATGTGCTTAAAATTAGAATAAAAAGAGCATATTACTACTAGGCCTCCCGCACAGGCAGAAACGCAGAATCTGGTGAAAATTACCCAGTTTAGATCAAAAGTAATGCGCTTGAAATATGTTAAGCGCTGAGCGTACTCTCAACGATCTACGCTAAGCGCAAGCGTTAACCACCGTTTTCCAATCACTGCGTCATTTTGTTGTGGCGGAGCGAGCGACGTGGAGTATGCTCGGCGCTTTAGTGTAGCTTGGTACTTTTTGAATATTTTCAATATGTTCTCTTAACTGATTTTGTCTACAACATAAAATAATATTCATCTCTAACTGCAACACAATTTATTTAACAATTAGCAGTTTGAGTTATAATTTTAGTTTAATGGTTTGTAATCGGTGTCAATCTTTCTGCCTTTTAAAAGGTCTGATATCATCCTGTTTATGCGTATTATTAAATATTGTTCATTTTAAGGCTTTCCCTTCGGCGTGTTTTTTTTCCGGGTATATCTATCTTGTAATTTAATGCAGGTCATAGATCTTACCTATAAACCGTTATAACGGCGCTATAACGGCATTTTACCGTCCATGATTTTACAGTCATGCAAAACACAATACATACCAAAACACTCTCAATAGGGCGTAAAAGCCGCTGTCTTAATAGGACATTTCGATTATTTCCAATAAGCGCGGCAGGTGATCCCATTATTTATCACTTTGGTCTTTACAACTTATAATAATCCTCACATTAGGTTGATTTTGATTTTATTAGTAATTTGATATCTTTGTTTAAAGATACCTTCCACAGAGATCCATCCACCATCATTTTAGAATATTTTGGAGTTCGCATTTTAAAGCGCTCTTTACAAGTTCATACCTAAGTGTCACCGGGGGCAAATATCGGTTAGAGTAATCATACAGGAAATTAAACGCGACAAATTGAGATGAAAAGAGGTGCGAATGAGGCACCTAAAGAAAGGCATAGCAACAGGTGAGCCAATAGGTCAACCTAGTGGACATAGAGAAAGGATGGCGGAAGGCCACGAGAAACAGATATAATATAGATCTATCTATACAGAGTAGGATGAAGGCCAGCAGGCATGGGAAGTCTAGAGTGGCAGATTATTGACGAATCTACTCAGGGCTAGAGAGTGATATAGACGAGACACATCAAGAGGAGCCAGACATACACACTATAATGCCGTATTCTTGTTACAGGCTAGTTATTCACATGTACGCACGTCGACTTCTTGGATTTCGAATTTTTAAGACGATTTTCAAGTGTTATAAATCACCGTGGTAAATAATGTACAATGAATGTACAAACGGTCAGGAGAGGTCACACATCTTTTAATTATTGGTATGACTCGACCTAATTGCGGGTTATCTCTAGGGATAGCGGGTTAAACCTTGGATAACCTGACCAAAGAACGGTTAACCAACGTTATGCCAACATACGATAGAAATAACCTATTTTCGAACATGAGGTAATGGCGGTTAACCGCTAGTTATCCTCTCGTAAGATACAGCCACACTGTCTATGTAGTTCCTTTTACGTATTGTGCCTTTAACAACACAACAGGAAATACAGAATATAAATATAATACCATACATTTGAAATGAAATTGTATGATTTACTGCAGGTTTTTTATGCTATTACGCTTTTAGTATTGATAATTGATGATAACTTCATGAAGTCACGTCATGTTATTATACAACACTCTATTGACATTTCGTTATTATGAATTGAATGATAAAGTTGTACATATTTTATATGTTTTTCATGCAAAGAAAAAACCACTAGAGAATCTTGATATTTAAAGAACATGATTTTCAAACTTTGATGCGTTTGGTTTTGTTATCTCTTGAAACATGAAAGGATTATGTTTTCCATTTGATATAGATCCGGTCCTATTGTTTATTGAGGCAACGTGTAAATTATTAATATCTAAATTATTATTATATACCAATTCAGAAAATGTCATTTAATGTCATGCATACGAACACATTATTCAATGCAACAGTCTCGATCATGCAAAGGCCTTAGCCTAGGCAATCAGAACTTGGTGCTTATTACCTAAATATTGAAGCAGGCCATTTCAATGTTCGTTCGCATTTAATAACATGTTTGCATATTATATAAAATGATTACATTAAAATTGGAGCACTTCTTTAGGGTGTTTTACTGTCATGGATTTAGAGTAGATTCAAAGACTTTGGCCGTTTACCATTTCACTATAGGTAATGTCTCCCAATTGAGGGGAGGATTTGAAATTTTAATCTGATCATTGGCACATGTTTTTATGCCTTGAAACACATCGTAGGTACTTCATATCCAGAGTGGTGATAAAGTTTGATCGTGCCGTTCTCCAAATTGATTTTATTAGTTATGTAATCATTATGGTACAGGAAAAGGTAGCTCATTTACATAAAATCCCTGATACCATCATCGTGTTGGAGCATGCGAATCATGTACTCGTGTAGTATTTATCCTTCCCGATAGGAATACCGCTATTGGCAAATTAATAATGTGTGCTAAGTTCCCCAATTAAGCAAAACAAAACAACAGTACCTAAACTTAGTTAAAGCGTTTACCAAATGTAGCATCACTGTCCATTCAATTAACCCTTATTTGGGAGTCGATTCCTTTATCTGTTATCTATTCTTTGGAAAAATGTTAACGAATGCGCGGCCAATTTGGTAAATACTACAATCTATTTGGAAGTATAGTGGACTTGTTATTGTGATTTGAGCTAAATCAAATTTTCTTTTTCACCAATTGGCATTTAAATTCGCAAAATCAGCATTCAATTGGAATAAATCATGTTACACGTTTGATTGTTTTACAATTATAGTCATGAATTTAATGGTTAGTTAATTTTGAACCGTTTTATTTATTACATGACTTCTGGGAACAGGGCCCGATCTCATAAGGAGTAGTTTCATAGATGACTCAATGCATCTTGTGTATGATAAGTTCCCTACAATCAATCCTAGATTTTGTTCCGATTTCCACTGAAGGTCAGAATTATATATGTTTCTATTTATTGTATTTGGACGATTCCTCTCATCTCTTATCATCGATCTGATTACAAAGAAAAACATATCAGTAGGATCATGAGTACACAAAGAAAACATATTTGCACAATTTTATATGTGTGACGAACATTTTTTAGATCTGTTAGCCTATATCAGCAGAAATTGTATTTCCTTTCTATTTCAATGCGAACGTCATTTTATCCGTCAAATGTATTACGGTTTCACTGATTCGTTACACCGACCTTATATGTAGCTCAAAGTGTGAAATCGTATCCAAAAATCGAATCGCAATACATTTTGGGCTTTCCGTCATTTTTAAGCCTAAATCAGCAGCATTTTTTTCCTTGCTATTTCAATGCGAACGTCATTTTTGTTTCGTCAAATGTGTTGCAGTTTGACCGGTTAGTTACACCGACCTTTAGCGTAGCTCAAAATGTGATATCGTATCCAAAAAATCAAATTGGGACACATTTTAGGGTATCCGTCATTTTTAAGCCTAAATCAGCACCAATTTTTTTCTCCTTGTGATTTCAATGCGCACGTTATTTTTTCTGTCAAATGTGTTGCTGTTTAACCGGTTTGTTACACTAACATTATAGGTAGCTCAACCTGTGAAATCATATCCAAAACATCTAATCGGGACACATTTAAGGGTATCCGTCATTGTTGAGGCTAAAACGCAATTTTTTCCCTTGAAATTTAAATGCGAACGTTATTTGTCTCGTCAAATATGTTGCGGTTTGACCGGTTTGTTACACCGACCTTATACGTAGCTGAATTCGGGAAATTGTATCTAAAAAATCAAATCGGTGCACATTTTAGGGTATCCATCCTTTTTTAGCTTAAATCAGCAGCGAAAAACTATTTTCATTGCACATGTCATTTCCGTCAAATGTGTTGCGGTTTGACCGGTTCGTTACCCCAAACCTTATACATAGCTCAAAATGGGATATTGTATCCAATAAAGAAAATCTGGTTACATTTAGCCTTTGTCCATTTTTTTTAAATTCCCAAACAATGCACATCTGTGAAGGCTCTTGCTCTTTGTGGATGCACACATTTAACCTAATAGGCATCCCAGCAAGCATAAAAGGTTTGTTATTTTTAAATACAAACAAATGACATTAAACAGCAATGAAATCATCCAAATCCAATCATACCCCTCATGTTCGGATAGGTGGCTCTCGGTACAGCGAAATAGCATTTGTGCAATGCCTTAGCAACTTTTCGAACTATTTGCATCAATCAATGAATTCACGCCAAGTAGACACCTAGTAGACACCTAAGTAGGCATGATCATAACATTTTGTAAATAAAAGTATCTCTTTAAAATGGAATACATAGAAACAAAGTACTTTTTATTAAAAAATGATGGTTCCAGCGTCACTAGCTATGCTAAATGATTTTAAAAGCACCAGCCTTGACACCAGACGCGCCATGGCACGACTTTTATAATGATATACACAATTAGTCATTCCCTTGTAGACATAGATTGGCAAGACCACCTCACTAAGCCCCAACGACTTCTAAAAAAGACTCACAGTCACACACTGTCTTACCAACGTCAATCTTCCAGAACTCGAACGTACGACCTCAGCTTCTTCCCTTGGACAACAAACCATGGAACGACCTACCTCACAACATTTTAGACTGCAATCAACTGTTGCCTTCAAATCTGAACTCAACAAATACCTTTGTGGAACTGAAAACGACTCTACTAACGCAACCCACTCACAACGCAGTCACCCAAACAAATAATGGTCAGGTCATCTTCAACTCTGATGCGATACAGTCACCTGCTTTGTTGGAGTATAAAGAATCTAGATCCGGATTCAGGATTCATACATGTCTGCAGGGTGCAGACTGTAAAAACGCAAAGTTATAACCAAAAGTATTTTGCCTCATTGTGTGTGGTTATTTAGACATCAGTGAATATATCCCAGCCCGATCCTCAAGACTCCCCTGGATTTAAAAGAGGTAAACATGGAATTTTTCACATATTTTTGCTACCAAATTTTCAAAATCTTAACTCAAATTTTACGAAACTATTTGTTTCAATCTATAAAAAACTTAGCCCTGTCTATAATGGAATTGTACGCGTTCCCCCTCTACAATCCTTCATCTCCCCCATGGCGTAAATAATTACCCTTCCCTCAGATTTAGCGTAAGAACATAGTAGACATGTATTGACCTAATTCATGCACTATAATACAAATTAAATTACAATTTTGTGCCGAATATACTTTTAATCACTTTAATAACAATAAAAAACACGTTAACAAGTTTAATAGGCGAACATTGCGCTTGCGAGAATTACGAATTGAAACAGTAACGCGTACCGTACGCGGAGTGCAATTATAAATATTTTCAATCTGTTACCTCACTGCTTTCAATGCACTTCGCGTATTTTACTTTCCTGCAGAATCCTGCTTTCTGATTGGTCCGTTACTACTGTAGGGTGTATGAATGCCATTTAATGTATGTCGTTACTAAATGATCTTCATGCTGACGTTTAAACATACATGACACTTGTTGAGCATGTTGAGAGGAATGCAATGACGATCCTTCTTCTGTAATCACGAAAATTTAATGACGCAAAAGATTTGTGCTTTGCAGTATTGGTTTCGCTGCAATATAACGGATTTCCAAACTTTAAACAACTCATCCCGCGAATATGTGTCTATGCAGGAAGGGTTTTTTTATTTTTCTCCAAGCAAGAGTTAACATATTTTAAACATAGTTTGATAACAATTCAGAAAAATATGATGGGCAAAATTGTTGATACATTTATATACAATCAGCAGTAGTTTAAAAACAATTCTCTGAGCTACAGGGAGCCAATGGGGTCCCTTTGAAATTGGCGTAATGTGGTAAGATCTTTAAGAGAATGTGATAATGCGAGCTGCAGTGGTTTGAATTTTTTGAAGACGATAGAATTAATTAGCTGGTAATCCATAAAGAAGAGCATTGTTGTTATCAAGACGATATATTATAAACGAATGAATTATTTGTTCTGTAGCATCACGACTAAGATATTTGCGGATTCTGCTGATATTACGTAGTTGAAATGCTGAGCAGCGAATGACATTGGAGATGTGTGGTTTCATAGTCATGAAAGAGTCGAAAGTTGCACCCAGATTCCGAGCTTTGGAGTAAATTAATGACTTTGCTGCCAGCGCCGTGATCTATATGAATAGATGTATGTATACCAGAATGCCCCCCCCCCCCCCCCCCATATAAACACCAAACAACGGTGCATATAATATTATTAGAGGCCCGGGAATATGACGGATGACATGCATTAAGACAACTAAATTTCTTGAGGCGGTATAATTTATTTATTTTCACCAGCCAACCCCCACGTTCGACAGGTTTACGTCTTGTGAAAATTGCCCCTCGTTATTCTTCCAAATGGTGTACATAACGGGCGTTTTTCCCGCGTGATAAACCTTTGGGTGTTCGCAACGCTTTCACTTGCTACTTGCCCCGGCTTTTTGTTGTTGCTTCTTTGGTTTTAATAAAACTTAGAATAAGTTATATTTGTCAGATCTATCACATTTATTGAGACTGACAGTCGCAGACAGACCCCTTCTATTCACTATCTCATAGCAGGTTGTTCTTCTGTGTCGCTACTAGTTCCAATAAAACACGTTATTTTGCGAGGGTACTAGAACCACGCTTAAACGTTGCAAAATGAGTGTTTTAAATTAGGGCGAAATCGAAATCAGGCTTTTGTCACACCATACGAGTATTTGGGTCATCATTTGCAGTTGTTATGTATGTCAATGAAAACATGTTTTTAAATTGAGGGTGTCTCTTTTCTTACATGTGTAATGTTTACAGTTGGCGATCATGAGTAAACGTCCCGTTTGTATTCCAAGTATTCAATAAAGGGCACGTATTTAATGAACATGAACCTCATCCGCTTGATAATACCCAAATGCGACAAATGGTCCTATGCCGTTAAGATAGATTCATCAAAGATACTATCCAACGACCCCGTCAACGACATGTCCGATGATAGAGGATTGATGAGTTATAATCAAATCGTGCTCGATATAGAGGATAGAGGATTGATGAGTTATACATAATATATTCGTGCTCGATAGGCGCTTAAATCCGTGAATCCGTACCCAGGCCTAGAGTATTTAAAAATATATTTCCAAATTAATGTGGTCGATCAATAGTTCTTATAATTAAAATGGTCACGTAATTTACATCATGATATAGCAACCGCAGGGCGTAGTCACAACATTGTGAGAGTACTCGGCAATATAAACGTTGACATTTGTAACATTGTAAGTTTACGATAGTTGCTAAATATTAACGTCATGTGTAAAAAGGGTCGCAGGACCGTATCGGGATAAGCGCAATAATGGTCGAAAACCCGTCAGACAATTTGAACTGACAACTGTAAATGTTGCACACGATTAATAAAATATGGTCAAATGCCATGAATAAGAAATAAATATTATATGAATCTATGAATTTAAATAATGTAATTATTTCAATATAACAAATTGTAATGTATTTCGCGGCACCAAAACTCTGGAACATTGGCGTTAGAGGAACTAAAATGGACAAATCACGACGATATCGACAACGTTTAGATGCTATTGATTTCACTGCGATATAATGGACTTCAAAACGTTGAAGCAACTCATCCCAAGCAAGAATTAAAATTACCCAAGCAAATAATGCGCTATTCAAACGTGCCATCTTAAAGGAGGTGTCCCTCAAGCACAAAATTGTGCATTATATGTAAGAGAATTAACTATCGCGCCCAACTTTTGTAATTATATAGAGCAAAACACCACACTTATGACAAAAACAGATAAAAACCGCCATCTCTCAACATGAAATTTTTAAAATTCGCGGCGATCAAAAGTCTCGGTGTCGATGAAGTCATAGTTATACAATACACAAGCGCAAATTTGAGCACCGATACCCATGACGTCATCGACACCGGGACTTTTGATCGCTGTGAATTTTAAAAATTGCATGTTGTGTGATGGCAATTTTTATTCGTTTTGTGACTAGTATGATGTTTTGTTTTGTATAACTACGTAATTTCGGCTCGATAATTATTTTTCTAACAAATAGTCCCGGTGTCGATGAAGTCATAGTTATACAATACATATGCGCAAATTTGAGCACCGATACCCATGACGTCATCGACACCGGGACTTTCGATCGCTGTGAATTTTAAAAATTGCATGTTGTGTGATGGCAATTTTTATTCGTTTTGTGACTAGTATGATGTTTTGTTCTATATAACTACGTAATTTCGGCTCGATAATTATTTTTCTAACAAATAATCAGGGGTGTGCCAGTGAGCTTGCCGATCGGGTCCACTTTTAAATGAAAATTTGGTCAGCATAGAACTGGTGGCGCTATACTGATCAGGTGTGATTGTAGCAGACGACACGACGCTGGCCACGCGTCTCTCAGACGACCCAATGTCAACGGGAGTGCACTATTTTGAATTATTTTTAACAGTCATCGCCCGGTTAACGATGACAATTCTTCTAATTATGATGAATTTGTCAAAATGATAAGATTAACATTCGCGATTACGTGTTATTCACCTTATTCATTACGTATTCAACATTTAGGTTTCGCGTGGCCACCGTCAACTGTGCAAATCCACAACGCCCTCAAACCTATGCTGACCAAATATTACGTTAAACCTGGTTAAACACTGTTAAACGCGTTCAACGCCGGTCACCGACACATTCCGAATTTATGCAAACGGCCCCGTTTTCGCTACGTGTGTTAGTATAGGACTTTCCTATCCCAAAATTAATAGTATCCCTGAAATAATGCTCAATGTTGTGCTTGCGGGACCCCTCCTTTAACAAGTGACATATAAAACCCATCATTTCTAATCCTTCTTCGATTGATTAAATAACAAATAAAATCAATTTGGACAACGGTACGGTGAAACTTTGTCACTATTTGTCACACACAGGAAAGATAGAAACATGTGCCAATGGTCAGATTAACATTTCAAATCCTCCCCTCAATTAGGAAATTGAGATAGTACTTATAATGAAATGGTAAACGGAAAGTCTTTGAATCTACTCTAAATCCATATGACAGTAAAACACCATATCAATCGCCTAAAATACATTACAATTTGTTATATTTAAATATTTACATTTCAATTCATAGATTCAAATAATATTTATCTCTTATTCATGGCATATGACCATGTTTTATTAATCGTGTGCAACATTTACAGTTAACAGTTCAAATTGTCTGACGGGTTTTCGACCTTTATTGCGCTTATCCCGATACGGTCCTGCGACCCTTTTTACATATGACGTGAATATTTAGCAATTATCGTAAACTTACAATGTTACAAATGTCAACGTTTATATTGCCGAGTACTCTCACAATGTTGTGACTACGTTCTGCGGCTGCTATATCATGATGTAAATTACGTGACCGTTTTAATTATAAGAACTATTGATCGACCACATTAATTTGGAAATATCGATGATCTGTTCGTAAAGGGCTTAGGCAAATGTGAGCTTATCTTCATATGATAAAATTTCAGATTTCGTTCTTGTCATACTTATTTTCAAATAACTGTTTATCTGATAAACGAAAAAGTAGTATCTATCTTTCAAGTCATAAAAAGTTAAATCATCAAAATTAAGCATTGTCTTTGCTGGTCCTTGTGAGTGCGCATGAGGTATAACTTAAAAAGTATGTTAATGTTTATCACACTTTGCATTGAACCCCCGGAATTATAAAAAGACACGGTGTTGTCGTAACAGTCTATATCAATCCCGGGCTACCAATAACCATTTTACAATATTTCAATAGAAACATGATCATCCCTGTGTATCATAATCTGTGCTTTTTCCCCAAAGTGAACGCTTAGCATTCATACCACCGTGCGCTACAAGTTCGTTGCACTCTCGGTTATAGAACCAATTAACGTATGTAAGACATCCAAGTTCAATCACAGATATGATTTGATTATTATTTCATAACACCGACTTTAATTCATGAAAAGTCGATAATACGGTATATTATGAATGACAAATTAGCTCAGTTGCAGTTGATGATGTTATATAAGTCTAATAAAAGTGTGCCATGTGTTTGATATGACGTAGAAATGTCACGTCACTGATGGATAATTTTACAATAACGGTGCTCATCAGTGTCAATATGAATACTAGTAAATCTTCTGCGTAAAAATTAGTTCAGAATCAGTATCAGCATTCAATCAAATTAACACGTCTCCATCAACCCACACACATACATATGATGAATTGCATTAATGGTTATCAAAATATTAAGTTTAAAACACTGCACAATATTTGACACTTTCCAAAATGTCATAAAATGTCTAATAAAATGTCAGAATTGTTCAATTTCGATCGTCACCATATTTAAAATCACCATATGAAAAATACATTGAAATAAGTACAAACATGCCTAGTATTGGTTCAGTAATCCTTGAGATAGACTTTAGAAGTTGGGAAAGGTTTGGGAAAAATCTGTTTTGTATAATGGTAAAATTAGGTTCTAGTATCCACGTGGAGAGTGTTAAGGATCTTCATTTTAAGTCCTGAGCCCCACTTTTTTCATCATTTGCATGAAATATTCAAACTGTTGTTTCATTAGGCCTACATGCAATGTTTAGGATATTGTTACTTTGTAATTTTCCAAAAGTAAATTGTTCATGAGATAAAAACAGGAATTTACTTTTGGAAATATAACAAATTTACCTTTCGAAATGAAAAAAAAAGAATCGGCCGGGAAATATAAAGTAACAATATCCTAAGGCCAACAAAAGAAAGAGTTGTGTTGCCCTCAGCGACCGACCCTAAAATCGCAACAACAAAAAACAAAATTAAGATTAAAATGTGTCCTTAAAGTGTCTAAATATTACTATTTCTTGCTTGAAATAAATAAGTTAGCTTTACTATATGTTTTTAGACTATTATGTTTTTAGACTATTATCACACTAGAAACATGATGAACCTATCTTAACGACACAGAACCATTTGTCGCGGTCCACTCTCATTAAGGGTTGGGTACTATCAAGCGGATGACGTTCATGCTCATTAAATACGTGCCCTTTAATATCGAATAATTATTTGGAATAGCGACGGAACGTTTGTTCATGATTGCCAACTGTAAACATTATACATGTAAGAGAAGAGCCACCCTCAATTTTAAAACATGTTTTCATTGGCATACATTACAACTGCGAATGATGACCCAAATACTCGTATGGTGTTACAAAAGCCTGATTTCGAGTTCGCCCTAATTTAAAACACCAATTTTGCAACGTTTAAGCGTGGCTCTAGTTGCAAAATAACGTGTTTTATTGGAACTAGTAGCGACACAGAAGAACAACCTGCTATTTAATGAGATAGTGAATAGAGAGGGGTCTGTCTGCGACTGTCAGTCTCAATAAATGTGATAAATCTGTCAAATATATCTTCTTAGTATGACTTATAGCACGAGGCAGCGTAGCTGCCGAGTGCTATAAGGAATTAATAGCACTCATCGACAGTGACTATTTTAGTGATGATTTATGTGGCAGAGTTCTACCCTACACATCAGATACACACCACTTGCACAGTAGGACACCTCTCACTCACCCAGACGCCCAGACTTAGACAATCATTTACTAAACACACACACACACATGAAGTTGGGTAATATGGCAGAAGTCTGTTTACAATGCCATGCACAGTAGGACACCTCAATCAACTAATCTGACAGTACTAGAATTAGTGCTGATTTATGTGGCATAACTCTGTTTTACAATTCTATGCACAGTAGGACACCCCAATATATAATGCACACCATTTTCACAGTAGGACACCTCTTACAGTTGGACTGTTTTTGCTGTTTCATCCATGCATGGCTTTTGCTGAGCTGTTGTGTTTACATTGGCTAAAACCTACCACTCATGTTGATTAAATTCACATGTGAATCACAATTGATCACACATAATACTTTTATTTTACACTCATCTTTATTTAATGTATTATAAAAACAAGACAATAAAGTCAAGACAATTACTTTTCTGTTAATACATATAATTTGGGTTGTGACTCGCAACACTTTCCTCATTTTAAAATGATACTAATAGAAGTTTTAAGTTTGGATTCAAGCAACACTGATAAAGATAAATCATCATCTACACACCACTTTCACAGTAGGACACCTCTCACTCAGCAGGACTTATCATCCCAGACCATGAAAGTAACAGACCCCAGACTTAGACAATCATCTACTGAACACACACACACCAAGTTGGCTAATAATTGCAGCGCTGTAATTAATCAGGTTATTTACGATTTAAAATTATCAGCAGTCTGTCAAATTATCAGCACTCTGAAGCTGTACAATAAGTGAAATTTGTGGAATTCTGGATTGGCTGTGTATGTGCTATTATAAGTTTTATTAAAACCAAAGAAGGAACAACAATTAGCCGGGGCAAGTAGCAAATGAAAGCGTTACGATCACCCAAAGGTATATCACGCGGGAAACACGCCCGTTATACACCATTTGGAAGAATAACGAGAGGCCATTTTCAGAAGGCGTAAACCTGTCGAACGTAGGGGTAGGATGATGAAAATAAATAAATTATACCGCCTCAAGAAATGTAGTAGTCTTAATGCATATCATCCGTTATATTCCCGGGCCTCTAATAATGTTATATGCACCGTTATCTGGTGTGGGGGGAGGGGCACACGCTATTAAGTCATGAACTTCAAACAAACATCAGTTGTGACTACTGCATCTAAATATCCAGTAAGTTGGTGAAACAAACAGAAAAACACTCAAAACCAGACTTAATGGCCACCTCTCTGACATCCGCACCTATAAAAAGAGGAACAATCTGTGACCACTTCTATCCCCCCCCGCCCCTGTTCACCCGCCTTACTAAAGAACAATTCTTGATCCAGCTGCTTAGATGTACTGCATCCCTTGGGCTCAATATTGATGACTAGTTCTATATTTATCACCAGTTCCACACCCTACTTCCCATCCTCTATTATGCTAATTTTATTTTTGACACATACTCATATTTGTTAGTTCCATTCTCTCACACTTGTCTCTTTCATGCCATTCTACTACACACTGACGATGACTTAGGTCGAAAGCTCTGTGTTTTTTCTCTTTAATTTGACCTGTATTACTCAAACATCAGTAATATAACCCTGGTAGGTATCATGCGAATTGTAGGCAGAGTTAAGTATTTATTGAATTTATATATGGACATATATTTTTTATGAAAATATCATGATGATTGTCATGATTATAGAGGCCTATAATATTGGTCAATGATTAGAATAAAAAAGACAATAAGTTTTACAACGGATCATTCTTGTTTGTTATATGCAAATTGGTAGGCACAATCAAGCATATTTAAATGTTTATTGAATAGCACCAAGAAAACAAAGTTTGTTATTTTATTTATATTATCAATGTTATTCCTGCGACACAAAGGTATCCATTCAAAAAGGACATATTGAGCATAGTGACAGTTTTTACATTAAGAGAGAGCCCATGGTGGCGGTGAAGGCATCAGACACTGTAGGTTAACCCAGGTTAATAACTGTTGGTTAACCCAACTGTATGGTAATTGTAGGTCTTGGTAATTGTGGGTTAACCCAGGTTAATTGTAGGTTAACCCAGGTTAATTGTAGGTTAACCCAGGTTAATTGTAGGTTAACCCAGGTTAATTGTAGGTTAACCCAGGTTAATTGTAGGTTAACCCAGGTTAATTGTAGGTTAACCCAGGTTAATTGTAGGTTAACCCAGGTTAATTGTAGGTTAACCCAGGTTAATTGTAGGTTAACCCAGGTTAACTGTAGGTCAACCGTTCTTTGGGCAGCTTACATCAGGATTTTTATGTGATATTCTGGGTAATAATCCGCAATTGATATTGTGACCTCTGATAATCGGTTTGTACATTATTAGGCACGTCACGTGATTTTAATCCTAGAAGTCAATGAGCGCGATACGTGAATAACTAGCTAGAATACTGCATTACACAGTTTATATGTTAGTCTCCTCTTGACGCGTCTAGCCTATTCCACTATTGCCCTGATAGTAGATTCGTCAATAATCTGCCACTCTAGACTTTCCATGCCTTCTGGCCTTTATCCTACTCCCTGGACAGGTCTATGTGTGATATATGTTTCTTCTGGCCTTGCACCATCTTAGCTCTATGTCCACTAGATTGACCTATTGATTCACCTGTTGCCATACTTCCTCTTCGTAGGTACCTCATGTTCACCTCTTTTCATCTCAATTTGTCGCGTTTAATTTCCTGTATGATAGCTCTAACCGATTTTTGCCCCGGGTGATACTTAGGTATGAACTTCCAAAGAGCGGTTATATTCTAACTCCAAAATAGTCTTAATAGTAGTAGAATATACGTGAGATTTCTGTAAAAGGTTTCATAAACAAAGATATCAAATTACGCTATTGAATAGGATGATATCAGGCCCGCTTTTAGCACGAACAAGGATTGACAAATATTAAGAACCATCATATTTTGTATGACACGCCATTTTCGTCGGTCTGCACCAAGTTGGTTGATGATAGAAGTAGGTTATCCAATCAGGTATTTAATTCTGTCAAACCATCTTGATTTTGGCCAGGGTGGTCTTCGATCTTTTCTTGCATGACAACCTTTTCAAGGCAGTTTGCTTGGCGTCTGGCAATATGATCAAAGTAAGCGAATGATTGGGGTTTATCGGCCCTACCCTCAGTAGTCTCGTATTCACACCAAATTAAATTGTGTTCTAGTTAAATATAAATATCATTTTGTGGAAAAACAATAGTCTGTTTAAATGTGTTTTGAGAACACTCAGGAATTTGCATAAATACCCTAATATATGTCGCTGAATGTGTTAAAATGTGTTAATTCTGAAAGCATAAAACAGATCGGCATTCTGCTAATAAAAGCGGCATGTCACGTTATAAGGTGTCGTTGAGATAAAGAGACAAAATATACTATTTTAACAATTAAAAGAATCCCATACCTTCTCTTCCTCGTGTTTTCAAGACTTCTTCAATTATAGAAAAGAATGGTTCTGAGTTGCAAATCATCCCAAAACCAGGGAACGACAGGTCGACCAACGTGTCGGTAGACGAGATCTGAGTCTGTAAGAATGGTAATTTCACTTCATGATCAATTTCCAGAAATGGAAAGCTTTCAAATCTTGTAAGACTTTTCCAGATGTGGAGAGCAATCTAATTGAATATGTATTCAACATATGGCCAAAACATATGTGTACATCATACATTGTGTATTTAGGTCTACATTGACTAAATAATATGCCTATTTGACGATGGTTTTTATTTTTCTTGGTAATGTATTAATAATGACAATATTTTTCACTTAATTTACCCATGATATTTTCCTTCATAACATGATGTTTCATTAGAAAATCTAAAATAAACACCTTCAGCCTGTTTAGCATAAAAATAAGAAAAGATTGTAATGAAAACATTGTATTTTTATTACGCGCTCAATGAATTGTAGTATTGGACATTTCAAAATTTGGAAAGATTTTACCAGATTTAGTTAGCTTTCCAGATCTGAAAATTTGCCCGGAATTACGAATGGTGTAACTACAATTATGGACAAAAACAGTTGGCAAACGTTGACGCAACTTATTACAACTATCCCTGTGCTCGCAATTGAGATCAGACTTGGAATAAGAACTGTTTAAAAGAAAGCAGAAGTCTCCATCCTTCTCCCCCCCCCCCCCCCCCCCCACCCCCCTCCATCAATCAACGTTGGAGGAACTACCAAAGGCTTCTGAAAACATGACTCGGATCAACAATGCCTCGGGGGAGAGGGAGCGCCTTTTTCCTTAATTCGGACAGAGTGTACCAACATTTTTCCATGATTGTAGGTTCCCTGAGATGTACTACTAAGATATACTTCTCCCTATTCCATTGATGCAATACTTATCATACGGTATCAAGCACAGCCCTCTTGCGGAAAGTGATTCAATGATTGTTGATGTTTTCGTAAATGGTAGAAAATATAGGATAGGCAGCAGAGCTAAGTAAAGTATGTGACAAAAATATTAAGAGAACAGTAATTTGTTCTGACCTTAAGGATACCGCCCTTTGCCAGCCTCAGTGCACTCGGGGACTGGGCACGAATTCAGAGATTTGAGTGGTTATCGAGTTCAAATGGATTGCAACTTATCAATCTTCTATTGTCTGATCTGTCGTAGGTTAATCTTCATGACTGATATATCGTTACTGCGCAAGACCATCTGTAGCGGCTCGGTTACATTATTGATTGGTTACCATCAAGCAACTAAGGGATCGTGCTCATCAAATAATGCGTGCCCTTAGATTGAAGCCATGAAATAAAGACGGGACGTTTAGCTCATGATCTTCTGTAAACATAATAAGGGAAGGAGGCGGGTCATCAACGCTTTAAACAAAAATTTTAAAAAACAAATGGTTTTCTTTTACATGCAGATGTAAAATGATGGCTCAAATACTCGTTTCGTATTAAAAGAGTCTATTTCCGATCTCGCCCTATTAACAAGCACACGTTTTCAAACATTTATCCGTCTTAGCTTCCCCAAGCTCGGCAGTTAACTCTTGCAAAATAGCTCGTTTCATTGGAATTGTTTACGTCATACGAGAACAACGCGCAATTTAATAGACTGAATAGAAAGAGGTCTGCGACTTTCAGACTTAATAAATGTCATAAATCTGTCAAATATATAAATTTAGTAGTTTTATTAAAACAAAAAAGAAATAAAGGCAAGTAGTCGGGGCAAATGAAAAGCGTTACGATCACTCAAAGGCACATCACGAGGGAAACACGCGCGTTATACACCCTTTGGAAGAATAACGAGGGGCTATTTCAACAAGGCGTAAACCTGTCGATCGTGGAGGTTGGCTGGTGAAAATGAATAAATTATACCGCCTCAAGAAATGAAGTTATTTTAATGCATATCATCCGTCTTATTCCCGGGTCTTTAATATATTCTCTTTTTACACCAAGGTTCTCAGTCAGGAAACACATGAACTACGGTATTTGAACGTCGGTTTTTCTTCTATTGATGTTATACCTAAACGTATATAAACATGTGTTTCTTGATATTTTGATATGAGCTACAGTAATTGACATTTAAAATCATTTACACTTAAATGCAACAAGCTGCTTTGAATTTTGGCCTTGTATCAGTCATTCAGTTAAGAAATAAAGGGGAAATGTAAACAACAAGAATCGTTTTAATAATTCGAGAATATGACAGACTACAAGTATATAGATAACTAAATCAGGAAATGAGATCATTTTATAAAGTAATGATACAATTTGGAAAATGTAAGCTCATTTTCACATTGCACCTCAATACTAAAAAAGATAATAAAAAAGCTTGTTGGCGTATCTTTGGAAACGCATCAACAACGGATTCTTATTGACGCTATCAAAGTGCATCAAATCAAAACACTGACGATATTAACTTGTCTTATTTTCTTGGAGCGTTATACTTCTCTCTCTCTCCCACGTTCTCTGGATTTATTTTCGGAATTTATACCATGTAATTGTTCGATGATATTCGAGATATCAACACATCTATTTCAATTCTGCTTAAAAAGGTACATAACGACAAGAAAGTCAGCAATATGAAACTCAGAATGAATAACTAAATGCGTATACAAAGTGAGTAAAAAAAGCTGTACTCAAAGTAATAAAATCCGAAAGTTGAGTACATTTTTAACTCTTATTACTCACCTTATACATTAGCATGTTTAGCCAACACTGAAAACCCAGTATGTATGGCTCATATGACTTGTACATAAGGCTTATACGATACATAATAGTCGCCAAAGCAATATTTCACATCGCCATACGTCACTACGTGCAAGCACCGATAAATATTGAACTGAGATCAATGACAATAATGTATTATTATAGAAATATTTGTAATGGTCTACGTTCAATATTCATTGGTGCTTGAATGCAACATGTACGAAACATACATATTCGCGACCAACACTAAAAAACCTATTGGGTGTCATTTAACACAAAACATCAAAAAGGGGTGTTCAGATTTGGGCGAACATTCAAAGGTGACACCTCTTGGGGAGTCATTTTCCCCATTTCAATAGCTCTTGAGAATTCAGTATACTACTAATTCGGGTGTCACATTACACCCAAAGGGTGACCTTTGATAATCTCCGTGCTATATTTGGATTCACACCACTGAATAAATAATAGAACAGTCCACGAAAGGCCTGTTGAATTTGGTGGGATGACCCTCTAAGTGAATTTTTTTTTTTTAAAAGCTACAAAAGTAGTGTTTTTGGTTAAAATTTATGGCGTAACTACAAGTTTTGAGAATGCAAAGGTGTCAAAAATACTAATTCGGGTGTCACATTACACCCAAAGGGTGACCTTTGATAATCTCCGTGCTATATTTGGATTCACACCACTAAATAAATAATAGAACAGTCCACGAAAGGCCTGTTGAATTTGGTGGGATGACCCTCTAAGTGAAATATATTTTTAAAAAAGCTACAAAAGTAGTGTTTTTGGTTAAAATTTTAATTGGATTGTTTTTAAATAAAGATTATCAAACCATATCAGCGCAAATTGTCTTCTTTTGACCAATTTTGTATGATTTTATAGTCATTTTAGAGACTTCAATCATGTATTAGAATCCTTTCTATAAACGTTTGTATCTTCAACGGCGCATATCTCGAACATTTTACCTTGACCTTATTTATTGTTGTTGTTTACACTTTAAAGGAAAGCCAAGACCATGATCTTCATCAAAAATGTAAAGTTGAAGCAACCAGTTGCTTTATAAGCGAGAAAATGGCTTTTACTTATGGCTCATTTTACACAGTAGGTATAGGGGATTTATTCAGTGGTGTGTATTCTATTTCTCTTAAACCCCAACACCCAAAAGGTGCCATCGTAGCTCATTGTTGGTCGAATGTGGCACTCCTGGATGGCACTCATGACACCCTCGAATGTATATTCACCATTAACCCCATTGAATGTATACTTGTAAGATTTGATAGGCATATTTTTCTCACCAAATGTTTAAGACGGCACTACCTTTAGCAAGTGATTGTTCACAAATTAAATGCACGTATGTTGTATAACAACATACGTGCACGTATGTTGTATAAAATGCACGTATGTTGTATAAGACGGCACTACCTTAGGGAGATGATTGTTCAGGCGAACATCCAAAGGTGTCAAGAGCAAATCGACACACTCTATGTGTCATGGCACACTTTCAAGGTGTTTTCCTGTCACCTTTGGATGTTCGCCTGAGGACCCAAATCTCAACACCCCTTTTGCTGTCAAATGACACCCAATTTTTTTCTTCACTGTAGGCAATGTTAACACTATTGTTTAGAGATTGCTTCTGAATGGGCTATTCCAGTTGAAATCCTGTGGAAGACATGACATTACTCTTCCACATATGTCATGTCTATGGATTTCAAATGGAATAAAGCAATTCAAAAGAAATACGTCACACTTTTGTCTGTTTGCTCAAACAAATATTGACTAGACCATTACAATAAACGGACTCTCAGCAGGCATGTTGCAACTCTCTAAATGTAAAAGCGCTAAAACTCACTCTTTCGAGAGCTTTAGGAGGGACAGCTCTTTTTTTGGAGTGAAGTTCACTCTTTAAAGAGCGATCACTCTAAAAAGAGTTAAAATCACTTTGAAAAGAGTGGAAATCACTCTTAAAAGAGTGAAAAATCAATCTGAAAAGAAGAGCCGTCCCTCCTAGAGCCGTCCCTCCTAGAGCTCTCAAAAGAGTGAGGTTTAGTTCTTTTACATTTAGAGAGTATTATAGATGTTGGTCGTACCAATTCCGGAATGCAAATGAAGCGGCGAGTTTGAGCGCTCAGCTTAATAAGGGCGGTTTGATGATATAATCAAGACGTTTCGGCCGGTACCCAGGCGTTCCGACCGGTTAGGAGCCGGTATGGAGGTGGTATGCACACGGTGAGGACACGGTGAGAACACGGTGAGAACGGTAAGCTAGACCTGTATGAGGCCGGTGAGCCCGGTACCAGGCCGGTGAGAACCCGGTACAGACCCGGTGTAGAGCGGTATGGACCGAGGACCAGTAAGGAGTAGTTATGCACCCGGCGCGAGAACGGTAAGCTAGCCACGTATGATGACGGTGAGCCCGGTACCAGGCCGGTGAGGACCCCGCATAGACCCGGTATATAACGGTATGGACCCGGTGACCAGCAACAAAAATCAATGAGCCCGTTGGCATTTTTTACTGATTGTTTGGACTCTGTTGTTTTTCTATTAGACGGTAAGGTGGCCGCCTACCATTACCGCCCTGCGAACGGGCGCGAAACGGGTGCGCCGTCTTTATACCGTCCTCAAACCGGGCTCTCACCGTTTGCCGCCGCTTTTACTCACCCGGCAAGAGTTTTGAGAATGGCCAAACTTCCTGCCGGGCGCGGATGGCCGGCAATGTCCCCGGCAACGTGTTCAACGGACGGGAAACGGCCCACCGTGTGACATCACCGTGTGCCACCGTCTGCACCAATTTATCACACGGTAATGGGCCGGCCAGCTCACACGGATACATGTGAGTACAAATGTATTTTACTGTCAGTCTCAATAAATGTCAAAAATCTGTCAAAAATATCTTTTTATATGTTTGATTAAAAACAAAGAAGGAACAACAATAGCTGAGGCAAATAGCAAGTGAAAGCGTTACGATCACTCAAAGGTATATCACGCGGGAAACACGCCCGTTATACACCCTTTGGAAAAATAACGAGGGGCCATTGTCACAAGGCGTAAACCTGTCGAACGTGGGGGTTGGCTGATGAAAATAAATAAATTATACCGCCTCAAGAAATGTAGTTGTCTTAATGCATATCATCCGTCAAATTCCCGGGCATCTAAAAATGTGTATGCACCGTTATCTGGTGGGTGGGGGACCACGCTATTAAGTCATGAACTTCAAACAAACATCAGTTGTGACTGTAAACACTATAACACATCTAACTGTAACACTACACATCTAAATATTCAGTAAGTTGGTGAAACAAAAAAAACCACTCAAAACCAGACTTTATTGCCACCGCCCCCCCCCCCCCCCCCCCCCCCCCCGTCTGCCGTTCTTCATCCCTTAGGCTCAATATAGTATCACCAGCTCCATACTCTACTTCCCATCCTCTATTATGCTAATTTCATTTTTCACACATACTCATACGGTATTTGTTAGTTCTCTCGCTCTCACACTTAGGTCGAAAGCTCTGTTTTTTGTTTCTTTAATTTTACCTGTATTACTCAAACTTCAGTTGTGATTGTTTTGATTTTATATAAGATACGATTATCTATTTGTCTCGGTTCATCTATGGGAGTACTTCCATGGTTCATCAAATTACATAAATGCAACAAGTCTGGTCAAATGTGAACTGTCTAAAATGTGTACGGGTGTGTGCAAATCATATTATTTAATTGTTCAGCGATAGGACGTTCACCAAATGATTGGTTAAAACAACATACGAGTAAAGTGTAAAATAAGCAAAACAATTCTTTAAGAACTGTAGAGCAGATTTAATATTTTAACATTATGTTAACTGTAGTTTAACCCAGGTTAACTGTAGGTTAACCCGGATTAACTGAAGGTTAACCCAGGTTAACTGTAGGTTAACCTAGGTTAACTGTAGGTTAACTGTAGGTCAGCTTACTTCAGGATGTTTATGTGATATTCTGGGTACTAATCCACAATTGATATTGTGACCTCTGATAATCGGTTTGTACATTATTAGACACGTCACGTGATTTTAATCCTAGAAATCGATGAGCGCGATACGTGAATAACTAGCTAGAATACGGCATTACACTGATAGTAGATTCGTCAATAATCTGCCACTCTAGACTTCCCATGTCTCCTGGCCTTTATCCTACTCCCTGGTCTATGTGTGGTATCTTCTGGCCTTGCACCTTCTTAACTCTATGTCCACTAGATTGACCTATTGATTCACCTGTTGCCATATACCTTCCTCTTCGTAGATGCCTCATGTTCGCCTCTTTTCATCTCAATTTGTCGCGTTTAATTTCCTGTATGATAGCTCTAACCGATTTTTGCCCCGGGTGATACTTAGGTATGAACTTCCAAAGAGCGGTTATATTCGAACTCCAAAATAGTCTTAATAGTAGTAGAATATACGTGGAATTTCTGTGAAAGGTTTCATAAACAAAGATATCAAATTACGCTATTGAATAGGATGATATCAGGCCCGCTTCTAGCACGAACAAAGATTGACAAATATTAAGAACCATCACAATTTTGTATGACACGCCATTTTCGTCGGTCTGCACCAAGTTGGTAGATGATAGAAGTAGGTTATTCAACCAGGTATTTAATTCTGTCAAACCATTTTGATTTTGGCCAGGATGGTCTACGCGCACCTTCGATCTTTTCTTGCATGACACCCTTTTTTGGCAGTTTGCTTGGCGTCTGGCAATATGATCAAAGTAAGCGAATGATTGGGGTTTATCGGCCCTACCCTCAGTAGTCTCGTATTCACAACAAATTTAATTGTGTTCTAGTTAAATATAAATTTCATTTTTGGAAACAATAGTCTGTAGAAATGTTTTGAGAACACTCAGGAATTTGCATAAATACCCTAATATCTGTTGCTGAATGTGTCAAAAATGTTTTGCGAATACTGAAAGCATAAAACAGATCGGCATTCTACTAATAAAAGTGGCATATCACGTTGTTATAAAGTGTCGTTGAGATAAAGAGACAAAATACACTATTTTAACAATTAAAAGAATCCAATACCTTCTCTTGCTCGTGTTTTCAAGAGTTCTTCAATTATCGAAAAATGTTTCCGAGTTGCAAATCATCCCAAAACCAGGGAATGACAGGTCGACCAACGTGTCGGTAGACGAGATCTGCGTCTGTAAGCATGGTAAGTTCACTTCATGATCAATTTCCAGATCTGGAAAGCTTTCAAATCTTGTAAGACTTTTCCAGATGTGGAGAGCAATCTAATTGAATATTTATTCAACATGTGTCCAAAACATATGTGTACATCATACATTGTGTATTTAGGTCTCCATTGACTAAATAATATGCCTATTTGCCGATGGTTTTTATTTTTCTTGGTAATGTATTAATAATGACAATTACATTTTAATTACAAATTAATTTTTCAAATTAAACCATATTTTTCACTTAATTTACCCATTATATTTTCCTTCATAACATGATGTTTTATTAGAAAATAAAAAATAAACACCTTCAGCCTGTTTAGTATAAAAATAAGAAAAACATTGTAAAGAAAACATTGCATTTGTAATACGCGCTCAATGCATTGTGGTATTAGACATTTCAAAATTTGGAAAGATTTTACCAGATTTAGTTAGCTTTCCAGATCTGAAAAATTTGCCCGGACGAATGGTGTAACTAAAATCATGGACAAAAATAGTTGGCAAACGTTGACGCAACTTATTACAACTATCCCTGTGCTCGCAATTGAGATCAGACTTGGGGTAAGAACTGTTTAAAAGAAAGCAGAAGTCGCCTTCCTTCTTCCCCTCCCCCCTCCATCAATCCATGTTGGAGGAACTGCCAAAGGCTTCTGAAAACATAACTCGGATCAACATTGCCTCGGGGGAGAGGGGCACCTTTTTCCTTAATTCGGACAAAGTGTACCAACAATTTTTTCCATGATTGTAGGTCCCCTGAGATATACTACTAAGATATACTTATCCCTATCCCATTGATGCAATACTTAGCATACCACAGCACTCTGCGGAAAGTGATTCAATGTTTGTTGATGTTTTCGTAAATGGTAGAAACTATAGGATAGTCAGCAGAGCTAAGTTATATATGTGACAACAATATTGAGAGAACAGTCATTTTGTCTGACCTTAAGGATACTGCCCATTGCCGGCTTCCGGGCACTCGGGGACTGGACACGAATTCTGAGATTTGTGGTTATCGAGTTCAAATGGATTGCAACTATCGTAACTGCGCAAGACCATCTGTAGCGGCTCGGTTACATTATTGATTGGTTACCATCAAGCAACTGAGGGATCGTGCTCATTTAATAATACGTGCCCTTAAAAATGAAGCCATTAAATAAAGACGGGACGTTTAGCTCATGATCTTCTGTAAACATAATAAGGGGAGGAGGTGAGTCATCAACACTTTGAACAAAAATAAAAACCAAATGGTTTTCTTTTACATGCAGATGAAAAATGATGGCTCAAATACTCGTTTCGTATTGAAAGAGCCTATTTCCGATCTTGCCCTATTAACAAGCACACGTTTTCAAACGTTTATCCGTCCTAGCTTCCCAGAGCTCGGCAGTTATCCCTTGTAAAATAGCTCGTTTTATTTGGAATTATTTGCGTCATACGAAAACAACACGCACTTTAATATACTGAATAGAAAGAGGTCTGCTACTTTCAGACTTAATCAATGTCATAAATCTGTCAAATATATACATTTAGTAGTTTGATTAAAACAAAAAAGAAATAAAGGCAAGTAGTCGGGGCAAATGAAAAGCGTTACGATCACTCAAAGGCATATCACGCGGGAAATACGCGCGTTATACACCCTTTGGAAGAATAACGAGGGGCTATTTCAACAAGGCGTAAACCTGTCGATCGTGGAGGTTGGCTGGTGAAAATAAATAAATTATACCGCCTCAAGAAATGAAGTTATCTTAATGCATATCATCCATCTCATTCCCGGGTCTCTAATATATTCTCCTTTATCTGGAGTATGAACAAGGTTCTCAGTCAGTAAACACATGAACTACGGTATTTGAACGTCGGTTTTTCTTCTATTGATGTTATACCTAAATGTAAACATGTGTTTCTTGATATTTTGATATGAGCTAGAGTAATTGACATTTAAAATCATTTACACTTAAATGCAACAAGCTGCTTTGAATTTTGGCCTTGTATCAATCATTCAGTTAAGAAATAAATGGGAAACGTAAACAACAAGAATCGTTTTAATAATTCGAGAATATGACAGACTACATGTAGATAATTAAATCAGGAAATGCGATCATTTTATAAAGTAATGATACAATTTGGAAAATGTAAGCTCATTTACACATTGGCAATTATTATGGCACCTCAATACTCTTTAAAAACATAATAAAAAAGCTTGTTGGCGTATTTTAGGAAACGCATCTGCAACGGATTGACGCTATCAAAGTGCATCAAATCAAAACACTGATGATATTAACTTGTCTTATTTTCTTTGAAGCGTTATACTTCTCTCTCTCTCTCTCTCTCTCCCACGTTCTCTGGATTTATACCCGGAATTTACACCATGTAATTGTATCTATAGTTCCATGATATTTGAGGTTATCAACACATCTATTTCAATTCTGCTTAAAAGGTACATAACGACAAGAAAGTCACCAATATGAAACTCAGAATGAGTAACTAAATGCGTATACAAGGTGAATAAAAAAGCTGTACTCAAAGTAATAAAATCCAAAAGTTGAGTAAATGTGTTAACTCTTTTTACTCACCCTATACATTAGCATGTTTAGCCCACACTGAAAACCCAGTATGTATAGCTCATGACTTGTACGTAAGGCTTATACGATACTTAACCGGAGCAATATTTCACATCGCCATACGTCACTACGCACAAGCACCGATAAACATTGAACTGATATCAATGAAAATAATGTATTATTATGGAAATACTTGCAATGGTCTACGTTCAATGTTCATTGGTGCTTAAATGCAACGTGTACGCAACATATTACATTCGCGACCAAGTATTATGTACTCATACGTATGAGCCATACCGTACTGGTTTTGCGGTGGTCCCTTAATTAGTGTTTTTCTTTGAGGATAAAGAAGACAGATATATTTGTTATTTTTCTGAACTGCTCATGCGTTATGGAATCTTAGGCAACATTTCATAAACGACAAAGCAATAAGTTAAAGTGTAACAATAAGTTAAAGTTGCTATGTATAGGGCATCTACGTGCATCTTTGCGCAGCTTTGAGCAACTTTCCGGATTTAGCTTTGTGACACCATCAAGGATCTATGGTGACACGGGGCGTAAATAAAATTTCGCAGGGGAAACGCCCACAAGCGTACAGAGAGACTCACAAATGCCAGAGGTTGCCTTTTTGCGATGCATCTATATGCAAATTTGCGCAACTTCCGGCATATTTCCATTAGACCTGGAGTCTTATTTTTTTATATTAATTGTTACACAAATAATTCACATTACTGCATGTAGTAACTTACAAATAAGATCGCCTCCTTCGACTGAAACGTCACGTTTGCAGCAAGTCACCGATCTTTGAACGGAACGTTAATAACTTTCATCAGATTATGTACATAAAACTTAAAGCTGCCTCTACTCAGCAACTCAATAATCAAACACTTTTTCGACTCATGACTCTTGCTCGACAAACAGTTCAAACAACCTTTTTAATACCCTTGGGATATTAATGTGATATAAGGCGACGAAAAATCCCTGTTCTACGGGCAAACGGACCTCTCAGGTAGGGTCGGTCGGTCGGGCGTTTTTTGTTTTGTTTTGTTTGTTAGGGGGGTCACAAATGTTGGGAAATTTTGGTCAATATTGGTTGATTTGAAAATATTGCTTCGGTTTTTTTTTAATCACAATTTTCCAAACAAAATAAAATCATCAATTTGCCAAAAAATAAATAAATTGAACATTCGAAAAAATAGGTTGGTCGGGCCCGTTAGCCCAGGGCTTTTTCGGCGCCAAATTGTTAGATTTATTGATACATACTGTTCATAGGCAATGTTAACACTATTGTTTTGAGATTGCTTCTGAATGGGCTATTCCAGTTAAAATCCATACACCCCCTGTGGAAGACATTGAGTCACTCATGCAGGTAATCTTATTTGAAATTCACACTCCCTCTGTATGATTAAGGTCAAGTCTTCCATAGGGGTCAATGGATTTCAAATGGAATAGAACAATTAGAAATACGTGACACTTTGTCTGTAATTGCTAAAACATTGAATGTTGACTAGACCATTATAATAATAATAATGCATTATTCAATTAAATCAACGATTCTTCGAAAACAATTACTCCTTCAGACAGTCGGCCAATATATCGTGTCTCGTGTGGTACACTGAACTTTAACAGGTTAATATTTACCTACGGTATACATACTTACCTTGCTTTATACAACAACAAAAAACTTTCTCAGAACATAAATTATTATCAAAATTGTCCTTTTTAAATTTTCAAAGAGCAATGCTTCACAACTAAAAAGGGCTTCGCGCCAAAGCGCTCGCTGTGCACGATTCACGTTCACTTGTACTTATATCAATACTTTTAAGTGTTAAAACACTTTCCACGCGGCAGGCGGCTGCAGACGACATTACAAAATTTCACAAAATGTTTAAAAAAATTCAAAATTATTGAATTTCATTACCATATTTAGACCCACCATGAGAAATGCATTGACAAAAGTACAAACATGCCTAGTATTGGGTCAGTAATCCTTGTGTATGGTAAAAATAATAGCCGCGTGGAAAGTGTACCGTTGGAACATTTTAATCAATAGACAGATAAACGACATCGACGATTCAGAAAGTACCAAGTATCTGTGATCCTATTTTGACGGCAAGTGTTCCAAAAGTGTAACTAATACACGCATTTGACCTAAGCTAACATAACAAAACGGGAGGGATAGGTGGGATTCAAAATCTTGACTGCTGTTGGAAAAGACGGAAGATCGGATAACATGAACAGGCCAATGGACACGCATACGCAAACCGAGAAAACCTTACCAGTGCTGCTTTTAAAATCAGGACTAATTCGCCAAAACAGCTTCATGATAAACTTAACATATTAAATGGGTAATACCCATTATGTTAAGTTTATCACACTTTGCATTGAACACCGGGAATTATGAAAGACACGATGTTGTCGTAACAGTATACAAATATATACTGCCATGAGAGACTCTGGTTAAAACTATGGGCCCGAGGTGACTGTAATAGTGCTATTTTGCTGAGGGGCGCAGCCCCGAAGCAAAATAGCACTATTGCAGTCACCGAGGGACCATAGTTTTAATCCAGAGACTCGAATAAAGGCAGTATATATTTGTTTTATATACGTCATTCATATATTTCTAGTTCCATAAAGTTCAAATTCAAAAATCATCCGGTAAGTTCCAATCTTCATCAGTTAAAAAGTTTTAAAAGTTCAATTCAAAGGCAGTGCATCGAACGATCGTTACGCTGCGCCAGGGGATGCAAATCGTGCGCTCTCTCGCGTCACGCGGAGTACAACGCCGCGTGAAACTACCAACGCACTGGTGCGCCGTAAATAGTCTTTTGGAGAGCCGTAAATAATACTTTTGGGAGCCGTAAATAGTACTTTTGGCAAAATCACGTGTTTATTTTTGATCATGTGACCCACTTTTAACCAATCAATGAACAAGAATATATGAATGACGTATATAATCTATACCAATCCCGGGCTACCAATAACCATTTTACAATACCGTAGATATTCGATATATAGACATAAAATTGAACAGATACTGAATTTGAACCAAGTAAATTCATCAACGTTGTGGTGAGCGCCATCTCTTGATATTTATTTTATACGTTTGAAACACGCACGAAAAACCATTTATCCTAAAGAAAGTTACGTAATTACTGGTAACATAATTTCAAACATTTTCAGATACGGTGAAAGGCAGGGATGGTCGTCTCTATTGATTTTTGTAGAAAATGTATGCTGTCTTGCTCGCACTTGTATGACTGGGCATGGCAGGTTTATTTGAAAAGCCCGTATTACATTGTAAATACGGGTATTGCATAGGCCTATAATAAAGGACATCTATGATTTTGAATGTGACTCGGCCCAAAAAGCCCAAGGGCTCAAAAATGACAGATGAGTTTAAAGACTAAAGAGTAAAGAATGTTCCATACACTCTGAACGTGACCTAATAAATAATAAATATGAAGAAATGAAGTAATTAATTGTAAATAAATATTATATATAAATAAATAAGTATTATAAATAAAATAAAGTGTATTTAGGTCTATTTATATTTAATTTATTGATAAATAAACATCAACAATTTTGAAAGTAAATACAAAATAAATCATTTAAACGTTAAATAAGTGAAAACCCGAACGAACGAACGTATAACGAACAATAATAAATATTGTATTTACTTAAAACCCTAACCGACCTAGTCCCAGACCCGACTGCTCTACGTATAGAGCACAAGGAATATAAACCGCCACAAAGATTCGAACCTAGGGCCTGCTGATTGAGAGTCTCAATCTTTACCAACTGAGCTATTTCGATTTTCGTGATATCCTCTGCCCTTTATAACCAAATATAGTTCTCATTCAACTATCCCCTAAAATACACACGGATTTGTCAACACTGAGTTGTTGTCTGTTAAATGAGTCTATGATTAATTAGATTTAGTTGTAATAATTAACAAATACCGTACTTTGTGAAACGATTCTAAGTTATTTTCGTTCGGCCTATAAATGATTGTTGAACAACATTTGCGGTATAGCAAGTGTACAATTTAACAAAAACCCATAGTATATATAACGCCCCCCCCCCCCCCATACTCAAAGGTTGCATTCGTGACTCAACGCATTTTGATTTTTACGAAACTTATGTAAATCCCTATCGATTGCACAGTCAGACATCAACATGATCAAGGATTTACCTCAATAGAGTCCTGAATAGAGTCCACTTCACTCATGTGTGGCCGTAACAAAAGGTTCTTGTTCCCGTAGTATTCGTTGTTCAGATCAATTCGATGCAAGTGTTACTGTTCAAAGAATGCCTACATTTGGCGGGTTATTTAAAAACAAGTATCCTTCAACACGTGTGTTGATCTGTGGTATTAGTATTTTCAAATTTGGAAACATACTATAGTTCCCACAAATATGACCGACACATGGATGGCCTCTATAACTAGTATTCAAATCACATTTATATCTAAATCAATACATGTAGCATTGAATATACACCTAGCACATAAAGTCCCTGCTCAGGTGCTTTGAGGTTGACTAATTCAAAATATATAATCGGTACCAAAAATCTGAGATATACATTAAATGAGCAAATTTCTTCTCCGCAGTTTGATACCTCATTCAACAAAATCGAATGAATACTTTTAAAGTTATGTCGATTTCAATGACCGTTCATGCAACAGAAAAGTGGCACTAGGTATAGGAATCATTGATTTGTGTGTGATAACTGTGTGCTATCTGAACGTGACAGATGAATGGGTCTTTAGTGATAACCGCAATGTGCGGGACAAAGGGTGTATCTGGCTGTGAAGAATACAAGTCTTAGCTGATAAGCTGTGAGTTTTTCAGTGCGTAAATCCATAGACGGGTAAAACATTGATTTTTACCGTCTATGGTAAATCACACACAAATCAATGATTTCCTATACCTAGTGCCACTTATCTGTTGCATGAACGGTCATTGAAATCGACATAACATTAAAAGTATCCATTCGATTTTGTTGAATGAGGTATCAAACTGCGGAGAAGAAATTTGCTCATTTAATGTATATCTCAGATTTTTGGTACCGATTATATATTTTGAATTAGTCAACCTCAAATCACCTGAGCAGGGACTTTATGTGCTAGGTGTAATTTAGATTCGCACAAAAAAGTGAGTCATGTTCTGTTTCTTATGACTTTATTGCTATCCTTATAATAACCCCCCCCCCCCCCCCCCATATAACCCCCATCCCCCCCCCCCCCCCAAAAAAAAAAGGTAGAAATAACAACAACAAAAAATATAAAGGGATAAATTAGTAAATAATAAATATAATTATAAATATGGGTATACAAACCGGGACGTACAAAATAAAGGTTATAATGAGTCTCGAACTTACGATTCAATGGTACCTATATCATTATGAGTATTTATTGTAAACCGATTCCCTACCAACTGAGCTACGGCCCACAGCAATTTCTATTCATGCACATTCAAATATACGGATATATACGGATTTTTAAAAAGAATAAAACAAGTATAGGTCTAAATAACAAAGCCCCCTCCCCCAAGAAAATAATAATAATAATAATAATAAATAACAACAACAAAAACGTTAACAAAACAAATTACAAGACAGAGAAATTGGAGACACAGACAGGAAAATAAGAAGAAAAGGGGGACTCTCGGTTATATATAGAACCAATTAACGTATGTAAGACATCCAAGTTCAATCACAGATTTGATTTGATTATTATTTCATAACACCGACTTTAATTCATGAAAAGTCGATAATACGGTATATTATGAATGACAAATTAGTTCAGTTGCAGTTTATGATGTTATATATATAATTCTAATAAAAGTGTGCCATGTGTTTGATATGACGTAGAAATGTCACGTCACTGATGGATAATTTTACAATAACGGTGCTCATAAGTGTCAATATGAATAGTATTTGTTAAATCTTCAGCGTAAACATAGGTTCAGAATAAGTATACATCATTCCATCAAATTTACACGTCTCCATCAACCCACACACATACAAATGATTAATTGCATTAATTGTTATCAAAATATTAAGTTTAAAACACTGCACAATATTTGACACTTTCCACGAGGCAAGCGTCTGCAGACGACGTTCTAAAATGTCATAAAATGTTTAATAAAATGTCAGAATTGTTAAATTTCGTCACCATATTTGGAATCACCATGTGAAATACATTGAAATAAGTACACACATGCCTAGTATTGTTTCAGTAATCCTTGAGATAGACTTTGAAATTAAGGAAAGATTTGGGGAAAATTTTGTTTTGTATAATGGTAAAATTAGTACTAGTAGCCGCGTGAAGAGTGTTAAGGATTTTCATTTAAGTCCTTAGTCCCATTTTTCTTCATCATTTGCTTGAAATATTCAAACTGTTGTTTCATTACATGCAATGTTTGGGCTATTGTTACTTTGTAATTCCCGGCAGATTTACTTTTTTCATTTCGAAAGGTAAATTTGTTAATTTTCCAACAAAAGTAAATTGTTAATGAGATAAAAACAGGAATTTACTTTTGGAAATAATTTAACAAATTTACCTTTCAAAATGAAAAAAATAAATCTGCCGGGAAATACAAGGTAACAATATCCTGAACATGAGTGACAAAATACTTTGCTTCATTTGTTTAATGAACTTGGTCCACTTCCTCAAACAAAATGAAAGGAAATACGTTTTTCAATTAAAGGGACATTAAGTGGTGTTGAAAATTTTAAATATTTAAAAATTTACTTCAGAATTCAAGATGAACATTACAAATGGCCATTACTGTTGTTTCTACTAGCAAAAACACAGCAAAACTTGATTAAAACAATATCATCGCTATTTATTGAAAAACGCCCTCTATGCAAATATGGTTCGCGTTATGTATCACGCGTACTGCAGGGGGATACTGTCGGACGTAAAATGCTCGTCCCGCGGGACAAGCATTTTTTGAATCGACGTTTTCTTGTACATAGAGGGCTGATTTTTCTTAATCCTTATAGGTGTAAGTTCATACATGTAATACAAATATAAAAATATACTAATCCCAGTTTTTATCATAATTGAGGGCACAGCCTCCAACACATCTCTTAGTGCCCTTTAAGGGTTGGGTATTATCAAGCGGATGGGGTTCATGCTCATTAAATACGTGCCCTTATTGAATACTTGGAATAGCGACGGGACGTTTGTTCATGATCGCCAACTGTAAACATTATACATGTAAGAAAAGAGACACCCTCAATTTTAAATCATGTTTTCATTGACATACATAACAACTGCAAATGATGACCCAAATACTCGTATGGTGTGACAAAAGCCTGATTTCGATTTCGCCCTAATTTAAAACACTCATTTTACAACGTTTAAGCGTGTTGCAAAATAACGTGTTTTATTGGAACTAGTAGCGACGCAGAAGAACAATAGAAAGGGGTCTGCGACTGTCAGTCTCAATAAATGTCATAAATCTGTCAAATGTATCTTCTTCTAAGTTTGATTAAAACCAAAGAAGGAACAACAAATAGCAGGGGCATGTAGCAAGTGAAAGTGTTACGATCCCCCAAAGGTATATCACGCGGGAAACACGCCCGTTATCATGGTTATACACCCTTTGGAAGAATAACGAGGGGCCATTTTCACAAGGCGTAAACCTGTCGAACGTGGGGGTTGGCTGGTGAAAATAAATAAATTATACCGCCTCAAGAAATTTAGTTGGGCTTAATGCATGTCATCCGTCATATTCCCGGGCCTCTAATATTGTTATATGCACCGTTATGGGGGGTGTGTGTGGGGGTTAAACACTACACAATCTAACTGTTACACTACACATCTAAATATCACAAGTTCCACACTCTACTTCCCATCCTCTATTATGCTAATTTTATTTTTCACACATACTCATATTTGTTAGATCCCCTCTCTCACACTTGTCTTTTTTTTTTTGCCATTCTACACACTGACGATGACTTAGGTTGAAAGCTCTGTTTTTTGTTTCTTTCATTTGACCTGTATTACCCAAACATCAGTTGTGATTGTTTTGATTTTATATAAGATACGATTATCTATTTGTCTTGGTTCATCTATGGGAGTACTTCCATGGTTCATCAAATTACATATATACAGGGTGTCCCAAAAGTCTATGCACGTTTTTGAAGAGTCATATCTCATAAAATATAAATCATATTGTATAAACTTAACCATATTTTGATAGACGAGATTTGGGAAATTATTTTGATACCAAACACAACCATTGGTGAACCCACAACATTATATAAAACTGGTTGAAAGTTTGTGGCCGTGTGTCTTAAGACCTTGCGCTTCTAAAAATAGAACCATTGAATTAGAAACATCAAGTTGAAAATCGGGTCATCTATATACCTTTAACGGTATGAAAGCAACGTTGCTCATTAGTCACAGTTCACTGATTACCTTGCAACATAGTGTTATATATACCAAACTCGGTCAATCACAACATAAATAGGCATAGTAGACAAAATTGCACAGCAAAAGTCTTCATTCAAGGTGGTTTACAGCATAGATAAGCGAATACGTTCTACGCTAAAACAAATTCAGTTCAAATTACTCAACAATAGGTCAGAAAACATTTCAAGAATATCCATTCTGAAGTTGGTGGATACATTTTTGAACACAGGAACTGTGCATGATTTGTCTCGATGTGGTAGAAAAAGACTAAAACAAGCAGCATTCAAATAATCCGGTAAGTTTAAATGTTAACATGTTTGACAGCTGTAGGCCTATGATGTGTGTGTTCACTTTTCTGTTACGTTATTCAATTATTTAGGTCTGTGTTTTGGCTTGCAAATAGCACACGTCCCTGTATAAATGGAAACATTTAAACTAGATTTCACTATAGAAACGAACATTATGTGTGATATAGTTTGTTATTATGATGGGATCACTGTAATGTAAAATTTAAATATTACAATTGACGGATCACTTTCCGTGTAACCAACTCTAACCGTCTTTTCGTTAATCTCAATAGGTGTGGATTTATGAGCTGTATTCCTCTGAAGTATAAAATAACATTTTTGCAGTATTATATATTTTACTTCTATGGTGGCATTTCAAACAGATGTTACTCCAGTGTTTGGTATCAACATTGTTTCCCACATCTCCTCTTTCTAAATAGGTAGTCATATTTTCAATACGACTTATATTTTGTGAAATACAAAGTTTCAAAGTCGTGCATAGACTTTTGGGACACCCTGTATATATGCAACAGGTCTGGTCAAATGTTAACTGTCTAAAATGTGTAAATCTGTGTGCAACCAGACCTGTCGGTTTAGACCTCTCGGCTTAGATAAAGGTTATTCACCTCACAAGTCATTAAATATGCATCATCATTTTCCTGACGTATAGTATTGAACATAAAGAAATTATATACTGTACATCTATTATTTAATTGTTCAGCGATAGGACGTTAACCAAATGATTGGTTCAAACAACATACGAGTAAATTGTGCAATAAGCAAACAATTCTTTAAGAACTGTAGAACAGGTTTAATATTTTAACATTAGGTTAACTGTAGGTTAACCCAGGTTAACTGAAGGTTAACCCGGGTTAACTGAAGGTTAACCCAGGTTAACTGTAGGTTAACTGTAGGTCAGCTTACTTCAGGATGTTTATGTGATATTCTGGGTACTCATCCGCAATTGATAATCGGTTTGTACATTATTAGACACGTCACGTGATTTTATCCTACAGTGCAACAGAGCATACATTTCCAAAAGTGCATGTTATTGAAATTACGCTCTAATTCAAAAAGTAACATATGTAAGACAAGGAGACAATATAATATTATAGAATACAGCTTGGTGATTTAATGTCATAGAGAAAAAAAGGTTTGACCTTATTTGCATATGATTAGCATATTATAAAGAAATACATTAACATTTTGCTTTTTGGAATTTCCAGCAAAAACTATAAATGCTATTAACACCAAAGTTACAGGAAATGAAGTTCCCATCATTGCCAACAAAACTGTCTGAGAACAAGTTCACATTTATCTTTACTTTTACAAAAACCCAAAATCTGTCTTAATTAAGCTTAATTAATGACCAAACTCGTTGAAATTATTAAGTAATACTGCGTATCCAAACCAGACTTGCATGGTATCAAATTAAAGGTAAAGATGTGCTTAAAAGAATGGTCTGAGCAGATAATTCAATATCCCTTTAGTATTTAAAATATCGTCCTCCAAACATTTAGTATATTTAAAAAGAGAAAAAACCACATGTAACCACTATTTCATACAACTGTACACAGACTTGGCAAAAGTTTATTAATACTTGTGCAGCCATGCACGCAAACAATGGAAGGAATATTCAAGGACATGTCCATGCTAAGGGACCAGTGGTTTAAAATTCGCGCTACATGAAATTTGAAATGCAATTCGCCAGTGTGCAGTCATAATGGTGTATGTTACTTTAGGTGACCGTGTGCTGACATGCAGGGGTGTACAAACAGGTATCGTGTTAAAGGCCTGCACTAAAGTCTAAATAAAAAAGAAATGTTTAAATAGTCAAGGCCATGAAAGGAAGTAGGCAGTAGCTGGTTGGATTAGCGTGTATGGATAATCAAGTATTAGCCAATCCGAAATCAGGTTTAATAAGAAATGTAACAATGCTGATAATCATACAAGGACACGAAATGGTACTTTAAAACAAAGCTGTTTTAATTATATATGATACACATACTTAGGATTGAAATGTTCATTGTTGTACAACAATCAGGAGGCACTATATTTATAATTCAATATTTGGAAATGTATGCTCTGTTGCACTGTAGAAATCGATGAGCGCGATACGTGAATAACTAGCTAGAATACGGCATTACACAGTTTATATGTTAGTCTCCTCTTGACGCGTCTAGCCTATTCCACTATTGCCCTGATAGTAGATTCGTCAATAATCTGCCACTCCAGACTTCCCATGCCTTCTGGCCCCTATCCTACTCCCTGTTCTATGTGTGTGGTATCTGTTTCTTCTGGCCTTGTGCCATCTTAACGCTATGTCCATTGGATTGACCTATTGATTCACCTGTTGCCATTCCTTTCTCTTCGTAGGTGCCTCATGTTCGCCTCTTTTCATCTCAATTTGTCGCGTTTAATTTCCTGTATGATAGCTCTAACCGATTTTTGCCCCGGGTGATACTTAGGTATGAACTTCCAAAGAGCGGTTATATTCGAACTCCAAAATAGTCTTAATAGTAGTAGAATAGACGTGGGATTTCTGTGAAAGGTTTCATAAACAAAGATATCAAATTACGCTATTGAATAGGATGATATCAGGCACGCTTTTAGCACGAACAAAGATTGACAAATAAAGAACCTTCCATTTTCGTCGGTCTACACCAAGTTGGTAGATGATAGAAGTGGGTTTATCCAACCAGGTATTTAATTCTGTCAAACCCTCTAGATGTTGGCCAGGATATGCATGGCCTACGCGCACCTTCGATCTTTTCTTGCATGACAACCTTTTCTTGGCAATTTGCTTGGCGTCTGGCAATATGATCAAAGTAAGCGAATGATTGGGGTTTATCGGTCCTACCCTCAGTAGTCTCGTATTCACACCAAATTAAATTGTGTTCTAGTTAAATATAAATTTCATTTTGTGGAAAAACAATAGTCTGTAGAAGTGTTTTGAGAACACTCAGGAATGCATTGTAGTATTAGACATTTCAAAATTTTGAAAGATTTTACCAGATTTAGTTAGCTTTCCAGATCTGAAAATTTGCTCGGAATTACGAATGGTGTAACTACAATCATGAACAAAAATAGTTGGCAAACGTTGACGCAACTTATTACAACTATCCCTGTGCTCACAATTGAGATCAGACTTGGGATAAGAACTGTTTAAAAGAAAGCAGAATTCTCCATCCTTCTGCCCCCCCCCCCCCCCCCCCCCCCCCCCCCCCCCCTCCATCAATCAATGTTGGAGGAACTGCCAAAGGCTTCTGAAAACATGACTCGGATCAACAATGCCTCGGGGGAGAGAGAGCGCCTTTTTCCTTAATTCGGACAAAGTGTACCAACATTTTTTCCATGATTGTAGGTTCCCTGAGATGTACTACTAAGATATACTTCTCCCCATCCCATTGATGCAATACTTATCATACCTTAGCACTCTTGCGGAAAGTGATTCAATGATTGTTGATGTTTTCGTAAATGGTAGAAAATATAGGATAGGCAGCAGAGCTAAGTAAAGTATGTGACAAAAATATTATGAAAACAGTCATTTGTTCTGACCTTAAGGATACCTCCCTTTGCCAGCCTCCGTGCACTCGGGGAGTGGGCACGAATTCAGAGATTTGAGTGGTTATTGAGTTCAAATGGATTGCAACTTATCAATCTTCTATTGTCTGATCTGTCGTAGGTTAGTCTTCATGACGCCGATATCGTAACTGCGCAAGACCATCTGTAGCGGCTTGGTTACATTATTGATTGGTTACCATCAAGCAACTGAGGGATCATGCTCATTTAATAATGCGTGCCCTTAGATTGAAGCCATGAAATAAAGACGGGACGTTTAGCTCATGATCTTCTGTAAACATAATAAGGGGAGGAGGCGAGTCATCAACACTTTGAACAAAAATAAAAACACCAAATGGTTTTCTTTTACATGCAGATGAAAAATGATGGCTCAAATACTCGTTTCGTATTGAAAAAAGCCTATTTCCGATCTTGCCCTATTAACAAGCACACGTTTTCAAACGTTTATCCGTCCTAGCTTCCCAGAGCTCGGCAGTTATCCCTTGTAAAATAGCTCGTTTTATATATTTGGAATTATTTGCGTCATACGAGAACAACACGCGATTTAATATACTGAATAGAAAGAGGTCTGCGACTTTCAGACTTAATAAATGTCATAAATCTGTCAAATATATATATATGAAGAGGTATTTTGCAAAAGGGCTATGGTGCATTTTTTCAAAAAATGAGTTTGATATAGAAATGTATAGGGAAAAATCATATGTTTCAAGGAAACAAAGTCATTTTTTTTCAAAAAGACCTACATCTCATTGTAAACAGCCATTGAAATTGTTGTTTTGTTGCAAAAGGGCCTGTATCCAGAATTAAATCGGGATACAGGCCCTTTTGCAACAAAACAACAACTTCAATGGCTGTTTACAATGAGATGTAGGTATTTTTGAAAAAAATGACTTTATTTCCTTGAAACATATGATTGTGACCTACATTTCAATATCAAACTTATTTATTTGAAATGATTAAAATAAATGATTTTTTGTGTGTGATATTTTTTCTTTATGTACAAACAGATGGAGTTTTGTTGCAAAAGGGCCTACATCCAAATTTTCAAAAAATGTAAACATGATTTAAAAAAAAATTAAAACTAGCACATTTAAAATTTATTTCAATTTCAATTAGTATGTAGTGTACCTCTTTCATAATCCATTCAGTTTTTCAATTGCTCAACTTGAATATTTAGAAACAGTTTTTTGACTTTTTCTCAATAAGAGCCAAAGTGGATGTAGGCCCTTTTGCAAAATACCTCTTCATATAGTAGTTTGATTAAAACAAAAAAGAAATAAAGGCAAGTAGTCGGGGCAAATGAAAAGCGTTACGATCACTCAAAGGCATATCACGCGGGAAACACGCGCATTATACACCCTTTGGAAGAATAACGAGGGGCTATTTCAACAAGGCGTAAACCTGTCGATCGTGGAGGTTGGCTGGTGAAAATAAATAAATTATTCCGCCTCAAGAAATGAAGTTATCTTAATGCATATCATCCGTCTTATTCCCGGGTCTCTAATAATATTCTCCTTTTTCTGGTGTATGATCAAGGTTCTCAGTCAGTAAACACATGAACTACGGTATTTGAACGTCGCTTTTTCTTCTATTGATGTTATACTTAAACGTATGTAAACATGTGTTTCTTGATATTTCGTTATGAGCTAGAGTAATTGACGTTTAAAATCATTTACACTTAAATGCAACAAGCTGCTTTGAATTTTGGCCTTGTGTCAGTCATTCAGTTAAGAAATAAAGGGGAAATGTAAACAACAAGAATCGTTTTAATTAATAATTCGAGAAAATGACAGACTACATGCAGATAATTAAGTCAGGAAATGCGATCATTTTATAAAGCATTGATAAAATTTGGAAAATGTAAGCTCATTTTCACATTGGACAATTATTATGGCACCTCAATACTCTTTAAAAAGATAATAAAAAAGCTTGTTGGCGTATTTTAGGATACGCATCTGCAACGGATTCTTATTGACGCTATCAAAGTGCATTAAATCAAAACACTGACGATATTTACTTGTCTTATTTTCTTTGAAGCGTTATACTTCTCTCTCTCCCACGTTCTCTGGATTTATTTTCTGAATTTATGTAATTGTATCTATAGTCCCATGATATTCGAGATATCAACACATCTATTTCAATTCTGCTTAAAAAGGTACATAACGACAAACAAAATCACCAATATTAAACTCAGAATGAGTAACTAAATGCGTATACAAGGTGAGTAAAAAAAGCTGTACTCAAAGTAATAAAATCCGAAAGTTGAGTACATTTGTTAACTCTTATTACTCAGCCTTTACATTAGCATGTTTAGCCAACCCCAGTATGTATGGCTCATAATTATGACTTGTACGTAAGGCTTATACGATACTAAGAAGTCGCCAAAGCAATATTTCACATTGCCATACGTCACTACGCGCAAGCACCGATAAACATTGAACTGAGAACAATGAAAATAATGTATTATATTATTGAAACATTTGCAATTGTCTACGTTCAATTTTCATTAGTGCTTGAATGCAACATGTACGCAACATATTACATTCATGACCAAGTAGTATGTACTCATACGTATGAGCCATACCGTACTGGTTTTGCGGTGGTGCCGTAATTAATGTTTTTCTTGGAGTATAAAGGAGAGACATATTGTTTATTTTTCAAAACTGCTCATGCGTTATGGAATCTAAGGCAACATTTCAAAGTTAAAGTGTACCTACGTGCATCTTTGCGCAGCTTTGAGCAACTTTACGGATTTAGCTTTGTGATACGGGGCGTAAATCAAATTTCGCAGGGGAAACGCCCACAAACGTACAAAGAGGCTCACAAATGCTTAACTTGCCAGAGGTTGTTTTTGCGATGCATCTACGAGCTCGTATATGCATCTTTACGCAACTTCCGACATTTTCCATTAGACCTGAGGTCTTATTTTTTATATTAATTGTTACACAAATAATGCACATTACCGCATGTAGTGAATTACAAATAAGATTTCCTCCTTCGACTGAAACGTCACGTTTGCAGCTAGTTACCGATCTTTGAACGGAACGTTAATAACTTTCATCAGATTATGTACATAAAACTTAAAGCTTATAAGCCTCTACTCAGCAACTCAATAATCAAACACTTTTTCGACTCATGACTCTTGCTCCACAGACAGTTCAAACAGTCTGTGCAATATCCTCGGGATATTAATGTTATCGGTCCGTTGTTTTTCCATCATCTTTGACATACTGCACCATATCATTAAAATGTTATATCATGAATATCGGGTTTTTGTAACTCGGCCCTGATTTTACATTATATGTTTCCACTTTAACGGTCGTTTTCTCAAAATGCGATTTTTGAAGATACACCCTTTGAGGTTATACTCCATTGTGTAATCCACGATGATTTCACCTTTTTGGCAAAGTGCAAACAAATGTGTGGGGTGTGGGGGTGTGTGTGTTAAACTTGTTTGAAAGACACAAAGCTATTCTCTCAATCTATTTTCTGTCATTGTTCTGTTGCTCGATACTGGAACATCCTTTTGGTGTTCTAGAACAGTATAATCGTACCAGTATCGAGCGATACTGGCAACTTGTATGCTCCAGTATTCTGGTATACCAGTATCTGGGACCTTAAAGGGACATTAAGTGGTGTTGAAAAGTTTAAATGTTTAAAAATTTACTTCAGAATTCAAGATGAACATTAAAAATCGCTATTATTGTTGTTTCTACTAACAAAAAACACAGCAAAACTAGATTAAAACAATATCATCGCTATTTATTGAAAAACGCCCTCTATGCAAATATGGTTCGCGTTATGTATCACGCGTACTGCACGGGGATACTGTCGGACGTAAAATGCTGGTCCCGCGGGATAAGCATTTTTTGAATCGACGTTTTCTTGTACAAAAAGAGCTGATTTTTCTTAATCCTTATAGGTGTAAGTTCATACATGTAATACAATTATAAAAATAAACTAATCTCAGTTTTTATCATAATTGAGGGCGCTGCCTCCAACACATCTCTTAGTGTCCCTTTAAGTACACTTTTTCCGACATTTTAATCAATAGATAAATAAACGACATCGATGATTCAGAACGTACCATTATTAAGTATCTGTGATCCTAATTTGACGACAAATGTTCCAATACTGTACTTATACACCATGCATTGGACCTAATAACAATTTTTACCAGTACGATTTCACATTTTCGATATCTGCAATGAGAGATTTGCCCAAGCATATCGCCACACACTGCAAAATAATCAGGACGCCACCAACCGCTCCTAAGATGATAGTCTGGCTGATAATCCAGTCCTGAAGAGCGGTTGCGCAGCCGATATGATAGATGTATTGCCGCCAATCGGCCTCTGGTTCAGCTAAGATGCCGTAACCACACTGTAAGTTATCTATACCAGCATCTTGTGATGGCAGACAACACGAGAAGGGCACGCTGCAGGCACTTTTGGCGGGAGAATCACATGAAAAATAACTACAAAATAGAAGGAGAGAGTGAAAGCAATGGTTAGGTATTGGTACAGGAAAAAAGGAAGCTCATTAACATAATTTCCGTGGTCTCCATCGTGTTGGAGCATGCGATTCATGCACTCGTGTAGTATTTGTCCTTCCGAGGAAATACCGCTGTTGGCAAGTTCAGTACCCCAATTAAGTAAAACAAAACAACAGTCCCTACACTTAGTCATGTTAGTTGTAGCGTATGCCAAATATACCATCACTGTCAATTCAAATGGGAGTCGATTCCTTTATCCGCTGTCTATTGTTTGGAAAGACGCTATTGAAAGGGCCGATATGTTGCCCTTTCATAGCTTTGGAATCACGGATATTGGTTGAACACGTTTTCAGTTAAATCGATTTAATATCTGAAATCATACAATGACGCCTAATATGTCAACAGCATTGTACAACAAATAAATTGAATAGGGGTGTGTTGCTGTTTGAATCCACATAGTTCTTATTGTAGGATAACAAAAATCCATCCATGTAGGCCTAATGGATAACGTGATATAAATTAGCTTGTTTCTGTTTGTTTGTTATGTTTTGTATAAAAAGATATGTGAACAATGGCCCAACAGACATCTACAAGATTAATGAACTGAGTGATTAGAAATCAATCTGGTAACCCCATCTGATGGGCCAATCTATTGGTCCACTGCATGCATGCAACTCAGAAAACATAATATACAAGTAGCACAAACAGCAGGCGATAAAAAGCGACAATGAAAGTGTCATAAGAGTAAGACAAAAGCCCTGAGATAGAGAACAACATCAAATCTAAATAATAGAACAATACATTTCTGGAGGTCATTGAAATCAAGAGAACCTAAACAAAGGACTCGGGAAAATGTATGAATTTGCTTAAAACAAAGCCAAATACTGTCGAGATGATGATAATTTACGGTACCAAGTCCTACTAGTGGGTATATTTTTAAGTTTAAAGAAATTCTTGTGGCAAATCTCAATGCTTAGACAGAAAATATGCGGCCATTTATTAGGTGATATCATCATAATTGTTTAGGCCTACATTTAGTAAGACTAACTTATCAACTTCTATCAGTTTACAGATTTCCTTTCGGTTTATTTTGTACTTTTTAGGGGTAGGGATTACACTGCTTTCTTCAGCGGATAGCACCCATATTAGTCGAGTTGCAGAGGCCGATATTTGGCCTTAACCGTGACATCGCTTACATATGCGATGTTATTGCTTTATATGATAGCCTAGAGTATGTAGATCAAAATTCCGCCGGGTGCCAAAATTCTACACTTGGGCAAAAATAATTATGACCTCGTTTGACCTTTCAGACTTTTAACAATTGTTTAAAATTAAGTTTGCTTTGTGAATATATACAAACATATCATGTATGGTATCAAATTAAAGCTTATAACCCTCATTATCCATTGGTGTGTGTTTAATGAAAGAAATACATACCTGTACTCGATTAGAGGTCATTTAAGGTCATGAAGAGTTACTAATAAAACATAGTTATACAACCGTTTAAAATAGCCTGAACGATAAAGTTTTAACTGAACATTGATTTAATCTTCACTTTATATTAATGCCTATACTACAAATCATTCGGGTGACTAAACTCATTTGTTTAGATAATCGGAATAGGCCTATTTGATTGTTTCTTGTTTTCTCAATTTATTATGATACCATTTGGATGAGATAAACATTTTTACCATAAAACGCATAGTTCAGTTGTATGTTAAACGTGGAGAGTAGATTGATAGTTGGTTACTTTAAACATGTCTAAATTATATTTTGGGTAAGCTTTAGAATACCCTACCATTTGTAGACCTCACAGATCCAGAATCGTATTTGACAGGTATGAAAATCATTCAACTAAGTCACATGAACGCCAAAGACGAGCCAATGGAAACAAGCCTCGAGAGTATGTGCTTACAGGTAATACACTTCTACCAGCAAAAGATGATATGATGAAAAGTAGCAAGAACAAGAAGGCATTTATCAAGTTTCTCTGTGACACTGACGGCTGCAATTACCATCTGCGACTGATTGGAGAAGACTCAACATACCATCATGAGGAAGCAGATGTTCAGATAATAAGTCATCTTCTTGAACTCCTTCCGGAGAAAAATCACATCCAAGTGTTAGCAGACGATACATACATCTTTGCTATTCAGTGTTCTTCTGCTGGATCCACAAGCCACCTGTACAGATATCTATGAAGATGTATAGTGGTCATACAATAGACATCAATGCATCTTCCTTGAAGTTAGGAGTTAAGTGTACAAATCTGCTGGCAGCCCATGCACTTTCCGGTTGCGGTACGGTGTCTTAGTCATTCGGCAAGGGCAAAGTATCTGCCATAAATCTACTGCTAAAGCCAGACTGCGACATATCTGCTTTTTCAGATCCAGAATCATCTGAGTATACATGGTTAAAAGCTGGTCTGGAGTTTATAATCTGGTTGTATGGTGGTAAGATACCATCCAATCTCAACACTTTGCGATTCGAGCTTTTCAGCAATAAAGTTGACACACCAAAAATCAAATCTCTACCACCGACCGACAAAGCAGCCAGACAACATGTTAAACGTGCCCGTCACCAAGTTATGGTGTGGAGAGCGGCGGATCTCACCGACCCACCATTGATGGATGTATCCAAGTTTGGTTGGAGAATGTAAAATGGTATCCCAGTCCCTGATTATGGCCAAAGCTCCGTCGCACCACCTAGCATATTAAAACTAGTTGCCTGTGGCTGCAAATCGGATGCACCGTGTTCAATAGGGAACTGCAGCTGTAGGTTAGTTTCACTCTCTTGTACCACCTATTGTCATTGCAAGGCTGGCGAGAAATGCATGAATATCAATACATTGCATCACAATACTTCCAACGCTGATATGGATGACAATGAGGGGGAGAATACTGACGAGGAGTAATGGGTTGAAATTGGCTTAAATGAGCTTCACCTTTAAATTAAAGGTCGTCTGTTGAATAACAATATATCCATATGTATACATGATGTACATAATATATGTATTTTGTTAGATATTACATGCAATTTGACATTACTCATGCTATAGTTTGTCAAAATGCATTACACACGTGCATTTCCTGAATTGAAAAGCATTTGAGAGAAATAAGGCGTCACGGATTTTATGCAAATAATGATTTTAGGCACCCATTATTTTGTAATCTAAACACTATAAAGTATTAGAAACCATAAGATGGAAGCATACTTTGGATTGGAACCACTTCATTCACGCTATTTTAATTGGTTGTATACAAGTACATGGTCAAATACTTTATATGACCTTTAATGACCTTCAATGGATTACTGCTACGTATATTTGGCATGGAGCCTATACCAACGTGTTATATGGGTTATCAGCTTTAATTTGATACCATACATGATATGTTTATGCATAATAATGATAAACACTTAAATTTCAAACAATTGGAAAAAGCAGAAAGGTCAAATGAGGTCATAATTCTTTTTGCCCAAAAGTAGAATTTTGGCACCCGGCGGTTTTGTAATCTACATCTTCTAAGCTAACATAAAATGCAATAAAATCGCAGATGTAAGTCATGTCACGGTTAAGGTCGCCTGCAACTCGACTATATTGCTTTCTTGAGTAGATAGCACCCATATTACATTGCCTTCTTCAGTAGATAGCACCCATAATATAATTGCTTTCTTCAGTAGATAGCACATATACATGTATGTTACATTGCTATCTTCATTAGATAACATATCACAGCAATTATTTACCGTTAAAAACATCTGTTATTGTGCTATATTGGTGTGTAACATTTACTAAACGTACCGACAAGTTAAACTAAGAGAGTGAATGACATATTTACAGAAAATTGAAAAAATTTACCAACATTTTTAATGTAGGCCTTTTCAATCAAGGATCAGTGGCATAGCTAGATTTTTCATATCGGGGAGGGGGCGAACAATAAGAGTGAAATAATAATGACTTCCAGGCTGTCAACTTGCCGCCGAAATACATTTATGGGAGAGGGCGTCGAGTCGCAAGTCGCAAATTGAGAGGGATGCCGTCATAAACTTCAGAGCGGGGTGGGGCAACCGACAAATTTAGCGTGGCAATCGACAATGCAAATCTCAACCGAATGACTCGTATTGGGGGCTACGGGGTGGGGGGCGCTTAGACCAATCTGAAGTTCGATCCTGGTTAGGCACGTCGCACTTGTTAAATTACATGGGCCTCGAACTGGGGATGGAGTATTTAGTTTATTAGCCTCCATTAAAATACCCTGTATGGAGACTTCCTTAGACAATCAAATTATACACCAACTGAAAAGGGGTTAAATTTGAACATTGTTTCTAGTCATTTATTATCCTCTTTGTGACGGTCAAATGCCAAACAGGAAGCGGACACAAATAGCGTAAAAAATTGACTAGAAAAAAGTAAAAATGTAGCCCCTTTCAGTTGGTGTATAATAGTTGAACTTGAAAAGTGGTTATTATACATTTTTAAGTGACGTTATCTTCAGTATACATTCTTATTTTAAAAATCTATTAATTGATCGAATGAAAATAGTGATCGATTAGTATACACAAGTTTATCAACCATATTCCATAACATTGTTTTACGTGTATGGTGGCAATTGGAATGGGAATCCATTGGCTTATTTTAGGGGAACTCTTGGTTGTTTCGTAAGTTATGAGAACTGCGATGTGAATTGATTGTTTTTAAATTGTTTATTTAGCAGTTGTGGTTAAGCCCTAGGGATCTACCGAAAGGCGCAGCACCAGGTCAGCACTAGTATACCCATTTAACATGCGATTACCCCCATGGGCCCTAACATTAACATTCGGTTTCCCACACACACGGCGGGTACTCAACTATATATATATATCAATTTCAATTCTTGATGACAAGTGACAGGTCACACAAAGCTGATCTAGATAGAGATTGGTCTATTTTATGAACAGCTGTCACTTCACTCTCAGATCGTAGTTATTACAACAGATCAAGAGAAAATTTCAACTAAATGTGATGACTAACGGCAAAAGATCCGGCCCCTTCTTAATTGCCTGCGTCAAGATGAACATGCTAGGCCTATCGGGTTTACTAGTGCCTCGTCAATGACTAGGACATGGGCCATTGCTACGAAGGTTCACAGGTTCACGGTCTCGGGCTATTTGGAAGGCAAGAGACTAGTGCTATATTATACAAAAAAAATTGTCGAACTAATGTTGGTCTTTTGTTTGATTTGTTTGTCGTTTTGGGGTTTTTTTTCTGGGGTTTTTTCATTTGTTTTCATTTGCTTACATTGTTCTTGTAAACAACAATTGTTGTTGTATTTTTGTACATATACGGTATTACCGATAGCTCATATACTACCTTTTATTTTGTCATCATCAAAATCGTTCAATTGCACAAGCTTTTAAAGTTAAACTCTGTGGGGCCTACCAACTTGATTGAAATATACCTCACAAGTGTGCCTAATAAAAAAAACCATATATTTTCGGAGATGTATTTTACAATTCATGGGGAAACCGATTAATTTGGATGTGTGTAATAACTAATATATAACTGCGAGTTTCCTATACGGTATATGTATGAATTCATTGGTACCCTCACCCTTTCTTTCTAATAGCGTTCCCTTCGAATTTGGATTTGACATTGGAGTAACATTGTGTTCATCATCAAAACCAGTGATTGAGGCGGATGATTGGAAAAATACTCACCAATAAACGTTTCATCATGACTTGCTCGGTCAAATGTCATCAGAGTTCCGAACAAAAATGTGACATCTTTCTACTTACATGTTATTCTCCCAGTCCATGGGTGCGACACTTCCACAACACAACAGCCCCTTCTGCATACCATCTACGATAAACTGCGTGTCAGGATCATCTGTAAAACAATAAACCACATTCATTAGGCGAATTGGCGAAATAGTTACGCTGGTTCCAGCGTAAAAGCGACTTGTACTCTAGACTATTACGATGATGCTAGAGTAATATGTCGCATTACCCATCGTACAAGTACTCGTGAAAAGTGAACTGAGACGAATGCAAATGTTGCTGTGTCCAAAAAGATTTACTGCGACAGATTTCTAGGAGTATTGCTTTGAATTAATGACAGTCTCGCCTAACATTTATACCGACAGCGACAGACCATAGATGGACTTTCCTGATTCGGTCATAAGCCCCGTTTATTGGGTTTTCATGATGATTTATCAGGTATGATGATAAAAGAAGAGCATTTCATTTGCCATGTGTTCGTAACACTTACCACGCGGCTATAGGTGTTACCATATACATAACAGATTTTCAGAAACCTTTCCCAAATTTCAAAGTCTTATCTCAAGAATTACTGTACCAATATTAGGCATGTTTGTACTTGTAATGGTGAAATATGGTGATGCAATTCAATATTGTTGACATTTTGGAATAATTGTGTGACATTTTGGAAGTCGTCTGCAGACGCATGCCGCGTGGAAATCGTGTCGGGATATTTTATAGCAAAAGTGTATACACAAAACATATAATTACACATTAGTGACCCGTCACAGTGAAACAAACCAGTTTTCGCGAAAGCATATTTGCAGAAAAGAACAAAAGAAGAGGAAAAAAATAAAATAAAAAGGAACTTTTTGAATGTCGTCTGCAGACGCCTGCCGCGTGGAAAGTGTTTAAAGACTATATTTCAAGAAAATGTCAATTGTATAACCCAACTTAATAGGCTTCCTGTTATATCATTATCATAATCAATAATGACGATGAATTCTTAAACCACTACAGGAAAAGTAGAAAGTTAAACCACTGAAGGAAAGGGAAATATCTTTCTGCTATTAGTAATTTGTATCAAATGGCTAGTTGCTAACAGCTTTTTATATTTATTGATTAAATTACCAAAATAAGACAAGATGTATCGGAACATCAAATCCTCTACTAAGTCGATCAGTTTGTCGGAGTAGAAGTAGCCAAGAATACCGATCACAACCTCGGTTATGAAAATAAAAATCAGGGAGTACGTAAATATCTTCAGGATGAAAGAGTTCTCTCTTAAAGCCCCGATGCAGCCGCAGAAAGCCAGGATAAATATGACGCCCCCTACGACGACGAATCCAATAAGAGGATCCACTTTAAAGCCGGCTTCGCTGGCGATGTCCTCCACAGCGCCAAGACTCTTGGTCACGATACCCCATACACCGAATCCACATATGAGCCCACCGAGTATCCAAAACATGACGTTGAAGAAGAATATGGTATATTTGGCGCATAAGCTTATTTGGACGTCTGAGGGCGCTACGCGAAGTCGTCGCAGACTATTATAATAACGATTGCCGGGTTCCGGTGGTGGCTTTTGACGTGGTCTCTGCTGCTGCTGGGGTTGTCTCTGCTGTTGTTTGCGAGATGATGATGGCTGGTTCCGTGTCTGCTGCTGCTGCTGCTGCTGGTTTTGTGGTTGTCGGCGCTCTGGCTGTCGGGGAGTCTCGGGAGTCCCCGGAGTCCCGCTGTCGGTTTCTGTGTAAGGTGGTGGTTGTTCCTGTACTGGCTGTCGGCCAGAAGCCCTTTGGTCGTGAGCTGGAGGACGAATAAAAAATACAAACAGATTACAATTTACTATTATTGGATCCATTTTATAGATGGAAGAGGACACAATAATTACTTTTACAACACTAGACCTCTGCTTTCCCAATAGTTTGAAACAAAACCCCTTGTAGCAGAGACCTGCCCTTGTCGTTGGCGAAGCTCTAGTAAACCCGGTGACCTAGCGTATTCATCTTAACACAGGCAATAAGAAAGGGTCAGCTCTTTCGCCTTTGGGCATCAAACTTGGTGTGCATTTTCCCTTGACCTGTTGTAATAGTAACTATAATCTGACAGTGATGTCAAAGCTGTTCATAAATCTCCTTCCATATCTGCTTTGGGTGACATGTCACTTGTCATCCAGAATTGAAATTGCCATATTGTTGAGTACCTGCAGCCCTGTCTGCGGGGAATTGAACTTCATTTTAGGGCCGATGGGGGAGAGCACGTGTGGTCTAGTGGATAGCATGCCGGTCTCACAAGGCAAAGGTTGTGAGTTCTAGCCCCGCTACAGCCAACATGTTTGTATCCTTGGGCAAGGTACTTAGTCTCAATTGTTTCGTCGTCCCAAGCGGGATTGGGGAGCTGTTAGGGGATATTACAATCTAAGTGCTGATACTGTTTTTGCGCCGTGTCGGTAGCCTGGTAAATGAAGCGAAATGATTGTGACGATTTCCTAATGGCAGCAAAAAACAGTGGCTCGGAAGTCACGTATAAATGGTGGTCCCGTGCATCGGAAGAGCAATACCCGAGCACGTTAAGGGGAGACGTCAAAACTCGACCGCCCGTTGACTGCCGGTTACGGGCGGTTCCGCCCGGTTCTTTCAGGTCAAATGTTTTACTGGTATATGAATATTCGCGCATGCAACACTGAACAACCGCCGGTTGACTTAATGCTGTAATCTGACCAATTTACACTATCAATCTGTTACTTTGCGGTCATAATAGCTCTCTCTATAATCGTTCTATAAAAAAAAAACATTCATAGACTTTCGGTATTGATTTAAAAAAGTTAATTGAGCTATAAACAGATTGAAAAAGCCAACCCCAGTGAAAATCAATAGCTGTATTGTACTGGTTGTCATCTGAGACTTTTAAGTCTTAAAAGAGCCCATTACTTCAAGATGTTATTGCTCACGTGTGTGACGAGGCACTTTCAACCGGTCGTGTTCACCAGAGTGTTACTATTTGGCCTCATTATGTGTGTATATTATAACAGACGACACGTTTTGTGAGAACCGAACGGAACCGGCCGTAACCGGCGGTTGCCGGGCGGTCGAGTTTTGACGTGATCCCTAAAAAGGTTACAGACTCTTTCGTAAAGAGTAGGGGATCATCCCGGTCTGTATCTGTTCACACATCTAACGGACCCCAATGGAAATAAACTAATATGCTTATTGGGTTATCCAGGGTCGTAGGACCCAAATAATATCAAATCAAATCAAATCATATTTTGAGTGGGTAAACTAGTGCTGCTCCCTTCGAATTCGGTTGCATCTCGCTATACGCTCGCAGCACAGCTATAGTCAAATATGTATGCTTTACTTTCACATTACTCAATAAACTGCTCAAACAAGGGAAGGAATTTACATGTAGGGAAGAAATGACATATGCTTGTCTAGTCTGTCGGTCTGTCTCTTTGTTTGTGCGGGCTTAACCCTAACCTTCCTGGAACCTATACAAAACCCGATAGTGCTATACAATCTTGTACCGCGCAGCGGCCCCGTCAATCTCGTACCATGCTCAGCGCACAGTTCAACTTGTGAAAAAAAACTTAAGCTTTTTAAACCTCACGTCCTGTGTAGCTTAGTCTATAGAGCATCAGACTTGCACTCGCGTGGCCCGGGTTCGATTCGCGGCGCATGCGGAGACTGATATTCCCCACAAATTTGACCCGTTTTCTCCCCTGATTTAATTCACAAAAACACGCCCGTGGCGCCCGTTGAGTTAAGGTAAAGACGTACCGGTGTCAAGAAAGAGCGTAAGTCCCATTGCTGAGAGAGAGTCATAGGTACGGCTTAAAGCACCACAAGCATCGATGGTTTCTTAATCAAGTCTCGGTTGAACCCGTATGTTGCATGCATTGGTACATAAAGGGTTCAAAAAAAAGGAAGCCCCCCCCCCCCCCCCCCTAAAATTAGATAACTTCACACACAGTTAGACGTTTTAAAAAATTGAATCGATTATGAAAAGAGAAAACGCTTGGCTACCAATAGATAGTTTTCGGCATAAATTCTGTTATACCCTACACACCTACATCGGTAGTATGCGTCGTTCTTAAAAATCATGCACTATGAATACCTCTGTGAAGGGTATAACAGAATAACTTCTAGTTTTCCTTTTTCGATATCATGTTATCTTTTCCCAAAACAGTCACATTTCCCCAAAATTATGTTTTCAGAAAAATTGGCACTTGGTCCTATACCAGTAAATTTAAAAACTCTCTCTCTGATTTCTTTGTACGCAAATTATACCAAGTTTGTTTGCATAACTCCAAACAGGATTAATCGTTTTCAGAAATTGTGAAAAGAGAAAGTGCTTGGCTTCTCACAAAGAGTTTCTCCTTTTCAATATCATGTTTACTTTTCCCAAATTTCTCTCATTTTTCCCAAAACGATGTTCTCAGAAACAGTGGCAATTTTCAAAATCCTACAATTTTTGTTTGTGTAAAACACCCACGCAATGAGACATTTTAATAAATTGAAACTTTTCAGAAAATGAAAAACACTTAGCTATCCGTACAAATGTCCCCTTTACAATACCATGTTTAAATTACTTTTCCCAAAAAAGTCAAATGTCCCCCAAAAAGATGTTTCCGTTAAGATGAAATTTGCCAAAATCCAATACAAGTAAAGTGCCACTTTTTCTGAAAACATCATTTTGAGGTAATGTGACTGTTTTGGGAGAAGTAAACATGTTATCAAAAGCGAAAACTTTATGTAGGTACCCAAGGGGTTCACCTTTTTGTAACTGTTTGAATTTCTCAAAACGGCTCATCTTATCTGGAGTTATGCAAAAAAAACATCCTTGAATATATATAAGGGGGGACTTAATTTTTTTAACCCTTTAGAACACTAAATTATTGGGCATATTGTCAACATTCTTACATCAGTTTCACATGGCGCTCAAGCTTGGTGGGAAGATGTCAATCATCTTATAAAAGATTTTGTTAGCAGATACCTACCCAAATCGTAGATAAGCGTTTCAAAGTTCATCTGAGTTCAAATCAGTATGGGAGCAGATATTTCAAAGATCACATGGAGATCATGCCTTCAGGATTATTTGGTGTTATCCCAGATAAAATCAGTTTCCCTTTTCGGATTTTCAAGGGACTGCATGGTAGAAAGATACTGGTATTGGCGATGGTACGATATGAGGTCAAATCCATTTCATTTGAACAATAACGGTTTCAATAACATATTACGGGGTTTATAATTGGACGATCAAATTGTAACAGCGAATTACATACCCTGCGTAAGCAATAAGTAAGTAGCAGTATTTATATATTGCCGCGTTAGCACGGTTTCTGATAGAAATGCATATACACATTTGCCATCGAATGAAGAAGAAATGACACAATTCGACAATCTTCTCTTCGTGATGCATTCTTCATGCTCGTTTGTGTATACTCATTGTGTATTCAGTTTTCAATCAGACTAGGCCTATTGTATCCGTCAACAACCGGAAAAGACGGAAACCGCGTGACCCTGAAAAAACATCTGTTTTCAAAACCGGAAAGTAACAAAGCCGTGGTTTTAGTGATTTGTGGGATAGGTAACCGGATAGGTGTACATTTTAGCCGACGCCCAATGTTATTGATATGCAAATGAGGTAACATTTCTGTTTGCGTATTTGCAAATTTGTCGGATGACGAACCAAATCGCGCATAGGTATTAAAGACGTTATTCTTAATTGGCACATTTACGTCAAAAGAGGGAGTGCAATCCAACTGAGCACACTCAGAGCAATTAGTGCTCCAAACATTACAATCTCGTCCCTTGACTGCAATGTAATGAACTGTGAACTTCTAAATTTGCCTAGATAGTGTTGGTTACCAGCAAGCATTTCATTTCAAACTAGTTAAAATAAATACTTTATACGTTCAAGTTCATTTCACGAATATAATAAGGTCAAATATTGAACAGCTCTTAGCTAAATCGCTAGCCTCGTTTTCAGTTCACATAACCCTCGTCGACGTAAATTAGTGCGCCAGAATAACGTCTATAACTTCACTGAAGTCCTTTCCCGGTAAATGACTTACCAATGAAGCACTTCAGTGTGTCCCGCGACTTATCGATACATACTAGTTCCGAGCACCCATTTTCTATTATTATTTTAGAGTTTATTTTCAAGGTCCCATGGGGAAAACCTTAACAAGATAGCAACGCCATTCAATTGCCATTGGTCTAATAACATATCTTTAGAAATTCCTGATATAGACGCCAACGTAACATGGCCCGTCTAAAAGTCATCAGACATGGCGATGTTTCTTTATTACTCATTTCAAAGGCAAAACCAAGCTGATTTATGTGTTAAACCTACATAAATAAAATAAAATGATATATAAATCTGAAGGCTTCAAAAAATCTGATAATATTATTATTATTATTACACCGGACTTACCTGATGAGCGTCGCCGACCACGACGGTCAAGGGTTCGAAACAACATGGTGCCATAGCTGCACACGCCGGGATCATATTCGGAAAACTCCGGATTGTAGGCATGATTATTAGACAGATCCATAGCGATTATTACGATTTTTTTCTTCAACTAAGTAAAAATACTAGAGCCTAACAACGTTAATGGTATAATCAGATGCATTCCTGACTGGTATATTCATTTTACCACTTCCTTTTTGTACAGCGCACGTTGGTGTATTGCTGTTGTTGATGATCAATTCAACTCACAAGAAAGAATAAAAGTTGTGTTTGTCATCATATATATTTGCTTGTTAATACCAACGATAACATGAAGGAAAATTAAGTTTGGGTGTGAAGTTAAATATGGTGGGGTATGGTGGTGATTTGTTTTGGGGTAGATCTTGACTTGGTATTGCAACCAATGTTTTAGATATTTTTTCAAACATTTTTAAGAATTTCAAAAACAAAATCACTACTTTTCAAAACTATTGCACTTTTTAAAAAGATTCCAAAATCAAATATTAGACGCTTTCTAACATTAAAAAAACTAAGTATCAAATTCACGAATCCTGTCTCAGTCAGGTCCTTTGTACAGGACTTATTTTTCCTTCACTTGACATGAATATTTCAAAAATAAAAATCACAATTTTCCTTAATAAAATAAAATATCTTAAATGTGTATATTCAGCGACAGTCACGCACGTTGTACAACATTTCTTTTCTTTTTCGGTCTACATACTGTTTTTGTCTTTATTTGACCTAGCAGCGTGACTAGCTGTATAGTGTTTAGGCCCAGAACTGCTCGGGTTGCTATCGTTTCCATACACCGGATAGGCCTATAACATTCACCATACCAAGCGTCAGAGATAAAAACATTTCCGGTGGTATAGATAGTGTCAATGCTGTATTTACACTTCACAAGAGAATGGTATCGATAATTAATGGTATTGTTCTAGTAATAGTTTCGATCGATATCATTTGCATTCGAAAATTCAAGGGGCATTCAAAAAGTTCCTGGAACACCATTGTCAAAATATTAATATTTAAAGGGGCGCTGAGAGATTGCCGAGAATTAAATTTGGAAAAATGAACTGTAACAATAGATCAGGTACGTAGTATAAAAAAAAACTCTGAAGCGTAATCATTTATGGGAAAAGCGTTGAATGATGGCGCTAGATAGAAATTTGGTTGAAGCAATTTATGTGGCGAGTGGTGCTGATAATTTCGATGTGATCTACATTGAAATGACCAAATCGTGAAATTTGACATGATACACGGCGACTTCAAAGGTTAAACGGTTCCAGATGGGGGTAAGCTTTAGAAGGAAATCCTTTAGAATACCCTACCATTTGTATTCCTCACTGTGTAAGTGTATGGGTCGTTCTTTAAAAGTCCCAATTGAAGACATGCAGTGTTAGGGTATACTAAAGGAACTCCCCAGATGGTAGTTATTATGAACCTAAAAATGTTAGGAAAAGTTAGGGTGCACTCCAATACGTATCTCTCAATTGTCATTACTGAAAACATGTCCACTTCGTCACACATGGAGAACGAATAGGCCTACTCAATTCCCTACTTTTCCCTACAATTTCCCCCACGGCAGTCGTCTGCTGACGACGACAGTTCATAAACTCATAAAAATTTTAAAAAATGTCCAAGTCCAAGTTTCGTTACCATAATTGGCATTACCATGACAAATGCATTAAAACAAGTACAAACATGTCTAGTATTGGTTCAGTAGTTCTTGAGATAAGACTTTGAAAGTTGAGAAAGATTTCTGAAAAGAAATCTGTTTTGTATGGCAACACTAATAGTAATAGCCGCGTGGAAAGTGTTAACACATTATCTGTCTCTAATTCTAACTCTCCACAATCAGAATTAAGTTATTATCGTTACATATTCATTTTCAAATAAAATCTATCCCAGCATTCGCAGAATTAAAAAATTATCATTTTAAACATTGCATACTTCGTACATGTTGTAAATGATTTTGTTTCTAATTCTAACATCTGTATTTGTATGGAAACAATCTTGTCATTTCGTGATTAATTCTTATTATATCATGTCAGTGGTAGGTATCAATTATTGCCAGTCGACCATCTGATTGATAGCCCGAGTAGACTTCTAGGTAACTTGTACACTCTAAGACTTACAAATCTTATAGTGTACACAATTTGATAATGATATAACAGTTGCAACTTTCATGCAAAATTACATCTATAATCTGCAACTCTGATACACTAGCAACCGAAAATCTTGGGACACTTGGTTATGGTGTCAAAATCATCCCACATATTAAATTTTGACTGTAATATTTCACTATGAATTGAACAAATGTGTTGCTGAATCTCTTTCCATTAATGAATTCATGTTTCCTGTAACATCTGCTCTTCCATTTCATGAAATTGAAGAAGAGATGTGCCTTCGTTGAATCCCCATACAAATTTCCCATTGAAAATACTTCATGAATAATTAATCAAGCTTATTATAGCTAACGCAATCTAATGATAGGCTGTGTGGATAGGCTGCGTCCACTGGAACATGTGGAACACGCTCCGATGTTCCGCTTGTATTTCAGGTACAATCGAGTATAGGTTATCGTACTAACGAGATTTGTAATAGTGGTTCCATTTTTACAATTCACAGAATTGTTAATACGATTATGTGGGATAAGCTCAGGGATAAGCCATGATGATTACAGCAATGTAGATTTCTACAGAGAATTGTAACATCTGATGACATGTATCCAAAAAAGATTTCTTGAGCAACACCAGCATGCTTCATTTTCATCACATGACCACTGATTTCTGTCACCAGTGTATACTGGTTCCCAGTGACATTACATTGCAATGAAAAACTTATAATGTTGCTAAACCACAAGTGCTACCGCAAGAATATAACGGACATCAAATGCAGCGCCCACTAGCGACCAGCTGAACAATAGGAATCGAACCACAGCTAAACATCAATGGTCGCTTACTCTGATGTCAATTGTCTAAAGCTAACTATTGGGAGTCAACAGTCAATATATTAGAAAATTGACATATCAAAGTTGTTGTTTAATGGTATGGATGTAATGAATATTAGTCAAACCCCTATTATGGATGAGATGAGAGCCAAATGCCATTCCCCTGCAACATAGCAGATCAAAACATATGAGTGAAAATTAACGTGTCGCAAAAAAATCAAAAATTCAACAAAAATTAAAAATGTTTGCAACTTTCATTTCAAGATTTCTATGTAATTTTTGCATTAAAGAGAATGATTTCGTCCATAATACTTATTTATACATCAAGGAATATTTTGATAGCTTACTTATTGAAATTGATTCTATAAATCGTCTAATATCAATGCTCCCGTAAGTCCCAAAATATAAATAATTTAGTTGTCCCCGGTCAGTCCTTATATTTGGTCATATCTAAAACATTTTTAGTGAGTTCACACGCTCACCATAGGCCGGTGAACAATGATGTCAATAAGGAAACAAACTAATACAACAACAAATGAATTTCAACACATTTCCCAATCGACACTCTGCCCATCAACGGCTAATAATTGGCGTTTGAACTCACGTCAACTTAGCATAATCACACGCTACTAAACATGAATGCCTTCATTGCACACTGCAGTCTATCGGTATGTCAAATCCGGCGCCGCACTGCACTGAAACAATACAGGTATATCGTCTCAGGGTAGACATGTTCATCGGTTAAGCATGAGCGGGTAATTTGAATATGAATAAGGTTACGAGGTTTAACAACTGACGGAAAATATTTTATTATTGGCCTACTGCTGGTTGGAAAATTCAGTCATGGATGATTAGTTCAATAGTAAAATGTTGTCACTTGGAGGCGCTGTAGTTAATGTCCATAGTCTACCACTTGTGAAACGGGGGTCTTTAAGAAAATCCTCCTACAAGTACAATTGATGCGAATTGAAGTCACATCAATTGTACTACAAGTAGCACAATTGATGTGACTTCAGTTCAGTTCTCTCTTGTTTTTCTTAAAGACACTTTATTTTTTGAATAACACATTTTAGTTGAGATTCAAATTCCTTTCATGTGAGATGGAAGTCAGACGATATCCAACTGTTAATAATACTTTAACACATGTTTCTTCGCACTGTTTGTTTGGGGGAATTCCTGTTGGTACCGTAGTGGTGCTAAGCATTCGGCACAGAAAACTTAAACTAGTCAGGCACAGGCTGGACTAACTTTAAACTAGTCCAGCAGACTAGTCAAGCCTGCTGGACTCGCTTAAACTAGTCCAGCCTGCTGGACAGGCTATGGCCGACTTGACTAGCTTAAGGTTAGTCCGGCTCAGCCTGACTAGCTTGATTTGTTCTGCTGGACTAGTCTGTGGCTGGACTAGCTTATGTTAGTCAAGCTGGAGCACTGCTGGACTAGCTTTACGTTAGTCGTTCACTAGCTTGATGTGAGTCCGTCCCGTAAGCTGGACTAGTTTAGGCTAGTCGCATTGCTGGACTAGCTTAACGTAAGTCAAGCACTGAGATGCAATTTAATGTTCTTTATATCGGCTGTAATTTTTATATAATACAGGTGGACTTATCACTAACCCCACTCAATTATTTAAATCTTCTTCATGCTGACTATATACTATCTCAATGTTAAAAGAGCGATAAAAAAAACCCTCTAACACAGGAGTGAAATTATTTTCACTTTAAAAGATTGGAAAATCACTCTATAGAGAGTGATTTATCCAATTCTCATGTCACTCACTCATCGAGTGATAAATTTAAACAAGAATAAATTAATTATTCCCTCCGATTCATAGATTGATATTCTCTGACCCTCGCAAAATTGCATTTATCGAAAATAAAAACCTCTGATATCATATTCTGCTAACATTACATACAACCATTACTACGAGGTACTAGTCCAGCTTATGAAGGACTAACCTCGAGCTAGTCGAGCGACTAAAGCTAGTCCAGCAAATGCTGGCCTAGTCTAAAGCTAGTCAAGATAGGCACCATCTGGACTAACTTAAAGCTATAGGACGGACTAGTAGTCGCACAACTAACGTAAAGCTAGTCCAGCAATGATGGACTAGGCTAAAGTTAGTCAAGATGGACACCATCTGGACTAGCTTTAAGTTACTCAGGCTGACCAGTTTGGTTTTCAGTGTGGACTACACAAGAAATCTTCTTTGACATGTATCAATCATGCATGCGCATACATGTGTTGCATACAAAACTCAAGTTCTTATACACCACCGTAAATATACACAAGTATCAAATAGGTCCATTTTCCAACGGATGGCTTCATGCTCATACGCTAAAAAAAATTATTCTCTACTTCTATCGTATTTGTCATTTACCCATCACACCAAAACAGACCAGTTGTCTCCAAAAACGAATAATAATATTTTAGTTTCACGTAACAACCGTAATTTTTAGCTTTGAAATTACCCCTAACTTATTGAAATCGAATCAAAAATGCTTTCGCGAAAAACTGGTTTGTTTCACTGTGACGGGTCACTAATCTGTAATTACATGTTTTGTGTACACTTTTGCTATAAAATATCCCTTGAACGCTTTCCACGCGGCAGGCGTCTGCAGACGACTTCCAAAATTTCACAAAATTATTCCAAAATGTCAACATTATTGAATTTCATCACCATATTTGGAATCACCATGAGACATGCATTAAATTAAGTACAAACATGCCTAGTATTGGTTCAGTAATTCTTGAGATAAGACTTTGAAAGTTGGAAAAGGTTTCTGAAAAATGTGTTTTGTGTATGGTAAAACTAATGGCCGCATGGAAAGTGTTTATCATTAGTGGGCTTTTTAAATTAGTATGCATGCACCTCTCGCTTATTACTAGAAAACAAGATGTAGGCCTACAATAAAATAAGTTATATCATAAAATTTACAATTACAAATTATTATTACAATTTAGAAGACGGTTGCATATAAACTTAATATACCGATATACAATATAAAAATACAGTACGGAAATAGACTTTGTAAACGAAGTTATTTGCATAAACAGAGCACTTTGCTATAATAAACAAGGATCAGTGCTTTCAATGGAAATGATCAAAACACATTTTGATTCATTACGAAATATAGAAGTATACCTTGTAGAACTTACTACTTTCAATATTGTAGGGTGACGACATTCTAAATTTGATTGAAATACTTTGCTTTGTTCTGAAAATATATATACATTTCTCTTACAAGAAGGATTTGTGTTGGTTCAAAACACAGCACTTGGCCAGCTTCAACTCTAGAGGGCGACATTTAGTATGTGACGCTGTGATATTATGCAGTTTCTAAAAGTGAATCGGAAGACGTATAACCTCTTGAATATTACCATTTTTAATATGGCATTTCGGGTATTGATAAAAATGGGTACTAAGGACAATAAATTGAGACCCCTTTATCCCTGTCTTACATTTAATCCTATGGGAGTATTCATTTAGTGTGGGCCATAAAGAGGGCACATGCTTTTTTCGGCAAACGCAGTACCTGAACCCACAGATAGTGCTGAACCTTGATATTCTATAGGACGACTGGGCGACATTGTCATTTTGTCAACTCTTCATCTACAAAATATGTGTAACCGTTTTGAACACCACAATTTAGATTTAAGATCGATATTTTATATATAATCAGCCATAGGGAAATATTGATATCCTATTTATTTTTCAATAGATTGTTTTTAAAAAATAGATCCGAAGGGAAAACACCTTTCACATTATTCTTATAGTGTGACAGGCAGATTTTTTCCATCTTTTTAACTTGAATATTTTCTTATGTATAAATATATATTACATATTTTACCAATAGGATTTCACCACTTCTATATCTGCAATAAGGGATTTTCCTAAGCATATGGTTACACACTGTAGAATGATTAGGGCGCCACCAACACAACCTAAAATGATGGCGTAATCAATAAACCAGCTCTGTAGAGCATCGACGCAGCCGGTAGTGTGGATATACTCCCGCCATACCAACGTGGGCTCAGCTAACACTCCGTAACCACACTGATAATTATCGATACCGTCGGGCTCTGGCAGACAGCAGGAAAAGGGCACGCTACAGGCACTTTTGGCGGGAGAATCACAGGCAAAATATCTAAAGAAAAGAAAGGAATGAGATTATTCCGGAATCAGACAGGTTCCACTGTAACAATGCAACCGTTACATTATCAACCAAAAGATTGGATGAAGAAGAAAACAACGAACTAACACAGAAGAAATTTAATCTCTTAGTGATGAAGAACAATAAACCGTAATCCGGATTCGAACCGGCCACTTTGGGGATGATTATTTAATTGATGGGTAGCATTGGAGTTCTTGAAGCATGAATGCTTGCATCACAACTTGTATAGGCCTATTCATAAATAATAATGTACAAGACACAACTGTATGTTATACTCTTGGTTTCGTTCCCTTTTGGAACAGAACTTAGAACTACATCACTTTCGATAAACCAAATGTGACCAGTCACCACATCAAAAGGCGGCTTTTGTCGTTCATATTGAAAATTCGTATTTCATTTTCATACAAACACTTTTTAGACTTAAACAAAATAACACCTTGCTTAATACATTAGGGTCTACCCGCTAGTCATAAGGGTCGCTAGTCATAACGTGTATTTTCCTATACCACGTGTGCGCTATAGTCATAACAGTATCTTAGGGTTAGGGGTAGGTTTAAGGTAGAGTTAGGGTAGGTTTAGGGTTAGGGGTAGGGGTAGGGTTAGGGTTAGGGTAGGGTATGGTTAGGGTAGGATTAGGGATGGGGTTAGGGTTAGGGTTAGGGTTAGGGTTAGGGTTAGGGTTAGGGTTAGGGTTAGGGTTAGGGTTAGGGTTAGGGTTAGGGTTAGGGTTTATGACTAGCGACCCTTATGACTAGTGATCATTATGACTAGCGACCCTTATGACTAGCGAGTTTGACCCGGGGATACATTTGGTCAATGCATTTAGATATAATATTATGTGAAATTCCTTTTGATTTCTTTTTTTTGATCATGCTTAGCTTCCCCAATATCTTAAAATGCATTCTGCCGACAAAAGACCACTTTTAATGTTACTGGTCACAAATTTGTTCCAAAATAATTAATCGTATTTCGTTAGCATTGTGTAAAATATCCTGGAGAAGCCACTCCCAATATCACAACCTGGGCATATCCGGTCAGTATCATGTAATTAACACTTTCCAGGCGGCAGGCGTCTGCAGACGACATTCCAAAAGTTCACAAAATGTTTCAAATATGTCCAAATTATTGAATTTCATTACTATATTTGGAATCACCATGAGAAATGCATTGAAATAAGTACAAACATGCCTAGTATTGGTTTGGTAATCCCTGAGATAGACTTGGGAAATTGGGAAATATTTCTGAAAAATCTGTTTAATTCTTCTCATCAATTCCAGATGGCTTCAAATGCAAGTGCAAGGCTAAATTGGACATACAATGAAAACCTCTGTCCAAATTAAAATAACTTACCTGTTTTCTGCCCAGTCTAAAGGTCCAACACTTCCACAACACTTGAGGCCTTTCTGCATTCCATCTACGATAAATTGCGTGTCTGGATCCTCTGTAAAGATGACGATTCGGTATGTTAAACAAGTGGTATGTAGAAATAAATATTTGCGAAGTTTCATTATAATCTAGTTACTCAATCATTGATAGAGTTTGGCCTACTTCATTCAACTTTTGTCACAATTTAAATATTTCGTTTGATCTTCTGTATTCTCTCCGTATTAATTAAAATTAAATTGTATATTAATTGGTTATTACTGCGATAAAAATTGTTGAGGATCAAAATCATTAGGATTTGTGTATCCAAACATTGCATAAAGCTGACTGGTTAATAATGATAGGTAGGCGCAGACGAATTTAATAAACAAATACTCTTGTTTTCCTTGAATAAGGAGGCGATATCAACGTCGTAATCTTGCGGAATTTCAAATAGGAGGGAAAACAACATTTTACCATTGCGTTCTTTCAATAATTAAGGGGGAATCATCGCTGTACTCTTGAAGTCATTGAATAAGAAGACACAACCAACGTCTTGGCCTGGGACTCTTTAAAATAAGGTGAAAAGTCAACGTTGTATTCCTGAGGTCCTTGAATATTATAATGGAAAATCAACGTTGTACTCTTGAAGTCATTGATTAAGGAGGAACGATCAACAATATAATCGTGAAGTTTATGAACATGGAGGGGAAATCAACGTTGTATTCTTGAGGTCTTTGAATATTAGAGGAAATCAACGTTGTATTCTTGGGGTCTTTGAATATTAGAGGAAATCAACGTTGTATTCTTGGGGTCTTTGAATATTAGAGGAAATCAACGTTGTACTCTTGAAGTCATTGAATATTAGAGGAAATCAACGTTGTATTCTTGGGGTCTTTGAATATTAGAGGAAATCAACGTTGTATTCTTGAAGTCATTGAATATTAGAGGAAATCAACGTTGTATTCTTGGGGTCTTTGAATATTAGAGGAAATCAACGTTGTATTCTTGGGGTCTTTGAATATTAGAGGAAATCAACGTTGTATTCTTGGGGTCTTTGAATATTAGAGGAAATCAACGTTGTATTCTTGGTGTCTTTGAATAAGAAGGGGAAACCAACGTTATACTATTAAAGTCATTGAATAAGAAGGGACAATCAACATCTTTCCCTTGGCGTCTTTAAAATAAAGGTGGAAAACAACGTTTAACCATTGAGGTCTTTCAATAAGAAGGGGGTACCAAAGTTGTCTTCTTGAAGTCTTTGAATATTAGAAGAGGAAATCAACGTTATCATTGAATAAAGCTTAAAGGGGGAAATCAACGTTGTTCTCTTGAAGTCATTGAACAAGAAGGACAATCACCGTCATACCCTCGGAGTCTCTGAAATTAGGAGGAAAGTCAACGTTGTATTCTTGAGGTCTTTTAACATTAAAAGGGGAGATCAACGTTGTCATTGTAAAGTCGTTGAATAAGAAAAAAAATCAACGTTGTTGAACATGGAAGAGAAATCAACAATAGGAAAAGTGCCCGAAAAGTGTACTTTAGGTCCCAGATTCAGAACTGTACGAGAATCGACAAAGTTAGTGTACAAAGTCTGTGTTTCAGTATCGTCCGATACTAGCACATATAAAATATTCCAGTATCGCTCGATACTGGAACACAATTTGGTGTTCCCGTATCGGCCGATACTGGAACAGTAAAAATCGCACCATTATCGAGCGATACTGGCAACTTTCCGGTATTGAACGATACTGGTATACCAGTATTTAGGACCTAAAGTACACTTTTCCCAGAAATGTTATTTTGAAGTCTCTTAATTCGCAGGGATATCACCGTTTTTTATTGGAGTAATGTAGGGGAAACCAACGAACATTTTTTTTAACGAATATATCCTTACCAAAGTAGTCGTCGATGTATCTTATCATTACAACTTCTAGAATCTCAATCAGCTTGTCGGAGTATATGTAGCCAAGAACACCTATAACAATCTCCGCTAAAAATATCAAGATCAGTGAGTACGTGAAGATCTTGAGAATGAAAGTGTTCTCTCTCAGTGCCCCGATGCAGCCGCAGAGGCCCAGCGTGAAAATGATGCCTCCAACGACGATGAAGCCAACCATAGGGTCCATGTTAAAACCAGCTTCACTAGCGATATCATCGATGGAACTGAGACTCTTTGACACAAGACCCCATATACCGAAGCCTAGTAACACTGCCCCGAGGATCCAGAAAAGCAAGTTTAAGAAGAATATGGTGTATTTTACGCATAGGCCTACGCCCACGCCAGGAGGAGCTCCACGGGGACGTCGACCGCGTGGAATGCCTTTCGCGGCTGGTGGTGTTTCTCGTGGAGGTTGCTGTTGTTTTTTCTTTGGTGACTTTTGATTTTTCTTTGGAGACTGCTGACTTGGTTGTTGTTGTTGTTTGTTCGGAGACTGTTGACGTGATGGTGGTGGCTGTTGTTGTGGATGAGGTGATTGTTGGCGTGGCGGTGGTGGTGACTGTTGATACGGCGGTTGCTGTTGATGTGGTGGTTGATTGGGATGCCTAGAGTAGTCATACTCGTGATATGGTTGGTTGTACTCGGGGTTATATGGTGGTGGTGACCCATGAGTAGGCGGCGGGCCTTGCGGTGGGTACCGGCCTTGGTGTGGCGCCGGCGATACTGACATTGCTTGGTTCTCGTGGCCTGGGGAGAGAAACGTACAACAATATTTTTTGAGTTACTTAAGAAAAAAAATTAAATTTTTTACCAAAGGTGACCAACGCATTCAGTGGAGTATCTCCTATGGGCTCTGGGTAGCCGGACCCGCGGGCACCCGGGCTAAGGAGCATTATAGGCCTATCGTATATCTTTCTATATATTTAAGCATACGAACACCACATCCGAAGATGAGAAGGGTTACGCATCACATACCAATATATAGAGGATCCCATAAGCAATTTAAGTTCCCTATTGAATCGCCTATGTGATTCTCTATAATATGTTGGTATGTGATACGTAGCCCTTCTAAACTTCGGGTGTGGTGTTGGTATGTATTAAAGGTGTGATGTTGGTATGTATTATAATGTTAGGGTTGCGGATAAGCATCTTTAATGATTTCATATACATCGTGCTGTTGTACCGGGTTGTTCAAAAAAAAGTTGACCCAAGTTCAAAATAATTTTTCAAACACATTTAAAGTTTCAGGGAATTTATGTTTATTTAATCTTAATCAGCAGTAAGTTTTGAAATTATCCTGAAAAGATGGCACATTTAGCTTGTTTGGTTCTTCAGATATGGTTCATTACAAAAAACATATACAAAACTGACTTGTCCACGGGAGCGTCATTTAGTTTTTGTCTTCAACAAAACAGCATGCTCTAGTTTCAGAATTGAAAAGCCCGCCCTGACAAAGTATCCCAATCTCTATGCTTATGTGCCATTCACATTCAACAAAGAAACGTTAGGTACGTAGGTAGGTAATGTCAAGCACCAGACAGATGTTTCAGATGTCTCCTTTTTTATTTATTTCCTTTTTTTTACAATTTGTGACCAATCGTGTGTCAGTCCACTTTGTGCATTCCATTTCTACTAAAGGACGATACCGTGAACAAGGCAGTTTTGTGCATGCTTTCTGTAATGAACCATATCTGAAGAACCAACCAAGATAAATGTACCATTTTTTCAGGATAATTTCAAAACATACTGCTGATCAAAACTAAGTAAACACAAATTCTCTGAAACTTTAAATGTGGATGAAAAAATTACTTTTTTTAAACCACCCGGTATTGCATGTTGATTAGAATCCTTTACTGCTCTATATTACTACTATCTGGCTTGTACCCTATTTATCGGAGATGGCTGGTTAGCTCAGTGGTTAGAGCGTTCGATTACTATTCGAAAGGTCAAGGGTTGAATCCCGCACCGGCTCATATCCTTGCTTTTGAAGTTGGGGTATGCTGCCTTGCTGTTATTTATATATTTAAGGTCTTCTCTTCTTTGTTTTGAATGTTTTCAGTGCTATATAATGTATAATATACGGAGGGAAATGTTATGTTTACTCGCAACTCATAAGCCGTTCTTTAACAACCGGCAACTCGCATCTCGCAACTCATAAGCACCCTGTCCAAACCAACTTCCGACAAACCATCACCGGGTCCCAAATTTGAAACAGTATAACTACTGTGTGTACTATTTTAAGTAAAGTTCGATATTGTCGTTCAGAGATGATTTTTGGACTCACCCTAGATTCATTCAATTGTGAATCATAATAATAACAAAACAAACAAATAGATCGGTTGCTGTGTCAAAAGTGTGATAGTATCAGTTGGACTTTGGATCACGGATCTAATTATAAAGGAAGATCCACATGGTAGACATCCAATATCATGCAAAGCAAATATGGTAAAAAACACCAAATAATGTCATGTCTCAATTCAATTTATTGTCCGTTATCAGGTAAGAAAACACAATCCTTAGGGTGTGTTCATTGGTACTTGATTGGATGGTGGAAACTTATGAAGACACATTACTACTTACTTGGATGTCTAGTAGGCAACATCACTTACTGACATCGTGCTATAATTATAGTGGTGAACATCTCTAGTTCACTATCTTCTTTTAATATACTTCTTACTACTTTTGGTTTTATATTTTGTCCCTGATGAAGGGTGATATATCCACTTAAAACCTCGGTCTCCTTACCTTACGAGGGGCATTCAATAAATACCTGCAACCATTGAAAATCTCTGAACCGTGACATGTGTCAATAAAATAAACTTATGTAACTTAAACTGTAAGTCTTACCCCTTTCTCACGAAAAATTTCAAACATGTGGGTCATTTTTATCATGTAATTTCAGTACTATAAACATCATGTTCTCTGGGCACTGAAAATTGACAAGAATCAGCATTATAAATCAAGCGCCAATTATTAACACTGTTAACGCATAATGCATGCCATAAACTTGTCTTTCAAATTTCCCGCCATTGTAATATTTAATTCCCTAACCAGTGCCCTGAGATCACGGTATTCACAGTGCTGAAATGTAATGATAAAAATGACCTACGTGTTCGAAATTTTCTGTGAGAAAAGAGTAAGACTTACAGTTTAAGTATCATAAGTTTATTTTACTGACACGTGTCACGGTTCAGAGATTTTCAATGGTTGCAGGTATTTATTGAATGCCCCTCGTATATTTGTTGTTTTAATTGCACAGCTGTTATTGCTTGTCCCAGTGCATATCCTATCCGTGTTTTATTGTTATTTGTTTTAGTGAACAGCAATTCTCATTGCTTGCCTTAGAATATTTCACTGTTCATTTTATTATCCCTTGTTATTGCTTGTATCCCCACACCAAATTGGTATATCTTGCTTTTATTCTTTACATTTTATTTTTTCGAGATATCCTCTTAGTGTATCAGTTTTCTGATCCTTGGTGTGTTTTGTTCATGCGTCCGTTGGATTCATCTTTTCACATACATTTTCACATAAAGAATTGAAAAACAAAATATGACAAGGGCTTCGTAAATCTTTCCAGCAATTGTTTCAAACACATGGTCAACATTTGCATCCATTTATTTCAATAAATGTCCATAATGGTATAGAATAGAACGTTTTACATCTTTTTATAGCATCAAACTATTGACCCTATTACCTCGTCATTCCAAAGTGTGGTAAGGGTTACCAATTTTCCAAGGACCTTTCAGTGAATTTTAAGAATTTTAATATTGATGCTATGTTTTAACCTTTTGCGCGTTATAGAGTGTAAATCTTTGGTGAGAGTATACCAGTTCAGATTATAAATATTATAAAATATATGGATTGTATTTCACCGCAACAATATATAATATTGAACAATTAATTATTTGTTTAAATTTGTAAATTGGTGAAGTTATCGTCGATTCTCATGTATTTGACGTGAGTAAAAAACAACTGTACTCAACTTTGGGATTTTATTTCTAAATATAGGTTCACAAAATTCTCAGATTATTTGTTCTGACAGAGGGCTGTCTCATAAGCTTTCAAAATAATTTCAGTTGGTTAAAATTGGATGAGGAAACCATGTTTTATGCCCATTTAGATAAAAGTGTTATACATTTTAATAACCGAACAAGATTTGTGATATTTCTCTAATAAGCTCTTTTGGATTTCACTATTGAATAACCAAAGGTTTTCTAAGGCTAGAAATTAATTGGAATAACGATGCATACTCTAATCCGATCATCCTCTGCTGAATTCACGAAATAATGACATTGTTTTGTCATTATTTTGCATCTAATGTGTGAAAATAATATCTGATAACCTGAGCAAGTTTGTTTTGTCTTATTAATTAGCTATTGTGTTTTATGCATGTATCCACTTATTCATAAATATCATGTGTATTATGAGTACCATACTCGATATTTTGTTCGGTTTCAAAAATGCAGCAACCTTACCAAAATAGTCATAACTGGATAACGGTACCATGACATGTTGTGATTCTTTTACTGGTAACAGTAAATGCAGCTATTGATTCAATTATTGGTTGCCTTTATGGTGAGAAATATGTTAAATATGTATTTTACTTTGAGTACAGTGTGTTTTACTCACCCTGTATAGTGTATCTAATGTAATGATTGTCACACATTTGTTGCAACGTTGTATAAGTTCATTATTATCAAATTTGATGTTACCAATTCTTTTCTGGTTGTACTCACTAACATTTAATATTACACTATACCATATAACATTATATGACTATCAAGAGAACGAACACATTTTAACAGTTTGAATTGCACTAAATAGTAATATAGCATGCAAACCTGACATCTACCAATTAGGTCTGTCAATTAGGTATGTGACCTACCTTTCATTGTCAATCGATGCAGTAATTAATCTCGGAAGATACAGTGGAATACAAAAAGCTATAGCCTAGATGGAAGCACAAAATGCTGCTGGTGTTTTCCAAAATATATTCATAAATTGGATTACACTTGTATATTCTCGATATGTGATCATAATATAATATTTACAATCATTTTCTGTTAGTCGCATTGTCTTAATATGGTAATGAGATAATACCATATATATTATACATCCGTGTTCCAAGTCCAATGTCCACTTAACCCGACTACCGTTTCATACTATGACACATGCTTGATGTGTGTCGCATTTTGTCTCAATTCGTTTTGATATTATTGTATTCCTTCAACTTATATAGTAACTCGGCTCTTAATATATTTGCCGACAAGAATATTTTGTAAAATATTAGGAATATTGAACTAATCCATATCATAATTGTACCAATGGGTATTAATGTGTGTGATTACAGTGTCTAGAAACACTGGTAGCATAATCGGTCACCATGGTAACAATCGGGCGTAGCCGTCGTCAATATCGAAGTTAATATTAACTGATCATCGAGTACGCATAAACCTGTACATAAAAAGCAATAATTATGATGGCGTATATAAATTAGCTTCCTCATATTGTGTGGATGAAAAATTAATTGACTTAAAAGGTTTTGTAAAATATTGTAAAAGCTGAATGCAAAGGTTTTGTGGTATACAATTTTTAAACAATTTTAAAACATTTTTTATTGTCATATATTTCTAATACGTACTAATATAATCATGTTCAGCAATCTTTCACGTGTCATAAGAATTATTTTCCCATCCAGTTTGGAGCTCAATTAAAGGGACATTAAGTGGTGTTGACATTTTTAAATTTTAAAAATCTACTTCAGAATTCAAGATGAACATTAAAAATTGCCATTATTGTTGTTTCTACTAACAAAAACACAGCAAAACTTAATTAAAACAATACCATCGCTATTCATTGAAAAACGCCCTCTATGCAAATATGGTTCGTGTTATTTATCACGCGTACTGCAGGGGATATTGTCTGACGTAAAATGCCCGATCAGCATTTTTTGAATCGACGTTTCGTTGTACAAAGAGGGCAGATTTTTTCTTAATCCTCATAGGTGTAAGTTCATACATGTAATACAATTGTATAAATAAACTAATCCCAGTTTTTATCATAATTGAGGGCACAGCCTCCAACAATCTCTTAGTGCCTCTTTAAAGCAAATCGCCTCAGGCATGTCAAATTCAGCTTTGGCCACTTTTCAAGGGCAGACAACTCTTCTATTACAACCATCATTCATTGTGCAATTGAGCATTAATCAAATTAATAATAATCTACCTACTAAATATTAATAGTTAGTTGAATTTGTGCAGAAAACTTATTTCCATCCATAGCATTCATGGCAAACCACAAAATATTTGAATGTTAGTGTATTTCAAACAATAACATTGACATATTCTATATTCATCATTCATCATTAGAATCACAAATGCCTTATTTCAATTGAAAGTCCAATTCTTGTTCAACAGTGGCCAAAAAGGGGATTCGCACTCTTGTTACTGAATTGATCATATCTCGGCAGTTAGGTTGAGAAATGTAATGGGATGAAGTGTATGGCTTACCAACGGTCTGATTTGATTTGATTTGAGATCATTTGAGTCCTACGACCTGGATAACCCAATAAGCTTATATAGCTTATTTCCATTGAGGTCCGTTAGATGTGTGAACAGATACAGACCGGGATGATCCCCTACTCTTTACGAAAGAGTCTGTAACCTTTTTAATGTACTCGGGTATTGCTTTTCCGATGCACGGGACCACCATTTCTACGTGACTTCCGAACCACTGGTTTTTGCTGCCATTAGGAAATCGTCACAATCACTTCGCTTCATTTTCCAGGCTACCGACACGGCGCACACAATGTATACCCTAACAGCTCCCCAATCTCGCTTGGGTCGACGAGGCAATTGAGACTAAGTACCTTGCCCAAGGATACAAACATGTTGGCTAAAGCGGGGCTAGAACTCACAACCTTTTTATCATGAACCATGCATGCTATCCACTAGATAGATCTGTTGTGGGTCTATATTTTGAAAACAAAAATACATGGGATGTATTTTTAATTAAATTTGTTCCCCATGGGACCCTTCTTTTGACACACCATGTACATGTATAATAGTTACCTGCTTCATTTCCGGCTCCGTTTTACACAGGTAACTAATATCTTACATTATTATGCATTGAGAATCTTCCGTCCTATTCTTTTAATGCATTTGTAAAAACCTTTTATTCTGCACATTATGTCAGCTGGAGCGATATTGGTCGACCAATATTTCTAACACTTGGAGGTCTCTTTTTTTCTTGTTTTTTTTTGTATATAAAGAGCAAATGTGAACAATAGCCCAACAGACATTAACAAGGTTAATGAACTGAGTGATTAGAAATCAAACTGGTAACTCTCTACAAAGAGCTCTGAAATTTAGATACCAATCAATTGGTTCACTGCAACTCAGAAAATATGCAAAATACAAGAAACACAAACGGGCAGGGGTTAAAAATGCCAATGAAAGTGACATAAAACTAAGATAAAATCCCAAACAAAGAGAACAACATCAAAATATAAATAAAAGAAAAGATAATAATATCTGTAGGTCTGATGGGCATCAAGAGAACCTACACAACACACTTAGGAACTAAATCTACCATCCACCATCTCCCCAACCAAGCATTAACCTACACTTAACCCATGACTACCATGCTAATGTAACAGTCAGGTGTTGAAAGAATTTGAATGAAGGGTGTCACGATAGACGTATAAAGGCTAATGACAAGTTAAGATTTGGAGAGAAGATGTCTGTGCACACGGTACTTGAAAGCCTGAATTCAAGCCGCTGAAATGTTGCCAACAACATCGTCTGGAAGACCGTTCCATAAGGGAACAGCTGTGTCAATGAAGCTTCTGTCTAAGCAGCAAGTTCTGGCAGTCGGCAGTGAAAGAGCATGGAGTGGCATTGAAACGCTCGAACGGGTAGCACGTATCGACGGCGATTAACATATGGCGTGGGAAGTAGTCGCTGCTAGATCTTGTGGGCAGTTGGTAGTATGCATTGTACAAGACCGTAGCTGCTGCTACCTGCCGCCTATGAAGCAGGCTGTCGATTTTGAGCTGTGACCGAGCAGTAGCTTCATTAACTTCAGTTCGCCAAGACCCCAATTTCAAAGATGCCATCAGTTCCATAAGACCCCCAATTCAGTTTGTGTCAGTTCGGTAAGCCCCTGTTTTCAGACTGCCCGGTCACACACCCCTACCCTCTCAAATTCGGGTGATGGATCTGTGTAAGTAAAGGCGGTGTCGGCTGTACCATTGTTTGTGGATTTCAAAATGCTGTTTACATTTTGACGCCGAACTAAATTTTGTGGAAAAGGCACAAAAAAGGAAAGATAACGATTGTACATGAACATTCTAAAATTCACAAATCTGCATCGGTTTGGCTCTTTTTAACCATTACAAAATCATAAAGTGCCCCTTTAAGTACGCATACATGAAATTCACAATGTATAACCCATCGGATTATATCCTCTTTTAACAAGTAACATGTTTTATTCACGCAAATGGGCATGTTAATCATGTTATGGCAACCAACGTAACGTCGCTGTGCTCGTTACTAACGAGAATTCGATTATGTATGTAATATTGCTCGCATTTCTGTAGATCGAATATCTAATTTAGCTTAATTTATATATGCCTTGACCTTGAACGTACAATGATAATGTATCTGACAATTTGATAATATGAACAACAAATGGATTGATACATTGCGTGCTGACACATATAAAAGATGTCGGGTCAAGAGAAAATAATATCGCTTTTTGATAAAATATTTATTATCTTAGCCTAATTTTTATTTTTTTATTTACCCAAATGAACAATTTAGCTTTATTCTAAATGTGCCAAGATCTGTTCAGTCTGTTGTCCTTTAATGTTTGTGTTAGAAGACTGGCAAAGATAATGATCCTTATAAATCAGCCAAAACTCTTGAACAGTTCAAATCATTGCTAGAAACTTTCCTATTTAATGTTAATGCTTAATTGTTACTGTTTTATTTGTTATAGCGCATAGGGACTTAATTGTGTTATGCGCTCAATAAGTATTGTTTTGTTATTATTATTAGTAGTAGTAGTAGTAGTAGTAGTATTATTAATGGTCTAAACCGACTTCGTTTAGCCAGGAAAGGTGAGACTAGTGCATCTTTCCTGTTCTTACTATCATACTATAGCTAAGCAAACCGAGTCAGTGGTTATACTGAACTTTGTCATCGTGGTCACGTTCATAAATTATTGTAATGACATTTCTGATAATGTTGAGCTATTTGTTGATGGTGATTGGTGAACCCGCAAAACATTCCATGATACGAATACTTAAACACAACTTAGTAACTTACGTGTTATGATTTCTGTTGGAAGACGCTGAGGATATTATCTGTGTCCTTTCCCAAAAACTCCAATATGTATTTCAATATTTATTTCCAAAACAGTATTAAAAGATAAAAGCACAGCCACTGTTATAATTATATCTACCATCCAATACGTATCACGCCGTACTGTGTTAGTAATTTGTATATTAGTCAATAATGATAGCCACTTATTATTGATTGTTTAATCAGGTGGCGGTTCGTATTAATTGCACTTGACTTCTAATTCCATATAAGTCTGTTGAATTTGGGTCATTTGGGTCGTATACCACGATAAGGATGACAGTTATGTTGAACTCAACATTGAACTCAACATGGCTATATCTTGCCTCACGTCCCGTACGGAATAAACCGTATATAGCTACAACGTATTTTAATTAGTTTGAGCATGCGCACTTGAGCTACGGGACGTCTAGCAAGAAATTGCCCTTAACATTTCTACTTGTAATGTTCTTCATTCCACCTGACGTATAAACGTGACGTCAGGGCGTATTTCAGCAATTGACGCTGCATGTGCACACTATTACTAGGGACTCATATTTGCTCTGCGTACATGGCACAAACCACGCACCATAATTGAGGTCATCGATTCTCACTTTATGGGCCGAAAAAGTTGACATTCGTCAGAAAGACTGCTCCTCCCATTTCCATTGTAAATTGATGATTATAAGGATTTATGTCAATAAAATAACAACGGGCGACGTGTTTGTTTATTTAATACAGAAAAGTCTAATGACCTTACTTTTGGTGTAGCGGTTCTGGCATGTACATACGCCGTCGAATTAGAATTATTCACGTTCGCGATATTAAGCCGCGACCATTACAATACGCTCTGAAGTCACATGTGTACTTCCAGAGAAATAAAGTTTTTCTGGTCCCACAACCCACCCCACACCCAACCTTCACACACATATCCTTCAAGAATGTAAGTGACTTAACCTTTTACGTACCAGCTAAGTGTCTAATAACCCTACTGTAAAACAATTATATTTCACGCCAACTTAATCTAGCAATTTACATTTATTCATTTTTTGTGGTAATTTAATTTAACGAATTCGTATCATCTTCCCTTATAATAACCATTTAGAAACTATATAATTGGCATTTAATTTAAATCAGCCAATTGGATCTCCTGGCGAAATTAATTGCAATTTGCATTTATTCATTTTTTGTGGTAATTTAAGTTAACGAATTCGTATCATCTTCCCTTATAATAACCATTTAGAAACTATATAATTGGCATTTAATTTAAATCAGCCAATTGGATCTCCTGGCGAAATTAATTGCAAGCAAAATAAATTTTACAGTATTTCGATTGACGAAAAAGAAGTTCATCATAATATGACTAATGCACTAATGATATTTCGACTAAAATCAAAAACTATTGGTGTGTTAAAATACAATAACCTCGGTATGAATACGCCAACCGGGTGAGTATTCCGAGTTCTGAGTGGTGAGGCAGAACACAATACATTTGTGTATTTGTGTACCTTGCCGCACCTGTATAAAGAATGGACAATGCCCCTGTGCGCATTCTGGCCTGATACGAAAAAATCATCCAGGTAATGTGGCAATTTGACGTTTACGCCACCAAGCGGTGGAGTAATCTGATTTCTGAGTGGTAAGACAGAACGCGTTAAATCTTACCCGTGTACCTTGACGTACCTGTAGAAAGAATGGCCGATGCACCTGTGCGCACACCTGATACGAAAAAATCATCCTGGTAATGTGGCACTTTGACGTTTACGCCACCAACCGGTGGAGTAATCCGAGTTCTGAGTGTCAGGAGAACGTGTTAAATTTGACACGTGTACCTTGCCGCAACCAGTTTAGAGAATGAAGCATACACGTACGTGACAGGAAAAAACATCCAGGTAATGCGGCAAAGTTTACGCCACCAACCGGTGGAGTTATCTGCGGTGAGACAGAACGCATTAAATTTGAAAAGCGTACCTTACCGTACGATACAACTGTGCGCACACTGAACTGATACGAAATAGTCATCCAGGTAATGTGGCACTTTGAAGTTTTATCTTACAGTTTCTTAATGGTGTGATCAAAGAAGATTTCTTGATGTACCCCATCATGCTTAACGCCCCTACAGTACCAGCAGGGCTTATCACCAAAACAAACAGTGCCACACATGTGTTAAAGTAATTAACAGCTGGAGGTCGTCTGACCTCTACCATAGTCATACATGGTGCAGAGAGGGTAAACTTGGCCTTAAATATGAAAGAAGTTGAATCCCAACTATAACTTGTATTTATAAAAATATAGGGTCTTTAAGAAAATCAAGAGAGGACTGTTTTTAAAGACACATCAATTATATTACTTGCAACAGGATTTATTTAAAGACCCTTGTTTAACAACTTTATAAGCATTTCCTTGCACTGTAATGTCGATGGGAACCAGCAGACACTGGTGACAGAAATCAGTGGTCATATGATGAAAGTGAAGCATCCTGGGTGCATCAAGAAATCTTCTTTGTGGTGTGATGGACGTTGCACAAAGCATTCAACCGTAAGTAAAGATTGTGATAAGGCGTAGAAATCGGTCGATTACTGGGGAAAAGTGTACTTTAGGTCCCAGATACTGCGACTATAAAAGTTGCCAGTATCGGTCGATACTGGTACGAATTTAAACGATACAAACGATACACCCAGTATCGTTTGATACTGGTACAAAGAAAAGTGTTTCAGTATCGGCCGATACTGGCACATATAAAATGTTCCAGTATCGGGCGATACTGGTACATAATTTCAATACTGGGACAAATCTCACTGGTACACGTGTAATCAAACGATACTGGGTGTTCCAGTATCGGACGATACTAGTACAGCCCAGAATCTGGGACCTTAAAGTACACTTTTCCGATTACTGTCAATTATCCTCAATGTGAAAATGTAACTGCTAATATTCCTAAATTTAACCAAAGCAAGTTGAAATTATACATTGCAGCACTTTGTGATAATTTTTGTAAGATAATATGCGGACCTTAGAACGGAATATCGCATGAAGATTAAGTGGAGGAATTTCATCCCTGTACATGTAGGTCTTATTTAAATGTAAGGTGTACAATACAACAACACAAGATTTCATGTGATATCTATATGAGTCCATATGAGTCCAAGATTTTGCTTAAAACCTCTCTCTCTTTGAATGTAAAAAATCTACCAAAATAAGTAATATTTTCAGCATGTTTCAATGATATTACGCCTAATCAAGTCCTCGTGAGGTATTTTACATAGTGAACAAATTTGATTCATATAATCCTTAATGTTCTCGACTAATTATTACAATTATTACAATTTTCCGAGATAAGCTTTAACGATTAAAAACAATAGGTGATATTCTTTGACGGTTTTGGTTCTTAGCAAAAATGTGTTATTTTCATAACCCGTGTACATGAATTAAGAGATACTCTCCCAGCCGAATCAATTGATCGCATTGTTAGACAAATAGGCCACATGTAAACAAACGATACATAAAGCATTACGAGAATTTCTGTTCAAATTATATATAATGCCTTTTTTATTAACAGAAAACAATTAATCTGCACTTGATGATATGTGGCCTATGATTTTAAAGTTCCTTTCCGTCGCGTCGCTTGTAGCTATCGTTACCCTTTACAGCAGGTTTTCTGCACGTTGTAAAAGTATGCCAGCATGTTGCATGTTGTCAAGTTGCTGGCATAAATGGTAAACCCATACACGATAGGTTTAACAGGTCCAATTGAAGTTGGGTTGGTTTCAACCATATCCAGTTTGAGATGTGAAGAGTTATAGAAGGGTTGAAGGGTGAAGAGTAGTCTTTGTCAAGTCTAACATATACACATGAATTGAGTATATTAAACTAAACGTTTTGATTAGCAAAATTTGAAAGTCTCTTGATATTGTGTCCCATATTAAGCCTTGTTGAAGATTCTCTTTCCGGTGACACCACCAAAGCAGAAGGATTGTACAAGCTGTCCGTCGACGACCTCACGGGTGACGTTGTTACCTTGTGCGCCGGTAAGGACTAGTTTACCGCCTTCCAGTGTTGGTGTAACGGTGACATCGGATCCACGGAGTGCTGAGAGTTCCTGGATTAAATATTTCAACGAAAATAATCGTGTTATTGAACAGGCGTACATGTATAAGGCAACGGAAAAACCCTCCCTCATTTGTTTTTCGAATTAAAAAGGTATATATATTTTTAGAATTCTTTTGACATTTTTTGGAATTTTTGTTACAATTATTTTTATTTTTATTGATTTTTTGAAAATGTTTGGGGGAAAAACACAAAGATGTCCGACCGACACACGCTACCTGAGAGGTCCGTTTGCCTAATGAGCTAATTTTGTGACGTGTGTTGCATTTTAGAAGGTGGGGGCATGGAAGATAACATTGGGCGCAAACAGTAGCAGGTACAAGATTATATATCAGTTCAATATCAGGAGCTTCATAATATTACATTTTGCAGTAGCTGGCTATAAAGTCTGTAGGTTTCACTAGAGGTGTGTCGGTAACTCACATACCAATCTTATTGATCTTTAGCATAAATGCATGTACTTACGGTATCAACAAATGGAGTTCCGACGGTGAACTTCAGTTCCCTAGAGTTAACTGCACTGGTAGTCTTGATACAGATGTCATTTCCTGTCTGGGTTATCTCAACGGTACTGGATGTATCCGAAGGGATCTTGTCGGTGGGAACCTGTAAGAATTCAATAATATATGTCGTCGTGTCAGCTATCATTCATACACAGGGGAAAACTGAGAAGGGGGGGGGGGGGAATAATGCTTAATAATAGCCGGTTATTTATTTCTCGCGCGATATTCGATTTCAGAGATGTATATATAAAGGGACGAGCATACTCCACAACGCTCGGCCGCTGAGCAGTAAATAGCGTTTGCCTTTCTTCTACGCGTGTCACATTGGTTCCGATGTTTTTCTGTTTTTCTATGACGTAAAAGTGGTAATGATCACGGGAACCAGCGTATTGTGAATCATGAATATTAATACCCATGTGCATGTGTGAGAGATGTGTGAGGGCGTGAAAGAGTTTGAACGTTGTGGGGTATGCTTATCCCCCCTCCCCCCCCCCCCCCCCCCCCCCTCCCCCGTCAAAACCCGTATGGAAAAAGTAAGATTCCTACTTGAAATTGTCTTGTCTTGAATGAAGAGAATAACCTTACCTGAAGCGCCTTCATGAGGTCAGCCATGTTCTCGCCGCTGGCAAAAGACCATGTTCCAGTAATGTCAGGCATGTTGATAGGATTCTGATAAAGAAGAAAGATAAAATGAGACAAAATGTTCAAAATGTGTGTAAAAGTTAAAACCAATGAAACCAATCACACATAAAAGGCCTAATTAATGTGTTACCTTCATAAGTCAGAAGAATTTCATCATAATTAATAAGGATCTGCTTTGGTAAGTTTAGTGGGACGCATCTTTTTTAGAATTACTAATTCGTTTAGTAGGTGATCACGAACATCACTAACAAAACGTCCAACTTGTTGGAGAGTTTCCGGTGCTCACTCTTTTCGTTTCTATTTCGAAAACATTTTGAAGCGGCCTTGTTCGAAGAGGACCACCACCACTCTGATTCTGTTACTTCCATGCTCTGATAAAGTCCTCCAACATGTCCAAGATCAAATAAACAGCCATTCACATGCGAAAACGTATTAACGGTTTCGTCAAGTATATATAGCAATGTTTTTAATTCCTTTAATTGCAATGAACCTGAAAACCTTTTCACCAAATTGTTTACTTAAAATATTCAATAATGGGACTTTATAATTATAATTTGCGAATGGTGGGGTTTTTTTCAAAACAAAAAATATCCGGGCTGTTTGATTAGGTTTCTAAATTGGTTCGGTAAAGCAATTCTGTCTGCTTCAAACATGTCAAATGGTGATAAATAACCGATTCAAGATTCATAAATGTTGTGTATAGTTAGAATTTTTAAAAAAGCATTTCCCTAACGAGTTATGTAGACGCAGATGTATAATAATGCATTGGGCCTACTAGATTTTTTTTTTTTTTTAAATATTTTCTTACTAACGTAGAGTTGTAAAAAAAAAATTAAACAATTTAAATCCGTGTTTTTGAATTAGCTGCAATCTTGTTAGGATTAGGAATATTAACTGTGTTCATGATTTTCTGAAAGAAGACACAACTGTTTCATGATATGTAGGCCAATTTGATAACATGGTTCATACAATATAGTGGACGTCATGCACCAATACAATTGAATGTACAATAGGCCGGGTGCGATTCCCCTTTGTAGTCCGTTGCGAATAACCCTTTATTGTGGATCAATGGGACGAGTTCTATCTCGTGAAATAAGAGCAACTCAAATAGGGTTCCTTGTGGTTCCCAAGTAAACTAACAAAAGTGTTTTAACCAAGATTATTATAACAATTCGAGTTTATACAATAAAAGTAATTTTTGAACGCCATGAATCGGTATCAATTTTTAAAAAGGGTTAAAAAAAATCTGAACAAAATAAAATTTTAAAAAGTAGAATAGACAAACAAACAAAATATACATGATGGGTAAATGGTGAAGCAGTTTTTCTATTCACAGTATTTAACAATAGAGTATTAGCATAATTGTGTATCAGAAATATTTCAAGTGAGGCACTTACCTGATTCCAGGAGGAATTAATTCACAAATATTACTTCAAACTGCGTTGGTTACACAGACGACAAGATGACGCTACCAAAATGTCCCATCCTTTATATATGTAACAATAAAGGGAGTGGCCTACTAGTTCCTCAATAATCCGGCTAATCAAAACAAGTTGTAACTTTATGTATGTAGATATGGACGCTATATCAAACAGTTTTAAAACATTAACGTGTTTAATTAAGGTTTTACAAGTGTCTGTATTGACACATGGGATATGTTTTAACACACGAATAGACTATGTAGTTAGCAATCATTGTTATCAAATACTAGGAATAGTGGCATTGCATGCCAATCACGTGTGAAAAGCTTTTATATTTGGTATAGTAATAAAATGATTAAACTTCGTGAAATTAACCACCTTTTGAGCAGAGACAAGAGGCGGGATCTCCACAATACTACGATGCGATGGTATTGTTTTAATCAAGTTTTGCTGTATTTTTGTTGGTAGAATTAAACAACAATAATGGCAATTTTTAATGTTCATCTTGAATTCCGAAGTAAATTTTTAAAAATATAAAAAGGAAGGTCTGACTAATTTACCTTGGAACCCTTTCCCCTTCATATATAGATTCACACAACAATTCCATTTGATTTCAAATTGACAGTGAAAAGTAATTGTCCTATACTTTGAATTGATATGGTTGATTGCATTTGGTTTCCTCTTCCACATATAACACATACACCCATCAAAATATGTAAGTTCCCCCCTAGCATATACTAGAATATTTCCAATAATATTTGATGGATTTAGATAATTTACAGCTAGAAAGATGCACCCAATTGTTAGGCTCATTTTGATATCAAATTTGTTGGCCTTGACACAATGCAACGATAAGAAATTGTGCCATTTATCAATTTTATACAGAAAAAAAAGTGGCACTAAATCTCACTGGCTATGGCTGGTTTGTCCATAAATTAACAGACATTTTCTTGGTGGATTTTCGTGCACACACATGGGAATCTACCAAAATATTATGTGTGGCATAATATCAAGAAAATCAATAAGCAGATCATAATCTTGTGCACCAATACACGGTAGCATTTATTGTCTAAAATATTTGTTCATTTTATGGACAAACCCAGTCATAGCCAGTTAGATTTAGTGCCACTTTATTTTCTGTATAAAAAATGATAAATGGCCCAATTTCTTATCGTTGCATTGTCTCAAGGCCAACAAATTTGGTATCAAAATGAGCCTAACAATTGGGTGCATATTTCTAGCTGAAAATTATTTAAATCCCTCAAATATTTTTGGAAATATTCTAGTATATGCTAGGGGGGAACTTACATATTTTGATGGGTGTATAAGTTTACGTTTGCTATAATAAAATACGAGGGTCATTCAATAAGTTCTACCTCCTACCTCATAACTTTATTATTATATGAGCCCAGTCTTATCAAATATCACACGATTGTAGCTTGGAACCTCCGCTACAAATCCAATGTAAATTGATCTGAGTACTGGTTGTACTTTTCCGGACATGCAGTGAGAACCAAACCTCGATTCAGTGTGACGGAAACGGATGAAAAACAGCAAAATATCGCCGAAGTGCTTTTCAATTGACCTATTATAAGAGGCAAAACATACCTATCGGTCAATTATAATCGTTCTAAATGTCAGATATCTCTTTAACAGACTGTAAACAATAAAGTTGACTGCTTGGTTTGGAAAAAATATACCCACTGATTAGCCAGATCCAGGTCAGGACAACCATTCAGTTTACCCCTCCTCTAGAGATCCCTGTAAAAGTCATATTTGACTTTCATGATAACTAAGCGATCTTCAATATATCGAACTAAATGGAGGGATTTAAAGTCTGTCAAAGCGATAATATTCTATCATTGACTACCTGATTGACTATTCTGAAGGTTGCACATAAGTAAAATTCATAAAGTGACTATTATGGTAAAGATTCAACATTTGAGGCATCATTGTGGCTTAAGTTGTAACAACGAAAATTTGACTGATGGCAGTATTCTGGTATGCCAAAGGCATAGCAATACATTTCAGTTGATAGTACACTATTTGCAAGCCTACAAGAGTTAATATTGTTTACAATCTTATCTATACATGATAATACTGTAATATATTCAGATATCATTCATTCATTTCCATTTTCAGTATATAAATCATGCTCTTATATCTAACCATACAATACGAAAAAACACCCGAAAACATGTGTATATTTTTAAGGTAATTTTCTGTGTCCGTTGTCCAAAATCTCTCTCTGGCTTTGACCGCGTCATTACAAAAGTAAAACAGATATCAATTATCATTTACTACACATTTGTATCTATGTTTCGGAGCTATAATCATGACAAATGTCATGAGGTTGACATTAATATTAGCCACGTTATGAGGGAGGAGGTAGAACTTATTGAATGACCCTCGTATGTTGCTGCTTATTACTTTAAAAATGGCCTATTGTGTTATTAATTTTATTTAACAGTTATATTCCAAAGTATTTGCGCAGAATAAAAGCTTATCTATCATGTCTATGAATATCAGTTAGGCCTAGGCTTCCTCGATCGTATACGTTCTACGCTTTAAACCGAGGTTATGACCAATTCATTTGTGGTAAAATGCCAACGTGATAAACCAGCTTTAAGTTGCAACATACTTGATTCCAAAAGCCTTTAAAGTTTAATGTTTTTACTCGTCAACATTGTCCTGACTTTTTATAGTATTATTAACTGTTAACATTAGTTAGTGATTTCCATTCATGTTATATTGATAAATAAAACTTATGACATAACCACTCGTTGTGTTACCTATATCAGTCTGCTGTTTGTGTCTTTAAATTTATATTGTTGCCTCTTTTTCTTTTCAATGAAATTTTTATTAGGGTATTGCTTTGGATCATATAAATATAGATCTGTTATCCCGGAACTTCATCCAGACTTTATGTATCTCTGATCAAAAAAGCAAATACGTGTAACGTTTATTTGACTTGTCTGTAGGTAATTGGGTGAAGGTGAATTCTCTTTTTAATAGTTAGTATACATACAGCTAGGTGAGTCCAAAATAAAGTGTACTCATCTTTGGGATTTTATTTCTAAAATCTGGTCAAATATTTCTCAAATTATGGCAGAGAGGCTGTCTCGTTAGCTTTCAAAATAATTTTAGTTGGTTAAAATTGGTTGAGGAAAACATGTTTTATGCCCATTTAGATGAAAGTGTGCATTTTAAAAACCGAACAAGATTTGTGATATTTCTCTAACAAACTCCTCAGAATTGCACTATTGAAAAATGGTGCAACTGTTGTGATTCTTTTTGCTGATAACAGTATATAAATGCAGCTATTGATTCAAGCATTAGTTGCCTACATATTTTGATTAGAAGTAATTTAAATATTGATTCTACTTTGAGTACACCTTTTTTTTTACTCACCCTGTAACTATGTATACTAAGACGATTATTAATATCACTTATTCGGTTAAGTTAATGTGTAAAACCATCCGTAGAATCTTTTAAATGGTGCCGAGATATTTTTGAGACGACAAATCACATTCTAGGTGCCCAAAAGTTATAACAAAGCTTATGATTAGTTGTTAAACAAAACAAATCATGTAATTTAAACAATTTGATACATTTGATGTACCAAAATTGTTTGAAGGAGCAACAAAAAAAAAATTCATAAAAACGTTATAAAATATCGTTTTTATGAATCATTTTTGTTCCTTAGTCATTTTTGTTTTTAAATTCGTGTTTTGCTCTCTTGGTCCCTTTCCTATATCTATCCTTCTGGTATTGTTGCTCGTCATGAGCCTTCTTGCGGAGTTGCGTGTTCACTATTATTATTCTTTTAACAAATCCAAGCTGAACTGGCTCTATCTCTTATTATATTCCTTTTGAAAAAGGATTGACTCCCATGCTGCAACCATGCAGTCCTAAATGTGCTATAACGAATGTGGTATACATGAAAACCCGTCAATGTCTGCGTAAGAATATGAATTTAACTATCCATTCATTTTACATTTACATTGCAATAGTATTATGTACATTCCTTCACTTTTGCTATTTTCGAAGTACTGCAGCAGTATAATTAAACTGCTCAACAAAAGTTTGGAATATTTTTACAATCACAATTTGTTCAAATATCTCGGGATATGTTCCATTTAGTGTAATATATTATCATAAAAGCTGATGTGTTCATCTTTACAATGATATCCAATTTGAAGCAATCCTTGCTCCAGTGCCAAAATCAACACCATTTCGTGCTCAAAAGAACATCTTTGTCGTCTGTTCAATGAAGTGTTACATCGACCACTACAGTGTAGTGTGATGATCTATTGATTTATAATCATAAAATAGTGTTGATTTTGGCACTTTCAGATTGCGATCAGCTTTTAAATAATATATTACACTAAATGAACATATCCCGAGATATTTGAACAAATTGTGATTGAAAAAATATTCCAAACTTTTTTTGAGCAGTTTATTTATATGGCTCTGTAAGAGGTGATTACATGCATCTGATTTGTGTGCAGGTAATTAGGTGAAGAGTACAGCAACCTAATGAACTATCTTTAATCGTGTTCATTATAGATGTATATCTAATCAGTGTAAAGCGAGGTGATAAGATCGCTTGGTAGAGGTTGTTTCTTGTCTGTCACCTAGAGACCTGTGATTGTATTAAATTGGTGGTCCTGAAAAAAGGATTTGTGGCAAGAAAGGTTTGGTGGAGGGGGTGTTTTGGTGGAGGGTGTTGTTTGAGGGAGTGGAGGGGGGTGTCAATGGAAGGTGTGTTGGTGGAGAGGTGGGGTGTGGGGTGGGTGTGTTGGGGAAGTGAGGGGTAAGACCAAATCTGGTGAAAGAGATAAAATTGGGTTTTCATGCCCATATTGCCTGAAATAGCTCAATTTGGTTTAAAATGTTCAAACCAACATTTTCAAGTGATTGATTTGAGTAGGGCTTGATATAACTGGCGGCAAGTCAGGGGCAAGGATTGTGATCCGGGGTATACCCCCTCTTCCTCCATGCCCCCTCTAGTGGTACCGCAACCGTCTTTAATGTAAGTCAAGTGAAAACCCCTGTGGAAAAGAGAGTCAAGTGAGTCGGACTATAAATACATGTAAATACAAAATCAATCAGTAGGCGAGAGTAAATGATAATCAATATATTTATTCCGACTATTGACAAATAGAGACAATTTACACCTTTATTATTGTACACATGACACAAACATTGTTCCTGTTCAATCAATACATTTAAAATCTACAAATCAAAAATTCAAATAAGAACATGACTAAAATACACCAATATCTAGAAACACCATGTCGCAATAACTCAAAATATTCAGTGTAATTAATTGCTGTACAGTAAATACCCTGTGTAAAATATAAAGTGATACTTTGGATAGAAAATATGCATCTTATTTCTTAAATTGCACAAAACATACACGTTATATATATACAAGTTTATTTATAGACAAATATAAATTAAATATTTGTTTGCTTGCAACTTCCATCCATCATTTTGGATGCTGTACACAAGTTTATTTATAGACAAATATAAATTAAATATTTGTTTGCTTACAACTTCCATCCATCATTTTGGATGCTGTAAACAAGTTTATTTATAGACAAATATAAATTAAATATTTGTTTGCTTGCGACTTCCATCCATCATTTTGGACACTGTAAAAGTGGAAATGTTTGCGTGTGTAATCTTTCGCGCTTTGCACATTTTGAACAATTTTGATTATTTTTGCGATTTTTGCTATTTTGAGCTTCCTTTACAATTACATGACCTACATACAAAATGAATATATTTATGAGTTTTTATTTTTGCCCTTGCTGATTTTAGCGCGAAAATAAATGTAACCCCCACATTTCTACTTTTTCGCTATTTAATTTTACTGGCTTTTATCTTATAAATTCAATTCAATGAAAAACTGAATTTGTTAAAAACTTGTTCTGATTTGACGATATATATCTATATATATAATGGCGAAACAGGAATGCAACATCAAATGACATTCTGGACGTGATACATTCTTTAAGGTAGGAGTTCCGATTGATGGCTCAATTTTCAACTTGATGTTTTCTATTGTACAGTCGTATTAGTAGTTTAAGTTGAATAACTCGAAAGGTTCCTACTTTAGAAGCACAAGGAGACATAAATTGCACCCATTGACTACAGTACATAAACTGACTGGGTGGTAAACTAATTTTGGCAGTATGAATTCACAGGATTTTGGCCTATAATTTCTACATGGAACATTATCTTGCACCAAAAATGATTGAGAAAAAAATATAGGGTTTCTTATGATATCAAAATAGCGTTGATGTGGGAAAAAAGAGGTAATTTTGTTAACATTTTCGTTGGGCAGAATAATTGCCATATCCTTAGATATACCATTTCTACAAATGTTTTGTAACTGAATTCACAAGCGTTTGAAAAATAATGACATATTCAAGACACAATTGAATCAGGTGCCTAATGGACAATAATGGAAAGGCCGGATACCAGGGCAGAGAAAAAATATTTCCTCCCTATGTGATATATTTTCTGCCAGATTTTTTTCCCAAACGCAGCTTGCCATATGCCTATTTCTAGGGCTTATCTAGCAACATGCCTTAGATATTCATGGAGGGGTCTATAGACAAACTCTTTGATGGAATCCAGGGTGTGGAGCCCAGGGGTTAGCTGGCGAAATTTAGCCAGGGAGTGAACTGGCAACACAGAGAGGCAAAGAGAAAATGTGCGTGGAGAGCACAAAATCCTTGCCGTTCTATGTTAAAATTGCCTAAGATTAGCTTAATTTGGTCTCTCTAGAATTTCAGATCCGTTTTAAAGCTTGACCCTTCTATTATTTTTAATGATTTTTCTCTGTATAATGATTGTTTTTCTGCGACCCAAAATTTGTTTCTGGGAACTTCGTTCCTGCATTCCCGAGGATTTCGTAGCCCTGGCCTATACAATAGCAGGGTTGAGAAGATATTATGTCCCACTATTAAAAAGACTTTTCAGAACAGAGGGATTTTTTCGTCGCATTTATAGAAAAAGAATATTTTGATATATAATAAAATAGAAAATAAAAGTGATATAGTCACTTAAATCTAATTTGTACTGAACTTTAAATAGCTAGGTATGTAGTACATTCTCTGGTAAATGTGTGATGAAGACAAAATTATGTAGTTTTATTGAGCTTGGTCAAAAATAGCTATTGACGGATAAAGAATTAAACAGCTTTAGGCCCCTTGCAATTAAATGTGAGTTTACTGTTGCGTTTTTGAAAACCAGGACGAGGCGACTATTTAATATTAATATTGTAATATTTTGGGGTGAAGTCACCTGATTTAATATTGTCGGCGTAGTTAACTATTATCCAAGGTACGAATACAATTCAAATGTTGTTAATTTATGTCCTACCACCACCTGTGCCTTGGCTTTGCACGGGGCTTTGCATATTGTTTCTTTTATAAAGGAATCTATTCATATTTGCATCCCTATTTTGAAAATGAATATTAATGAGATATTCGATGTTTGTAAAACAAAATTCGTTACGCTAGCTCGAAGAATTTTAAATATGGCGATCGTAAACAAACCTGAAATATTACCCAGAATGCACTAGGAAACTACAAAAAAGGTCCGCCGTTCGGCTTTGCGGACGCTAGTCAAAAAACTAAAAATAACTCGGCAATGTTTTGATGTGACGTCATGCGCAGAAGCGATTGCGCAGTAATCAATTGCCTTGCCTACGAAAATGCTTCAAATGCACACATTTCAATACAAAGCGACAATTGCAAGTTTCGTGCAGAGTTTTGTACTTCACAGAAATGTTCTCCCAACCCGGAAGTATTGAAATGCGGCTCATCGGCTAATTTTATCGCCGAAAAAGTGTTAAAAAGCTTATGAAAAAGCTTTAAACAATGAAATAATTAAATATTTTTAAAATATTACATATATCACGCGGGTGACTTTTGGACGCGCGCGGGCAACAGTAAACTCACATTTAATTGCAAGGGGCCTTACTCCGTAATTGGGTCTTTACGCTAGTCTAACTTATGAATGTCTTACACCAAGGATTTAAAAAAATGATAGTTATATCTCAATAATGTCAAGGTATTTATTATCATGTACTATTAAATAACCTAAGCTACCTACAGCTCTTCATACATAGGACATTTTAAAAATAATGTAACTGGTCATATATGGCTGTAAGTAAACACACATGTGTTATAAATTAGCCCATAAATAAGGTATAAAAGCCTCAGTATAAAAGTTAATGTTTAACTTGTTAATGTTATTGATCATTTAGGCCAAATAATTTTAAAAACATGTTTAGCATCCCAGCTTGCTTCCCTTTTTGGATCCACTTCAATCTTCTTTCTTTCTTTTTCTTTATTTTGGTCATAACCTTTTCTTCAGGTGTTTCAGAGTATGAGAGGGTTTAACAGAGTTTAAAAGCTTTGCTTCGTTTGATAAGCATTTTAAACAAGTTTTGTAGTGATTAACCCCTACAAAAATTCAAAACATGAAATACAAATGTTTTAAAGAGGCCTCCTTTTTAAGGTTCGTACAGTTTATTGCTACCAAGGGCAAATTTTGCACTAAAAGGTATCAAAAAAGGCCTCCCCTTTTTTGAAAAATCCGGATGCTAAACATTTTTTATTTTTTTATTTTGCCTTATGATTAGACATGATGGTGGCACAACCACAGTACCAGGGGAGGCTCATTTAAATACATTTTAAAGATTCTTAAAAATAAATATGTTTTTTTCATGAAAGGACCATGAAATGTGTCCGCATGTGTTCACTGCTTAGGGTGTGAAATTACAGGGTGTATAACAACGATCTATACCGAGGTAAGACTTTTTTCGGTATGAACTTTAATAATATTATCCAAACCGTTTTCATATTTATCTTACGCAAATGCCCAGCTTTCTTAGGAATTTTAGATTTTGAAAATCGCACATTTTTTATGGAAAATACAGACTTCTTTGTAACGATAGTAAATTTCAAGTTATTGTCAAAATGATCCATTATGAAAATCTATAAAGTCACTAACCATTTTACACATTAAATTATTTCTGAAATGTTATTCGCATTATTAGGCCTAAAAAAAAAGGTTTGTTTGCCCAAACGCGACCGACCCATAAAATCTCAAAACCCCATGCCCTTTTTTTTTTTTTTTTTTTTTTGAGATTTCATTTTTTTGTTAAATAATGTTTTATGTTGAAAAATATATGTATAAAATTATTTTTACATCTTAATTTGCCAAACTAATCAACAAAACTGCCCTGTAATTTACTTATTCCCACATATCCACCCTTTATAACACTAAGGCGATGTAAATCCAAGATCCTACCACTATGTAGTGAAAATAAAAACATGTCAGACCATCCAGCATGGTCTGAAGGTTTGTACTACATACAGGCTGCACTAGTATTAAACCAAAATACACGTATTAGCCCATACCAGTAAACCGGTGTGTAAACCGGGGGAGGGGGACAAAGTATGATTTTTTAAACCAAATAATCGCCGCGAAACCCTTGGATTCGACCCTGGCCCCTCCGATCACCGAGCCGCGTGCCTAATCACTCGGCTAACCTGACAACGCTCACCCGGGCAGAGATTTTAAACACACATATCAGCTTGGTTGATGACGTCATCGAATAAAATGCTATAGCATGAGCGTGGACATCATTTTTGCCGTAGTGAATCACAGTGTAGGAAGGTTAGGGTTTTAAAGAACATTAGTGTATTAACATCAAATTGTATAGTCCTTTTCTTCTCTAAAAGTGTCTATAGCCAAAAATAATTTTAAAAAAATAAAAAAGGTAATCGACCTACCGACCCACTTTTTTCAACTCTTGTTTGGGCAAACAAACTTCTTCTTTTTTTAGGCCTTATTGCATGGTTGCATCCTCTTCTTATTTTAATTAGCTTTTTGATAACAATCGATTGTTGTGTGCATAGAAAACAAAGCTTTGATTGAATAGGGCAGGATTTGTTTAGCTTGAGTGGTTTTAACCTTCCTTTCTTTGGCGGGAGTTTTTAATATAACTTATTATGAGGTGTGGGGTTCATTGTTTGAAATGCTGGTAGTGCTAGGGAGAATAGCTGTAAAGATGAATTATGTGAGCCAAAATATGACAATATGTTTTTCCTCGATTTTAGATTATGTCTTGCCACAGCGGAACATAAAAAAAATATCTCAATAAAATTAACAGAATAAGTAGGAGACATTTTCACCATCATATCGCAAGTGTTTAAATTTGAAACACTATTTGTTTTATATTTTTTATATATTATTGAAACCCGGTATAGATCATTCTGATACACCCTGTAGTACAAATCAGTAGAAGAACGGGTTTTTTAAGCAAAGTAAGTTTTTAAGCAAAGCGCGGCGTAGTGTTTAAAAACATTCTTGTGGAAGCTGGATGTGTTTGAAAGCTATTGTGATCATTGTTTTAAACAAAATGCAACCTCTAGGCTGAATGGTTTGCAAACATTATTTTCTTGAGCCAATCGGTGATATTGTAAGAAAGTTGGCAATGCCAAAGAAGATTGTCCCTAAAACATTTAGAAGCTCTATTCTAAATGGTTACTCAAATACATATGTCATATAATAAGCCAATCAGAAACCCTGTAAGAAATGCTCAGCAGGGTTAAATTGGATCTAACTTATACAATTACACATGATAACAGCTATATTAAAGGTAGATGTTCTGTTGGCTGGCATGATTTTCAACTTGATGTTTTCTATTTTACACCAAAAGTCATCCTTAAAATTGTCACATTCCAAAGTTTGAGTTGCATAACTCCAATGGTTCTTATTTTAGAAGCACAAGGTCTCAATAAATTTGCCCATTGAGTAGTACACAAACTGGTTGTTTGGCAGTAATTCACCACAATTTAGCCTATAATTTCTAAATGGAACATTTCTGGCCCCTAAGATTTTACAGACATAATGTGAAAAATACGGAGATTCTTCTGATATGAAAATATATTGATGTGAAAAAAAATCATACCCCAAAAAAGTGATCGGAACATCTACCTTTAACACTTTCCACGTCCAACATTATTTAATTTCATCACCTTATTTGGAATGACCATGATAAATGCATTACAATAAGTACAAACATGCCTAGTATTGGTTTAGTAATCCTTAAAATAGACCTTGAAAGTTGGGAAAGGTTTCTGAAAATCTGTTTGGTATAATGGTTAAAACTAATTTCTGTGTGGAAAGTGTTATTACACGGAATATCCTGAAATGCTATAACTCAATTAACCAATATTGGAGGTATATTCAATTTACTACATTAAATTTACTTGTGTTAAATTATTGTCAATACTGTTTGTTTGTTTGTTTGGGGTGTTTTCCTTCAAAATACTATGTGAACCCTTTTCATTTCAAAATACTGTGTAAATCCTAAATCCGAAGTGCTCAGTGGTCATTACAAGGGGAATACTGGCCCATCCAAAAAATAAAATTACTTGCTTTGGAAATAAAAATATTTTGACTACTTGGTTTGGGTAACAAAATATTTTGACTACTGTTTTAGGGTATCACACTCTTTTGACTACTTGTTTAGGGTATCACAATATTTTGACTACTTGTTTAGGGTATCAAAATATTTTGACTACTTGTTTAGGGTATCACAATAATGTTGAGACTACTTGTTTAGGGTTTTAAAATATTTTGACTTCTTGTTTAGGGTATCGTGAATACTGATTTCTACTTGCTGTTTGTATGTCAAATTTGTCCATACTTGTTTAGGGGTGCTTTTCACATTAATGCAATTACTTATTTAGTGTGTGTTTTGAAAGTCCTTGGAGATGCCTGATACCCCCTTATAATGACCACTGAACACCCTGGGATCGTTAAACATTGTATTATCTTTGTTCATTACTAAATACTGCATGAACTTTGTTCATATAAAAATACTGTGTACAGTCTGCCCATTACAAAATACTATGTAATCTGTTAATTTTTTTAAAACACTGTGTTACCTTAGATTGTTTCAAAATACCGTCTTAAATTTGTTCATTTCAAAATAGCATACCACATCAATTTGTTCATTTAAGAAGAAAATATTTTACCCTGTGCATTTCAATCAAACAGATGTATCAACTTTGGCCGATTCTTTTAATGAAATTCCTTTCTCTCGCTCGCTTGCCCCATTCCCTCCTACTTCACATTTCCCCAGCCCAGCTGTTCTCTCCAATATTGACTGAAGAAGTCATATCTTATAACAGCCAAGCAAAGGGTCCAGAATTGATTGGTTGAGATAGAAGGGGGAGAGGGGACAGGTAAAAAGAAAAGTAAAAATTGCTCGAATGTACAGGGTGAATCAAAAAACAAAACAAAAAAATTGTACACAATTCAAAACGGCCCTTGAACTTGATGAGTGCATTGACTTTAACAACAACATATTCATGGTTCAATGCACACATCGAGGCCATGCACAATTTGCTTTTGATTCACCCTGTATATACACTTGTTGTAATTTCCAAAAGCATATTTTGACACATTAGGTCCCCCCCCCCCCCAAAAAAAAAAAAAGTTGACTTGCCCTTTCCGACCGACCTGAATTTTCGGAAATCTAGGGTCGCTATTTTTTTTTTCAAAGTAAAAAAAAAAAAAAAAATTGAAAGAAGCACATAACAATAAAGAAAGATGAAAATGTGCTTTTGAGTAGTATCTGCTTGTTTAAAATTTTTAAAAAATCAAATCAAAATCAATTTTTTTTTTTTTTAAATCTTTAAAACGTGTTTTTGTGTAGTATCTCCCTGTTTAAATTTTACAGAATAAATTTTTTTTTAAATAAATAAAAAAATCTGACTATCCGACCCAGACTCTGGCCCTGAAACGACAAGTCAACTTTTTTTTTTGCCTCATGCTTGATTGTATACCATACCCCATTCATCACAGGAATTACAACCACTGGTACTAATACAATACAAATATACTGTCATACAATACTGTACTCAAATCAAGGTCTATCATTTCTTATTAACAATACTATTACAAATCTCACATTGATACACTCAATACATTCAGGTATAAAAATAAGAAAATCATGCACAATATGAGATTGTTATAGCTATAAGCAACAGAGCCGGCTGAAGTACTTGTTAAGTTACACTCTCTATACTGTAAAAGTGGAAATTTTTTCACTTTGCACATTTTGAGAAATTGTGCTTATTTTTATTTGTGCGATTTTTGAGCTTACAAACATAAACCTACATACAAAATCAATATATTTTTACATTTTTATCTCCCCACTTGCTGATTTTGGCGCGTAAAAATAAATGTAGCGGAAAAATGTCCACTTTTACGGTAATTCGCGATTCCAACCGAAGTAGCAATGTGACATCAGCGCATCTAGTGATACAGAGTGTAATCAAAAAATTATGCATTTACATTTATATCTCTAAGAAAAGTGGCACAATATTTCCTTGCGCAATATAAATAACATTATTGGTTACCAAAAGCAACTTATTAGTCAGAGTTTTTAATTGCTTTCATTTCAAAGGTAAACCTATATAAACAAAGAAGTCATTAAACGAGTTGGGCCAATTTTTGAGCATTAAAAAGTTTGTAGTAATGGCTTTGTACCATGATGCAGGGCTTTTGATTGAGGAAACATCAAAATGCAAAGTTGTTATTTTTCACCTTTTTTTCTTCTTCTTAGAAATAATTATTTATCATTTTGATTGTTTAAAATACTAAACAATTTAAAATGAAACATTTTCCACCTCTGAACAGGGGCCAACTCGTGCGCTTACAGTGTCAGCCATTCATTCCAGTTTGCTATTGATTTTGTCACTTCTAAGTCAAAATCGGCCCAAGCAGACTACTTCAGAATATTGGCCACATCCCCATTATTATAGCACCGATTTTAATGAAATAAAGTCTATTTTGTTGCAAAAAGAACTATTTTTAAATAATATAATTTCTTTTGTTAGAGTCTATAGGACTCAAGATTTAACATATCATTGCCTACCTAGATCATCTTGAAACATGTCAGTACATGCACCAGCACATTAGAGTCACATGCCCAAAATTAAGTACAATCAGCTCAATCGAATATGAACCAACGTCACATTCGTACTTCAGTGGGAATTGAGTGCATAATACAGAGTGTACACAAAAAAGTTATACAATTTTGAAAATATTATTAAATTATTTAGGGTTCTTTGTATGCAAAGGAAATGTCTTAAGCTTTCAAATAAACTTTATTTCATTCAAATGGGTGGTACAATTGCAGAGAAGTGACCGATTGTCTAAACTACTCTTAAAATGACTTGGGCCACTTTGCGTCAAAAGTAACCGAATCAAAGAGAAGCTAGAATGAATGAATCCTTAGTGAAGTGACTGTTTTTAGAGGTAAACAATGGCAAATTGTACGAAATTGGGTAATCAAGCGTGAAATATCTTAAAGAAACTTATATTTCATGCTTTATTACCCAGATGTGTACGATTTGCCAATGTTTACCTCTAAAAAACAGTTAATTCATATGTTCACACTATGATTAATTCATTTCAGCTTCTCTGTGATTCTGCTACTTTAAGACGCAAAGTGGCCCAAGTCATTTTACGACTAGTTAAGACAATTGGTCACTGCTTTGCGATTATACCACCGATTTGTAATAATATTTTCGAAATTGTATAACTTTTTTTGTTACACCCTGTACATCAAACAAGATTATCATATTTAATTTCTTGATTGATTTTTCTTCAAAATATAACATTCATATCAGTATCATAACAATAGTCATTGTGTTCTTCCTTGTAAGTGCTATAGAATAATTAAGCCCGTATTACAATATTATGATTTATCAGTGCAACATACATGCAAAATGAGATCGTGTAGACAACTTTAAAGTTTTAATAATTGTAATTCAGCACAACATGAACTCTCATGTTGTGCTGAATTGCAATTATAACTTGAATTTGTTCTACTATTTTGATCACTCATTATGACCAACCAGTGCTGCAGATTATTCACAATTTTTCCACACAAAAAAAAAAACATTGATAAAAATACAATATATCTGAAGACGTTTATATATATTATTTACATACATACATACATACATACATACAAAGCATTCTAAAAAGGTTAACTTTGTAATAATTACAATTTGGTCCAACATTGTTTCATTTATCCAGCTCTTGCAGACAATAAATAGCCGACTCCTGCATTCGCATTTCAAATCTCGTTACGTACCTTTGGCCAGAAACTGATCAGTAACCCCTCATTGCAATACAGGGTGACCCAATAAAAAGTTTACCCAAAATGAAAGTGATATTTTTCCACTTCCTGTAATTTGATATCTGTGTTTTTATATTATTATAAAGAATGAGTAATGGAGCATCTACCCTGATTTTTTTTAAATTTTGGTTGAGTTGTTTTCAAGATATGGTCCATTGAACATTACTTCAGCAAACCAGACAAAAACCAGGTTTGGAACAGGCAATAATTGAGTTTTGATTTCTCACTTGTGTTCAATCATGCCTTTGCTCCAAGGACAAGTCTGTTTTGTTAAAGCAATGTTCAATAGACCATATCTTGAAAACCACTCAACCAAAAAACAAACAAAAAAATCAGGGTAGATGCTCCATTACCCATTCTTTATAATAAAATAAAAAACACAGATATCAAATTATAGGAAGTGGAAAAATATCACTTTCATTTTGGGTAAACTTTTTATTGGGTCACCCTGTATGTTTTATCACCAATCACATGGACCATCAGGAAGAGTTATCATATGACTCCCAAACTGACCTTTGCTGGGTTTAACTTGGGACCCAAGAAACAACTATAATTTTTAAGATTACAAATTAGACAACCCTTAATATTCTTTTGGAGATGAAAAATTTAGTTCTACAACTATAACTGGAATACTGAGTGCATGTATAAGTGTGGAAAATGGTGGCTTGCCATGAAAAAGATGATTTTCTGATTTTTGAATAATTCAGTAAATCATTGTTTTGTATAAAACAACACTCCAAGGAGAAGAGTAAATGTGTGGAATCGCGTGCAAAGAAGATCATTATTATTGCTAAGTTGATGACCATCATCAGAACTTACCATCTGTTGTTTAATTATTATTGATGGTATTTATTTATTTATTTATTTTGTAAAAGAAAACCAACTTATAATTGTAAAAATTAAAATGCATCAAGCATATTTCCTTTATTTGTGTCTTGATGGTTATAAATGTATACTGTGCCAGCACAGTAGAACCATTACAAAAGAAGAATGGATTTATGTTTGTATAAATATATAATTTAGTTATGATGAAAAAAACATAAACAATCAGATTTCTGGGTAATTAGGTGAGTACAACAAAGAGAAATCTTAGCACAGAAAGGTGCCCATTTATCATATATTAAAAATATTCCCTTCTGCACTTATCAGCTTGAATGGAACCGGCAATGTTTGGAACTGTTGTACATTTACATTTGCATTCATTTGCAGATTAAATATTGGTCATTTCTGACTATATTAGTATCCCTTGTCTGACTTTACATTGTGTGTATAATAAGTCAAGATGAGTCAAGAGTATAATATTTTTGAGATAATTATAATTACAAAAAGATTATATAAACATTAGGCTCATGTACATTGAACTTAAATGTGCCGGTTTTAGAGCCAGGGGGAGGGGGTACTCAACTTATTTTTGATGGGGTTGCGCCACTGGAGATTTCAAATTCAGACCCACATTTAGTTTAGGGGTGTTCTTACCTTTAAATTGGCTGATTGGACTGCTGGGATCCATGTTTAGGGTTTTCCAGCACACATTATACTCCATGTTTAGGAAATGTTGGTAAAAAAGTTTTGGATAGCACAAACCTGTAAACCTTAAATAAAATGAGTACCCCCGCCCTGGGTTTTAGGAGTTAGGTCCCACCCCACTCACCCTTTACTCTTCAACACTACATGAAGACAGCACCTGATAACCAATCATATTCAGAAAGTTAATAAAATGCTCAATATTGTTACCAGTTAACTTGTGCCAACTCTGAATTTGCTTTAAATCTACATCTGCAAACCTTTATGTTAAACTAAAAACCTGTCATCAGCAGAAATATATCAATTAAGAAAATAGAAACAATGTCGGTCACTTAACCTGTTCCAACTCTGATTTTTCTGAAGTTCAATATTCTCCCCCACCCACCTTTTAGATTGTATGGTTACAGGCAACGAAAAACAACACCCCGACCAACCCATTTAAAAAAAATGTTTTGAAATGTTTTCAACTTTTTAAAAAATGGTTGAAATTCATCAACATTTTGAACAAATCAAACCCGCCACACTGCAAGACCTCCCTGACAGGTCCATTTGCCCGTAGGACAGGGTTTGTGTTTTTTGTCGCCTTACAACTAAATACCTGTTAATGTTCAGGGAAAAATATTGAAAGGAGAGGCCAGTCCGTAACTGTTTCAAATCGGGAGATTTCCGCCTCCCTGCTTTGTTACTGCATGGAAAATTTGCCCGACTCACACTATGATGCGCCACCAGCAGTTGCTTGAGAGAGATCAAAATACCCAGTGCTTTACGGGGAAAAGTTGACAAAGCACCGCGCAATATATATGCAAGACTGGAACACACACCTGTGTATCAAATACATTGGTTATTCACACTAAGGCCACAAAGAAGAAGAAAAACCCAGTTCTACAGGTAAACTGACATTGGATTGGTCGGGCCCGTATAACAGGGGTGTTTTTTTTGTCGCCTAAACACCAATTTTCTTTTTATAGATCATATAGAATCCTGTGTTGATTGCGTTGTGTTCAACATTATTATTATCAACACACTTGCGTGGCAATCCAATGGCAGCCAGAACGGTGAAGTCGACCCTACATGTAGAGGTCAAAAATTGAACTGGCAAGAGCGATCGCTGGCAGCGCATCGCATTGTATCTTGGGAGAGTTACATTTGTGACCCAAAACGAGTAAATGAGGCACAATGATGGAAATAAGAATTTTGAGTTATTTATTACATGGTAATATGTACAAGTTAAGGAACATTTTTATTTTCGTTTCCATGAATTTGAGTCTTTGGCAGGATACAAGATGTATCAAATATCAGAAATAAGACGTTTTCTGAATTTGACTTTTTATAACCTTGTCCCACGTTTTTGCTCTTAAATCAAATTCACTACTGCCGTATTGTGTCACATTTACTCAAGTTGGGTCCCATGTTTTTAAACCGTACCCGTTATAATCGGGAAAAATATAAGGTCAGAAAGCAGATACGCCACTTTACACACTGTTGCTTGCATCATTTCACATTAAGACCCCTCTAAAGTATTGTTGTCTCGTTCGTCTGCTCCACCGATCTCTCATCGAGCTGACTGGCGGCTTGTCGTCATCGTTGTCCAGGTCGTGGAAATGAAGGCCATCCAGGATCTCATAGACACCGATTTTACGGCCCGCCTGTTGAGATTGAAAGTTGGGGGAGAAACAATGTAATAAGTGTTGTGTCCCAAACTGAAAAAATAGAAGTTGTACGCCTTTTTCATTTTCATTGATTATTTATCAATACTTTATGTCTTCAAGAATACTGAATATGGTGCAAGGCTTATAATGCATTTACAAAAATGTGAACAAAGTTAATGATTTTGTCGACCTTATTTGGGCAAGCAATACACATGCAAAGTGTTCCAAAAATGTCATCAAATAACTTCATCTCTTTATACCACAACAAAAATGGACAGGCCCGGGGGGTACTTGGATTTGGTTTGGTCAGGGGTGTGCCGCTGGAGATTTAAAACCCCTACCCATTTTTAGGGGTGATTTTGGACAAATTGGTACCCATTTTTAGGGATTTTGCTTCATTTTAGACCAAATTTTCGCAAATTATCAGGAAAATTGACCCAATTTTTGCAAATTTTCGCGAAAATAAACAAAAAAATTGCGAAAATAGACCCATTTGTAAAAAGTGACCCCATTATTAGAGATTTCCAGCACATAATCATACCCATGTTTAGGGATTTTGTGCCAAAAAAGCTGAGCGGCACACCACCCCCGTATACCGTCTTAGGCGAGTCCCCCCCCCCCCCCCCCCCCCGGGTGGACAGGTAAAAACCTTGTAGAATGATCTTTGAACAAGATATAGATGGTTTTCACATTGTATCATATCGTCACTGTTTTGTCATCCATCTGGCCCTTCAGCATGTATAAAGTAATGCTTCCTATGTATAACCTTTGGGCAGTCTGTTCTAAACGTTTAAAGGGCCAAAAACACATATATCGAATGAGTGTATATACTGTAAGCTTTTTTGCCCCTGAATATGTATAAAGCAACACTTCCTCCTATGCATAACTGTTGGGGAGTCTGACTTTATACATGCTGAAGGGCGGGAAAAAAATACAAGATGCCTCAAAACCAACCCCTCACTAATGACTAAATATGAAATCCATATTTTTTGAAATTCCCTGTACATATTCCTTAACCCTCTTTGCCCCAGGGGTCTGTCTGCAAATATTTGATGATTGATCAGATGAAATAATGCATTTTGAGATCAAAATGTGGCATACAAGACTTACATCTTTCATCCAATTGATGAAGCTCTTCTCCCAATTGTAGGGTCGCTCAAGGTGCAGATAACAGTTGAAGATTATCAGGTACATGTAGCGCTCCAGATAATCCAGGCTCAGCTGGCGCAGTTTCTTCGCATCCTCGTTGCTCTTGGCACATTTGATCTGTACAAAAACACAGTATGAATGTTGGAATCCAAGTCATGCTATACATAGTTATAGTTTGATCAGCTCCAAATTGGCAAGAAATATTTGGTCTTTTATCTCGCTGTGCGCAAAAATAATCCAAGAGTGCTCGCGCGATTATGGCCGCACGCACGCGGTTATTATCGGATGCTCGCGTCGCGCATATGTGATGCACGGTGCGTTTGTTGTTATCATGCGCGCTTATATCCAGGTACTTCTGTATTCATTCGCTGGTAAAGGAGGCTTCGCCAATTTGGAACTGACCAAACTATAGAATCAGAGTTGTATAGTGACGTGTATAAAGAAGTGCATAGTTTATAGTGACAATATTAGAAACGAAAAGACCATTTCTACTTCAATTATATAGTGAAAAAAAAATGAATGGACATGACATTTTTTTTTTAAATACATTATGTTTTGGTTGTGATTATTTTCACTGAAGTGCTTATTCCAAAAGACAAGAAATGTCAAATAGATGAAAGATATTCATATTTTCAATTTATAATTTCGTTATTAATAAGCTGTAAGGAATTATGAGGACCGTCGACTGTTGAGGAAACCAACAAACAATCGCACACAAAACACCAAATTAATTTTTAATCAAATACAATTAAATTGCGTGATTTATACGTTGTCAACAATCTTTACAGTGAAGATTTGCAGCTAATCGCCTCCAAAAAGTGAATCGCCTCAATAAAAATTAACATGTATTTTTAAAATTATACTTATGCATACGAACAAGTTTGTTTTATTCTGCCATATGATTTTCATAATTCATTTTCATAATTTTCATTTGAGACACACTATACAAAAACCAGTCTGTCAGAACTAACCAAGGAGACCTAATCGTATTGAACTGTATACTATAATTGTTGTCTATTGAGGTGGTGTTATCTCTATGAATTGCAATGGGTAAATAAAATCTGATAGCCGATGGGTTATTGAGTGTCCCGACAGAAAAAAGTTCCGACTGAAACTTGTATACATCATATTTCCCCACATGGTCACAACTTTACCCCCTTATAAAAAGAGTTCCCCAACGATACATTTGTGTGCATTTTTTTTAGTGGTTATTGAAAACTTCCATAGTATTTTAAAACAAAAAAACCAGCTTATACCAGGCCAACGTCCGGGTGTCATAAGGTTCCGGCAGGTTTACAATCCACTACTATCAAAATAGGTATAGCACAGGCTCAGTTTCCTAAGATTATGTTTCACTAAGTTATACAGGGTGTATCAAAAAAATTAGGACACTTTTTCATGACGGTGTAATACTTGTTATAATCATTGGACCATGACCAATTTAGTCTTAATGTAAAGCCCAATTAATTATTATGATATCCTGAAAATATGAGATCAATCCGATGAAAAATAAGAAAACTAGCATAATTTGCGTAAACCATGTCATTTACTGGTTTGTACAATGGGAATTACATGTAGACCAGTAAATAACATGGTTTACGTTTCAATACGTTACAATAATTATAAACATAGAAAATAATCTATCAGTCAATAGCAAAGATTAGTTTGGTAATCCATTTAATTCTGGCACAAATCAATACTGGCTAAATAATCCACAAATCAGATGCATGCATATTCTGTGCAAATCAAAAAAGTTCTCGAACCCAAAAGGTTCATTACCATGATATTGGCATAAATAGTGTGCGCGTTCATGTTACTATATACTCTACTACTGTTACTGTGTGAATGACCATTGTACATACTACAAAATAGATTGCCTTGCCTAATAGGTCACAATTTCCTTAATTAAAGATGGATTTTTCTCATCTGTTTAGGATTTTATCTTTATCGGTTGTACTTTACATTGAAATAAAAATTGGTCATGCTTCAGTGATTTAACAAGGATTTAAACCATTATCAAAAAGTGTCCTAATTTTTTTGATACACCCTGTACAAGGTGTTCCCAAAATAAGTATACATCCTTAAATCCCATTATTTCTAGTAAAAAGAAGAAAATAACCATGAAGGATAGAAAACTCTCTGTGATTTAGAATTGGGGCTTCACAATAGAAATGTGTGAGTTTTACAATGGGCAAAATGTTCAACTTGGCTTAATTTAGCACATACCCTTACAACTATCCCATGTCTGTGCCTCCCCTAGGGAAAATACATAACTACAAATTACCTTATTATATGTAGAGAAGATGCATTCTCTCAGATGGTGGTGCATAGGCGTCATTGTCTCGGAGCATTTGTCCAGCATCAGATCGACCTCCCTCTTCACTTGCGTACCCCAGGGTAGCTTCCGCACCAGCTGCATGACGATCGCAAACTCGCCCTTGGTGTATTCTGCCTGAGGTACGCTTATTCTTTCCTGCTCACCGAGTTTTACGCCAACAGGAAAACCCTGATGAAAAACAAAAGGATTATAAGTGTAAACGAAACTGGCGGTATGAATTTGACGTCATCGTTTGAGCTGATATGTGGGTATGAAATAGCTGCCCGTGCAAGCATTGGCAGTACAGCTGAGTGGTTAGGGACGCAGTGGTGATGAACGGAGGGGGGCGAGATCGAATCCCGGGGATTTTGCAGAGATTTGTTGGGTAACAAATTAATACTTTGTCCCCCTCCACCGGTTTCCACACAAACACATACAGCGTGTTTTTATTAAGCAAACCGGCTTTTACCCGTCTTATAAAAAGCAGGATAAAAGCCGGTTGCTCGTGTGAGAGACGTGTTTTTATTGCAGTTCGATAAACAAACTTGCCGGCTGCCGCTGACCTCATTATAATAAATGCCAGCGAAAGGTCATACACATCTGTTTGCATTTAATTGTCAGGTGATCGTGCATCGTGTGCCCACTTCCGCTTTTCCACCGGCAAACGCGCTGAGCAGGAACCGTGCGTGTTTATACTGACGAAAGACTGCTTTTCCTAACCGGTTTCAACCGCTATTATCCTTGGTTTCGAAGGATAAAAGGCATCTAAAATCCAGGAGAAATAAACCGGTATGAGCGGGCAAATGCCGGTGGTGGTGTGTTTTTACTGGGGGATTTTAATCCGTTAGCAGTCATATGCCTGCTTTTTTTCTTCAGTAAAAACACGCTGATTGCCTGGCTGGTTAGGGTTAGAACACACAATTTCCAATGGTCATTAATCCTAACCTTCCTAGATTAATCCTACGATTAACTACGGCAAAAAGAATGTCCAGATGCGTGCTACAGCATTCGATTCAATGACGTTATCATCCGAGGTAATATGTGGGAACAAAATTGCTGCCCGGACAAGCGTTGTGGCAGGTTAGCCGAGTGATTAGGGACGCGGCGGTGGTGATCCAAGGGTCCGGGTCTAATCCCGGGGGGGGGGGGGGGGGGTGGTGATTTGTTGGGTAAACAATTTGTACTTTATCCCCCTCCCCCGGTTTCTACACACAAAAATGGTCAGGGTTAATGTGAAAAGTCTTATCAAAAACTCCAACATGACAATTCACATTAACCACATACAGTACCAAGATGATTATAATGTAACAGTTTCTTTACATTTAAATCTAAATTTATTGCACATAAGAAGTTTGGACATAGAGGTGCATAAAGCGTAGGTTTTGATTTCAGAAGTCAATTGCAAATAGATTTGTCCTGCTCAGCCGCTATATGAGGCATGTTTTTTTATAATATCAAACACAGCTTGGAGGGCTGGCTTTGAGGTTTTTAATAAAAGTTTAAAATGATGAAATCCCTTAAAAAGGACACCTTCTTGTTGTTTTTGTTTTTTAAATACTTGAATTGCTTATAATGTTTTCTTCTTATAATCCAATGTGCATTTTCTCGGATCCAGTTATGTTGAGGTTGATATACATTCACATCTTAAATTTAGTTTCAATTAAAGGTATTATGGATGACCAAATATCGGCAGCCTGGTTTGATTCCTATAGCCAGCAGAGCTGATTTCCAATTCTAACAATGTGCCAATTGGATTAACAGTTTACAGATCGTACCTTTTTATGCCACATGAGAAGTCCTGCCATTGCCATAGCTGATGTCGTCCTGCCTTTACCAGATTGGCAGTTGAATACCAGTGCTGGACCATCCTCATCTGTGTGTATGTCTTCTAAGTCCTTCACTATAATCATGATCTCATCAATCATCTAGTGAAAAATAAAAGAGGGTATTATCTATAATAACAATAATAAGGCCTAATAGTAATGGTCTATAGTTATGTCAGTTCCAAATTAGCGAGAAATATGCTATTTGTATCTCTCGGCGTGCAAAAGCAATCCAAGCATACACACACAATTTTGGCATACGCACGCATCACGCACATGATGCAAAGTGTGTCCTATTGTGTAATGCTCGCATTGAGCAAGCCCATGCTCTTCTGTATTATTTCGCTGCTATTAGAAGGCTTGCCAATTTGGAACTGATTGAACTATAGCTATTAGGAAGAGGACCATTCAGTGGCACCGTACTATTTTCATGTATTTTCATGTAACCCAAGTTGTGCGCGTTTTGTGGTACAGGGTGTATCAGAAAGAACTGTACCATGTTTCTAAATTACATGAAAAATACAAAATGATTATTGTTTTAGATTTAAACACCTGCAATATAAAGGTGAACATGTGTCCTACATTATATGTTAATTTCATTGAGATGTCTCTTTTTGTTCTCGTGTGGCAAGACTTAATTGAAAATCGATGAAAAACGTGTTTTCAATTTGTTAGCTCAAAGCCATCGCCAATTCTGATTAACGCATGGTTCGGGTTAGGGTTAGGATTAGGTTAGGATTAGGTTAGGGTTAGGTTAGGGTTAGGTTAATATTGCAGTTCATATCTAATTCCTACAATATAATGGGGAACGTGTTTTCTGCATAATCTGTCAATTTCATCAACATATCCATTCCAATATGGCATAGCATTACTACATATCGGTAAAAACCTGTTTTTCACTTTCAGCGTATCAATTGATAAAACTGACAACAAGCGTCAAAACTGCGCATTGAGCATTGTGCCGAACATGGTCAATAATTTTAGGAGTTTCAAAAGACGTACATTTGGTCAACTTTGGAATCTACCATTATTACAAAAGAGTCAATAATTTCTGTCAGAAATGTTTGATTTTGAACATTCAAAAATCCTAAGAAAGCTGGAGATATGTAGATGTTAGAATCGTAAGCACTTCCACCAACCACAAAGGTTATCACAGTTAAATAAATACACCTTCCCAGTATAAATCATTCTGGGACACCCTGTACATCACAAATTGGCTCATGAGATAGATTTATTGAATTATAATAATCACTTATAATCACTTAATTAATTGTCCGTAGTAACCAGATACGATTCCTGAAAAGATACCTCACCGAAGGTTTTAATGGCCAATTAGTGTTGGCCAGAAGATTACAACAAGATGAGGCACATCTGGTAAAAGTCATAATATTTTGATTTAGGTTATACAGCAAATATCTCAGAAAGGATCAATTCATTACACTGTAAATTTGGTGATAGTGGTCAATCAGCACAATCATGTGACTATGGTTATGGTAGGTTCCAAATTAGCAAGAAAAATACATTTTATTATCTCTCCACACAAAGGGTAATCCAAACATCCGCATGCAATTTTTGGCCAACCACACAATATTGGCCGCATGCTTCATGCATATTGTACACATAAGTGCACTTGTTGCATTCATTTTTTCTCCCAACGCCCTTCCATATCATGTGTTTAATTAGTTCACTAAAATAAAAGGTGACATAGTCCTTATGTATTACTACACTACATTGTAAGGAGGCTTGCCCATTCAGAGCAGCACTCAAACATGTTAATGTCACATGGAATCGGACCCTATTGCCATACCACTTCCCTACCCACAGGGATTGAACCTAAGACCACAGTGCTGCAAGCCAAAGTGAATAAACACTATACCTCCAATGATCAAAATAGAGCTTATGATGAACACTTTCTCATAGTTCAGCTATTAGTAGCGCTCAAACATGTTAATATCACATGGAATCGGACCCTATTGCCATGCCACTTCCCTACCCACCAGGGATTGAACCGGGGACCACAGTGGCGCAAGGCAATGTGAATCAACACTACACCTCCAATGGTAAAAACAGAGCTTATGATGAACACTTTCTCATAATTTAGCTATTTGTAGCACTCAAACATGTTAATGTCACATGGAATCGAACCCTATTGCCATCCCACTTCCCTACACCGGGATTTAACCTAGGACCAGTGGTGCAAGTAATGTGAATAAACACTACACCTTCAATAGTAAAAAAGAGCTGATGATGAACAAGTTCTCAAAATGTAGCTATTTATAGCAATCAAACATGTTAATGTCACATGGAATCAAGATTTATTATCATGCCACTTCCCTACCCAGGGATTGAACCTGGGACCACAGTGGCGCAAGGCAAGTGAATAAACACTACACCTCCAATGGGCAAAATAGAGCTTATGATGAACACTTTCTCATAATTTAGTAGTCTCACTCAAACATGTTAATGTCACATGGAATCGAACCCTATTGCCATGCCACTTCCCTACCTACCAGGGATTGAACCTGGGACCACAATGGTGCAATGGTGCAAGGCAAAGTGACTAGACATTATACCTCCAGTGGTAAAAATAGAGCTTATGATGAACACTTTCTCATATTTTAGCTATTACTAGAGCACTCAAACATGCTAATGTCACATGGAAGCGAACCCTTTTGCCATACCACCTTTTTTCTACCCATCAGGGATTAAACCTGGGACCCCAATGGTGTAAGGCAAAGTAAATAAACATACCTCCAATGGTAAAAACAGAGATTATGATAAACACTTTGACATAATTTAGCTATTAGAAGCACTCAAACATGCTAATGTCACATGGAAACGAACCCTATTGCCATTTTTTTTGTATATAAAGAGAAAATGTGAACAATAGCCCAACAGACATTAACAAAGTTAATGAACTGAGTGATTACAAATCAAACGGGTAACTCTCAACAGAGAGCTCTGATGGGCCAATCAATTGGTTCACTGCAACTCAGAAAATAATCAAAAATACAAGTAAACACAATTGGGCTAGTAAAAAAAGCCAATGAAAGTGGCATGGGACAGGAATAGGATAAACACCCAAACATAGAGAATAACATCAAAACATAAGAAGAAAATAATATCTGGAGGTCATTGATACATCGAGAGAGCTTAGCCAACATACTCTGAGTTGGAGAGAAAATTGGAGAGAAAGAGTTGGAGAGAAAGTGTCTGTTAACACGACATTTAAAAGATTGTAGTCCTTCCTCTTGGATGTTACCAACAACATTGACTGGAAGACTGTTCCACAGTGGAACAGCTGTATGGATGAAACTTCTGTCTAAGCAGCAAGTTCTGGCAGGCGGCAGTGAAAGGGCATGATCTGGCATTGCAACACTTGAACGCATAGCACGACGATGAACATATGGTGTGGGAAGCAGTGCTGATAAATCTTGTGGGCAGTGGTTGGTGTGCATTTTGTACAAGACCGTGGCTGCTGCTACCTGTCGCCGGTGAAGTAGGCTTGTGATGCTGAGATGCGATAGACCAGTAGCATCATGAGCTCCAATGATCTTGAGTGCCTTCCTTTGGATGTTGTCAAGCTGGCTTAGGATAGTAGGTGAAGCCATACCACGGCCCTAGATTGAACCTGGGACCACAGTGGTACAAGGCAAAGTGAATAAACACTACACCCCCAATGGGCAAAATAGAGCTTATGATGAACACTTTCTCATAATTTAGTAGCACTCAAACATGTTAATGTCACATGGAATCGAACCCTATTGCCATGCCACTTCCCCATCCACCAGGGATTGAACCTGGGACCACAATGGAGCAAGGCACAGTGAATAAACGCACCTCCAATAGTACAAACAGAGCTTATGATGAACAAGTTCTCATAATTTAGCTATTTATAGCAATCAAACATGTTAATGTCACATGGAATCGAACCCTATTGCCATGCCACTTCCCTACCCACCAGGGATTGAATCTGGGACCACAATGGTGTAAGGTAATGTTAATAAACACTATACCTCCAATGGTAAAAACAGAGCTTATGTTGAACACATTCTCATAATTTAGCTAATAGTAGAGCACTCACACCTGGTTAATGTCACATGGAAGCGGACCCTATTGCCATGCCAATTTTTCTACCCAACAAGGATTGAACCTGGGACCACAAAAGTGCAAGCAAGGTTATTAAACAACACACTACTCATTATCCATTTGTTAAAACAGAGCTTACAAACACTTTTTCATATTATTAATACTATTTTTAGCGCTCAAACTAATCCAAAATTGTGATAAATCTAGTCCAACTCATAGTCACATACACAATCATAAAATAAATTCAGGAAATATTCAGAAAAGTTCAATCTTGATTTCATCTTCATTCTGATAGCTTTTTAACCATTCAAAATCAATATATTTTGTCAAACTTTATAAAATAACAAAACAAGCTTACGGGTTCCACTAGTCCCGTTTTTTCGTCGGGCACAGGTACGCGATAGTAGTGAAACCGTCCGTTCTGCTTCATCTGTTCTTCCGCCACTTCCTGCAGTGTGGAGACTTTTTCGAATTGCAGCAAATGCCTTGGATCTGTCACATCCTGGTATATCTGGGTACAAAAATGACAGACAATTTAATATGATTGAGTACTTTCCACGCGGCAGGACTAGTGCCTACAGACGACATTCCAAAATGTTTCAAAACTGTAAACAATTATTGAATTTCATTACCATATTTGGAATCACCATGAGAAATGCATTAAAATTAGTACAAACATGACTAGTATTGGTTCAGTTATTCTTGAGATAAGACTTTGAAAGTTGGGAAATAATTATATAAGGTTTCTGAAAAAATTGTAAGTTGTATATGATAAAACTAATAGCCGCGTGGAAAGTATTGAGAGACATTTTCTAAACACATGGTTACATGTCTATCCTGCTGAAAATGGTCTAGACATTATTTAGTAGGTTTCAGGTATTATGCAATAATAAAAACCTGGATAGATTGTTATTAATAAGTCATTTCTGTCCAATATATGGGGCTTTATCCTTATAGCAATCACACAGGAAAGCACTACAACAATAACAACAAAACATTTCCAGAAAAATGAGGGTGCTTCTACATCAAATTATTAAGTATGTGTATGCCTTAAGAACTGGTCAATATAGCCATTGTGGTGAAAAGAGGGTTTTGACCCCTGAAATCCTGGAGGTTGAGCTTAGGCCAACAACAAATAATTGTTTGATTGTCCATAAATCACTTTCAAAAGTTGGGTAGGTCGGTTGGGAAAAGTGGTTGTTGTTAATTGTTTTTTCTCCCTTGCCCTTTTTTAAGATACCAAAAGTAAAATGATGTACTTGTTGTGGTAACCAAAACAGGGGGAAATCTGTAATATTTTGATGAGTATTTTTATTTTCTAAACACTTTAAAAAAGAAATAAAGAAATAATTTTTTGACTAAAATGTGTAAAAAAATTGAAAAAAAAAAGAAAGAAAAAAAAATTGGGTCGGAAAGATTTTTCGGGCAGACAAAAAACTTTTTATTTTTTTGCCGTACGTATTACGCACCACCGATGCGCACACTGGGTGAGGTTAAAGTATTATTATTATGTGATCTTTTTTTAAACTTTATACATATTTGTTCTCTTTTATAATGCAGCAAACTAACATTCCTGGACTCATAAATTGATCTTGACTGTATTTTCCGTAGAAAAATCTCATAACTTTACTAAATCACAACATATATCTTAGATTAGTATCAGAAAACACACTCCGTACTATTATTAAGGGGGTGTGGACAATGTCCACACCCCCTTTAATAAAAAAAAATGTATTTTTTGACACTTTTTGGTCTATAACTCAAAAAATAAATAAGATATTCCAACACAAAAAAGCACCCTGTGGAATGTTATCAGGATTTTCATAAAACTAGTATGACAAAATTTGACCAAATATATTTTGAGTTATCTTTGCAGAACCTAAAGTGGGTAAAAAAACATGTTTTTTATAATTTTTTCCAAATGGTCAATTTCGTTATCATGGTTGGATTCATTGAACCCTTTTCTTCAAAAAACTGTATACGTTTATGAAGTTTAAATGAATATTGAAGAAGTTATGGCAGTTTTACGGAGGCTGTACCTGAGAGTCCATACACCCCCCTTTTAACTTTTATATAGTTGTGATCGTAGTGGGAAACACTGTAAACGGCATTAACACGGTGTCAGATCATGGAATTCTTCTGTTTACGAACCAAAAAACAATCCAGGTTAACCCTGGCAGGTTTATTTAAACCCATTCAAACCATGTTTTTTAAGTGATTAGGAAGCATATTGCTCGATTTCCATGAAGATCGCATAGATCGCATAATAAGTATCAAATACTACAAAAAATTGTGGTATTACTTCTTTATCTCAAAAAGCCCTTTAATTGTCATTTGTAACAGTCTCCCTGAAGAAAAAAATGCCTTAAACTTTCAACATGATATACCATCACTTGTTAGTTTGCCTAATTTTGTTAAGTTAAACTATATAACATCCAAATGATGAAATTAAATGCTTTTGTAAAAAGTGTGTGACCTTGCAATTTTATCACATTAACCCTTTGAACCCTGAGTTATTGGTGGGGGTCGGTAGCCCCACCCTGAGTTATTTTTGGGAATAATAGATAATTCTATGTTTAGTGATTTCCCTATCTTACACCCTCTGATTGATCGTTATATTGTGATATGCTGCCCTCTATCATCGTTATAACATGATATTCGTAATAAAAGATCTGTGTTTGTCAGCTCTATTCTCATTTTTTATCGCCAAAATTGCTTTTCATAACCGTACTACAATGCATTACTGTCTACCTGAGAATGATCTGCGCAAGCATATTCATCCTATTTCGTGCTATTTTTGACAGTTTTCATCAGCAAATGACATCAAAACACAACATAAACCTGCGCAAACAAGGCATCTAATATTGGGTAAACATCACATGACCACTCAAAATCATGTGATCAATAATGTGTCACCTGTTCAAAGGCAGATAAATCAGTCTTTCGGGTTATAGGGTGTTCTAAATAAGGCCGATATATCGGCCTTTCGGGTTCAAAGGGTAAAAGGTATATTAAGTGATCTTTTCTAGGAGACGCCCTCAATCCTCGAATTTATTTTGGAAGCATATTTGTATTTCTGATCATAAATCATAAATACATTCGGAGTTACAGAGCGATATGATTCCTAATTACTTAAAAATCATGGTTTTTAAAATAGATTGTCTCGGACAGTTTATTTTTACTCTATTTTCACTCTAAAATACATGATTTTTGTAGTACGGTTATGAATAGCAATTTTGGCGATAAAAAGCTGACAAAAAAAGTCATGGATAGAGGGCACCCTCTGAAAAAGATCACATAATATGACTTTAAGTTTCACAGTGCATTGACACAAGATACATACCTGCAAAGGTTTTTTGCTTTTCAGAAGCTCCTCTTTCATTTTTCTTTCCATTTTCTATAAGATTAATCATATTGAAGCAATCATCATTATCATCATCACTCTAATCAATATCATATCGTACAAAATGTTGCTACAAAACCTACAAATCACTTCACCGTTAGCTGCTGGTAGCGCGCGCTTCCACGGTCTATCTTGTGGCACGATCAGATCAAATGGTGAAGAAAAATAATTTTAAGATTTCGAGCTGACCCTGTGGCACAATCAGTAAGGTGCTGATGGGTTTTCTTCCATGTGGGCAGTCCAGGTTCGATCTCCGGTGCCGACACGGCCCAATTTTGCCGTATAACCCATTTTTCAACCCTGATAGTTTCATTCCCAAAAACATGCCCGGGAAGTCAAGTTAAGGTTATATGAGAGGTATACTAGCAAAATGCTTCTTAGCGTTGTTTCCTAACAAGAGACGCAACAATGAAGCATGCCAGTTTATGTCATGTTAACCCCCCCCCCTTATAAATTTATCTATATAAACTAATCACATAAGCCACAACGTTTCTTCTCGCTCACGGTAACAAAGGAGGAATATAAGCCAATTGCTCTTAGTGGCTGTTTTCCAACCAGCCTCACACCAACAAAGCATTATGGTTTATGTCATACACATTGCTGAGCTGACCCGTATCTTTCTATATGATATTAAAATGTTTTTTACTTTTTTTTAAACTCTACTAAAATCTGTCTTGTGTAACATCACCCACCTCTAATGCCTCCGCATCTATTCCTGGCAGAATGATGTTGTCCCCGAGTTTTGTCAGCTCTCTGGGTGTGTAGGTGCAGTTATCACACTCTATGATCAGCTCGGCTCGCAGGTTGAACAAATGAATCGATGAGTGATTGAGTTTGGTGCCCTGTAACAGGGTTATTATTTTGGCATAGCCCTGGGAGTTAAAGTGGTGAAAAGGGAGAAAAAGAAGAAAAAAAGGATTATGATATTACAAAAAAACAATATTGATCAAAGTGTTACAAGTCACTTGAATTTTATTTTATATACACACTGGGGAAAAATGTTCTACGGGTGAGTCAAAAATCTTTACTCAACTCTGGGAATTTATTTTGGTGATGAAATTTGTACTTGAAATGATCTAAATCATTTACTGGAACACAAGGTATAATTTACTAGCTTTCGCAAGGATTTAGTTCGTCAAAATTGAGTAAGGAAAACATGTTTTATGAACAAACACATGGAATTGTACTACTAGTACTAGTATAGTAACAAGCCCCCAATTCAATACCACTATTCATCATTGTTCATTAACAGTTCGTTCTAGTAGGAGATAAGGTGATGCCTTACTATCTAATATTTTCTATTTTTAGTGATTTTATATTTGTATCCTATTAACATAGACTACTCAATCAAATGGGAAGTATTAACATAGACCACTCAATCAAATGGGAAGTATAGGTTTTCCCAGTTAGTTTAACACTTTTTTCATTATATTTCATATCTCGTTAAGTGAGAATTCGTCCCCAAAATCTGACTTACGCATTTGTTAGATAAATTTCGTCAATGAGCATTATATTTCAAAGTATGACCATTTCATTTAATCCATTGGTCATTTCTTTTCGTCAAGGAAGGATTGAATTCGTATCACCTGATGGGTAGCGGGTCTATGCACAAATATAATTCGTCATTGTTCATTATTTTTAATCCTTTTATCACATATATTCGTCAGGTGTTAGAAGAATAGGCCTACATATTATATTGCAGGTTAGATTTGAACCACCGACATGTGTTCTTTTGCCTTGTTGATTCAGATCCGAACAGACCTACATTTCATATCAGCCGTATATATATATATATAAAATCCAGAGTTTTACTTGAATCAGTATTGATAAAGTGCTCGACCACATGGGAGCAATAATTATAATGATTTTGAGTAAACTTTTACATTTATATATATATATATATATATATATATATATATATAAAAGAAGAAAAAAGAACGAACAAGAAAGAAAGAAAGAAAGAAAGAAAAAATAAATATATATATAAAACGTATAGGCCTATAGCTGGATTTTACATGCTTCTAGACAGGACGTTCCACATGGGACGAAATAAAGTGAACTGAATATGAAACTATTTGATCAAAGACGAAATACATGTATACATTAGTAGGTTACCGCTGTATCAGACGAAATGGAAGTGTGTTAGGACGAAATAAAATGAACATTAAATGAAATTCATTGCGCAAAATATAAATATACTTGACCAAAGACGATATTTACTTTAACAAATGCAACCTTCAACATTTTGGGACGAATTCAAACTTAACGAGATATGAAATATAATGAATAAAGTGTTAAACTAACTGGGAAAACCTATATTAACAACCTCAAACACGAATAAACGCAATTCAGGCCAATGCAATCTATGCATGGAGGAGAAATTAGCTATACTGTGGGACAAACAACCCACCCTTCTAAACAAGAGAAGCGAACTCATATCCAAATGTCGTCACAATAAGTGCAAAAGCAAGCCAACCAAGAAAAAATAAAAAATCCATAGCGTAATACTAGTCATTATAGTCTGATGATCGCTGAGTTAACAACCTCGGTGTAAAATCCAGACCAGGGTAGCAAAATTGCTATAAATCAACGTTAATTTGTGTATCCTATTAACTGTACGTAGAGAACATCTGAACAAGGTTAATGTGCACATAATTACTATGGATCATTGACTATGAAAATCACAAATCTGTTAGGTTTCAAAAATACAGTCATGCCACGAAAATAGTCATTTTTATCTATTAAAGGAAATTATGAAATCCTGCTATTCTTTTTGTTGATAGTCTAATAACAAACAAATACCACGCATGCTAATTTTGGTCAGAATTGTTTTAATATATTTTATTTTGAATACAGGGTTTTTTTACTCACCCTGTATAATATGGGTTATTTTAAGTAGATGTCAAATAAATACAGAACCTTTTCAGTTCCATTATGAACCTTTTGGGATTTCCATAATCCTTTCAGAAGGTTTTATAAAGATAAGAAAGTATCTTGACTTTAGAAAGTCCCAGGCACGCAATATAATCCCATTCAAGTTGAATTCCTCTATTGTAACGGACAGTCACAAACACGGTAGAAGAAAAAGCTTTGTGATAACTGTATAATGTTCTTGATTCCGTAAAAGATTGATGCATTGCTAGGACCGAAAGTTAACCATATCCAGCATCCATTCTCTTGACACCTCCCCCCCCCCCCTAGTAGAGTCATTATCTTGGATTCCGTGACCATTTTCTTCCTACCTTAGTTTCTTAGTGAATTTGTCAACTAGAACCATTTTAAGAGAAAATGAGCTCCCATGCACCTCTCAAAAGTGACGGGAATGTTCTTTTATAGCGCAAATTCCAAAATGGCCGCCATACAGGGGCCCAAAAATTCAATTGGCTTTAATTAAGCTAAAAAGCACACCAAATTGTTCGGCTGAGCACAAGGATTCCGAAAAAGTATAGTTTGCCCTACTTCCGATGTTTGGTTAACGAGTTATCGGGTAAAACGTAAAAAGGTCGTTGACCTTTGCATATGGGGTCAAAATTTAAACTTGCTCCGATTTTGAAAAACAATATCTCAAATTGTTCGTCTGATTGCAAGGATTCCAGAAATAATAGTTTATACCACCTAGAGTGTCTGTTGTACCTCATAAAGGGGTCAAAAGGTCAGATTCTATATAGGTCAGTGTACCTTGACCTTTTGACCTACACAAAATATTCCTGGTGGTAAAACAACAACTATTTCTGGAATCCTTGTGATCATACGAACAATATGAGATATTGTTTTTCAAAATCGGAGCAAGTTTAAATAATGACTCTACTATACCCCCCCCCCCCAAGGAAAAAATCTTGAACAATTGAAGAGATAAAAATGTGTCCATATAAACCAAAATGGTTCTGTATCACACTTTGCAAACTGTGTTTATTCTTTTAACCCTTTGAACACTGACACCCCTGAGTAAACGGTAGCCCCACTCTGACACCCTGTCAAAATACCCCTCAATAGGGCATAATGTTACTGTCTGTATCGTTCCCATAACAGTTACTAGCAGGTTGTTAGTTGCAATATTCATGCTTACCGTGTCTTGTTCATCCTTATTACTATAGTCAGAATCATATATATCCTCCGTATCAGAGTCCATGACCCTTGCTAAAACATCTGGTGCCGGCGGCGGCATTGAAAAATCCGAAAATCCGACCAAAATAGAAATAACTACCCTTTAACCAGCACAGATTGTGTTCAACGCATTGTCAGACAAAGCTATGTGCAGCCCGTAGCCTGTAGTCGACTTTTCGGGTCAAAGGGCATGTGTACATTCGATGGGGAATCCCCCAAACCTTGTAAACAGTGTGCACATGTTAGCGGCCGGAAATCCGGCCGCCAGTGTATATACGATACTCATATTAGCCTGAAATCCGGCCGCCAGGGTTCAAAGGGTTAATTACAAAAAAAAGTATGTTCTAATTTCTAAGAGTGTACATGTCCCGGGGGGGGGGGGGGGGGGTGGGGGGTACTTAGTGGATATAAGGCTACAGGGATGTGCCACCAAACAGGGTCCCATTTTTCACCCTCTGGTAAATGGATGACCCCATTTCAAAGCCATTTTTGCTTAATTTATAGGTCCAAAATCCTTAATTTTGCTGTTTTCACCAAAATTATAGCAAAATCTGTCAAATATATAGGAAATTATGGGTTCTGACTTTCTGGTAAACATATGGGTCCATTTTCACCTGAAAATTGGTAAATGTTTGGGTCCAATTTTCATTTAGCTGGTGGCACATCCCTACCAGAATTATCTGAGTATTCGGGGGACATGTACGACTCAACATGATTATCAGTGGAAGGATTCAACAGAAATGTAGTAAAATTATAAAGGAAGTATCGGTGAAACACCATAAAATACTTACAAAATCTACAGGTTTTGACCACTAGATAATCATCAATGCGATTAACGCATAATATGTACAATGCAATCCTCCAACAATCGACACATCTGTTAGTTGTTGGGGGGGGGGGGTTTGCTTGTTTTTTTTCAAACATTTTAATCATTAATTAATCAGCCATATCTCAAAATGTCAAGATGCGACTTGATATCCCCGACACTAAACTAACCTCTGTGCTGGGCTGTGCCATGCCATAAACCGGAAGTCCTGGTACACGCCTAAAGTTTGACACTTTGACCTCCCTCTGTGAACTTAACACATCGAGACCCAAGTAGTCATCGGCAACCTGGGGGAAAATAGAAAACAATAATGGAATCAACGGTTTCGGAATTTCAGACTGGAATCCGGATTGTACTGCAATTTTAATCCCATGATGCAAAGAGTACTTTGCATTAGGCCCCCCCCCCCTCCCCCCCCCCCCCCCAAAAAAAAAATTGGTTATGTTGTCCTCGACCGCCCGCTTGTCACATTTAGGGCCGCTCCGATTTTTTTTGTGTGGGTTTTTTTTCAGATTTTTTTTGTTTAGTTTTTTCAGATTTTTGTTTTTTCAGATTTCTTTTTAAACAGTTTAAATGGCATTGAATATTAAATTAAGTATATATAACATATATGTGCGACTCTTAGAGTGATTTCAAATTCTTGTTGGCTGAACTTTGAGCTTCCGCTGGTAAATTTTTTTAATTTTTTTTTAATTTTTTATATCCGCCCATCCGCACCTCCTCTCTGAAAGCTGTGGAGGACAACATAACAACAAAAAATTGGCCTTACAACGGTTCAGCAGGCCAAAGATTAATTCACCTGCTTTATGCACTTATCAATTGCATCCCCGGCCCCGGGGGACCCGGGGCATAGCGGGGACCATGCGGGGACCGTACGCAATCGTACAAAAAACGTTGCCCGGCTATGCGGGGGCGTGTACCGGGGACGTACAAAACATGCCCCCGCATAGCCGGGGCGTGTAGCGGGGGCGTACACCACTGAAAAATAAGCCGGGGAGTGGCCGGGCAGTGTAGCGGTGGCGTGCGCTAAGGTACACATGCACACCCCGGGCCATAGCCGGGGTGTGCACATACATAGCGGGGGCGTACGCTTTGGTACACAAAATGTATACACCGGAAGAGTAGCAGGGGTGTATACACTTTGTCCCGGCTATGGGGGGCCGGGACCGTACGCCGCCGTACACTTTGTCCCGGCCATGGGGGGCCGGGACTGTAGCGGGGACGTACACAAAATGGTGCCCCGCCCTGCGGGGACCGTACACGACTGTACCCGGGACGTCACATCAGCAATTTGTACGTCCCGGCCCTAATCCCCGCTATCCCCGGGTCCCCCGGGGCCGGGACTGCAATTGATAAGTGCATTATTGTATCTATAGACGTTATTCTTAATTGGCGCATTTACATCAAAAGAGGGAGTGCAATCCAACTGAGCATGCTCAGAGCAATAAGTGCTCCGATAAACATTACAATCTCATCCTTTGACTGCAATGTAATGAACTGTGAACTTCTAGATTTTCATAGATAGTATTGGTTACAGCAAACATTTCATTTCAAACTTGTGGGAATAAATAGTTTATATGTTCAAGTTAATTTCACAAATGTAGTACGGTCAAATATTGAACAGCTCAGAAGTATGAACATTTTTCATGATAATAGTGCAATGTTCACCCCATTGAAAAACTACAGCACTCTCGTCTTGGCTAAATCACTAGCCTCATTTTCAGTTCACTGACGTCAAAGCTCCAATTAAGAATAATGTCTATACGCTGGTTCCATTGTGGGACTGTAATTTCAGTACAACACCGGCTTCAGGTGGTGAAACCCCAAAACTGTGTAGTCATCAAAAAAAGTAACTATACAGGTAATAAATGTACTTTTAACTTTAAAAATATATATCCTACCTAGAAATATCAAATCATAAAGTTGTTGAGAAATGTATCTTCTTTAATATGCGATATTGCACGCTAGGATCGGTTGAATATTTAGGAAGCGACAATCCAAAATGTAAGGTAGAGTCACAATTTCACATTTCAACACGGGGGAGAGAATGACAGGTAGCGTGTGTGTGGCGTATTGATCCATCGGAACAATTCGGCCGACTGTCCAACCTGCGCATGCATCCCCCAATTGCACTACCGGTAATCGATAAGGTTCCCGTAGATTGGTCCGCGTGTAGAAAATAAAAATGTGAAAATGAAAATCGGACTTCTCCTTACATTTTTGAGTGCCACTTCCTCAATAATCACCCGATCCTAACGTGCAATATTTTATATTAAAGAAGACGAATTTCTCAACAACTTTATAGTTTAATATTTTTAGGTAGGATATATATTTTAAGAGTTAGAAGCCCATTTATTACCTGTATAGTTACTTTTTTTGATGACTGTATATTGTCTGTTGATTATCCTATGTGAGTCATATTTTAACCTTCAATCTACAAACAGATGTGATCATTCACACCACTGAGGTCTACAATCATTGATATGACAAAGATTAAAAATAACCTTTTCTGAGTGAATTTCAAAAGAAGTAAACTGGGTGGTATGATTCTTAATTGGTTTTCAAAAATAACTATGTAATTATAGACAGAACCTTTTCACAAAGGGTTTCAACAGAAAAAGATGACCAAGATTTTTTTCTCTAAAAGTGGATTTTCACTCTTGCATTGCATCTCTAAATCCTCACCAGAAACCGTATTTCATCTGTGATAAGCTTCGGCGATACGGTCAACTCGCATTTGTCAATTTCTCCGAGTAATTTGTACAGTTCCGGGTGTTGCTGCATCCACACTGAGAATGACTGACTGAACATCTTGGTAAACTGTATATAGTTGGGAGCAAGCAAAAAGACAAAAAGAGAGAAATCCTTGTCAAATCAACACTTTCTACATGGCTAATAGTAGTTTTACCATATGTGACGCGATCAAGAGGAATGAGTCGGATGTCGGGGAATCCCAAATTGAGATATGGCCAATTCAAAATGGCGGCTTACATAAGTTTTGATAGAAATTCATGTATACAATTTGACATAACTTTGGAATGAAACTTCGTATCGACATGGGGTTTTCAGTTTCTGAAAGATCTAGGTGTCTCCTTTAAAACTGTATTAAAAACTTATTTTCGACCAGGGTCGACATCCGACTCATTCCTCTTGATCGCGTCACATATACAAACCATTTTTTTAAGAAACCTTTCCAAATGTTCAAAGTATATCTCAAGAATTACTAAACTAATACTAGGCATGCTTGTACTTATTTTAATGTATTTCTCATGGTGATTCCAAATATGGTTATGCAATTTAACAATTTTGCCATTTTTTGTGAAATTTTGGAATGTCGTCTGCAGACGGCAAAATAAAAGTTAGGGTTTGCTTGTCCTTGTAAATGTTGCCATTTTTAAAATATTGAGATATATACTTAAGAAATAAAATTCCTGACCAGGTGCTTTAATGTTAGTATTTGGTATCAAAAATCTTAGATATACATCAAAACAAGCAAATTTCTTCCGTGCAATTTAAGACCTCATCTATAAAAATCAAGTGGATACTTTTAAAGGTATGATGACTTTTAAAGTAACAAAACCAACCGTCATCGACAACAAAGTGGCAAACGGGTTTTTTTTCTATGGGATACCATTGCCTACTTAACTACTAACTGTGTAGGCCTAATCAGCAGTGACAATTTGTGTGAGATGATCGAATCTCACGTTTCTACATTCATTCATGCATGACCGATAGCACACAATCAGTGGCGGCACCAGCATCCAAATTGGAAGTGGAGGGAACAGGGGGCAAGACAAAATGCATGCAAAATTCATTTCCCGACATAGTATTTTTCAACAAAGTAATAACCTTTGACAACCATTATGTTCCCTTGGGGGGTCATGAGGAACTCAAATTCAAATATGCACAGTAAATTATGATAGGGATAGGTATAAAAAATATTATTGAGCTTTAATCAAAATATGAACATTTCTAAATTCCAATAGCATATTTGGATTCCTTATGAGGTTTCTGTTCATAAAATAAATATTTTTTTATCGGGTAGAGCAAGTAGTTATAACGATATGCTAATTCGAATTTCAGATGGTGTAAAATGTAAAAATCTGGAAATGCAAACGCGAAGGGTGGCAAGTTCAAAACACATGGCCTTATAATTACCTGCGCAATACCAACGTTATAGCTCAAAGCTTGAGAAAAAGACACAATTTGATTTGCTACTGGTATTTATTTCAAAATTAAAGGTCCATTGACCAGCTCTAAAAAAGGTCGATTGACCAGCTCAAAAAAGGTCGATTGAATCCTGATAGAGTGGACATAATGTCCAATATACATAAGGCACAAGTGTTCGTTAGTATCATCAATTATTTCATTACTAGATTTCCTCGTTACTGTCGCTTCGGTGTATAATAACAAATAGTTGCTATTCTAGCATACTGGCATACACCAAGGTTACACTTACGCATAGGTTTTTAAAAGCTGCGTTCAGACAGGACTAAATTGGGTTGGTTTAAGGTCGGCGTAGTGATTGGTCGTGTTAAAGGTCGGAGTAGGTGACCGTTTGTACAGCACATGTGTTAACTAATCCGACCTTACTCCTACCCAATTTAATCCTGAGATTTCTCAGGAGTTATGCGCTAACACGCCCTACAGGTCGGAGGTAGACGACCATGTGTGGATGCACTTTAAATGATCCCCAGCGTAAATGTGTCTCAAGTTTTAATAATCAGGTTAATATTTAGGTTGCGCAGGTTTGATAGTTTAATCTGAGATTACTCAGACCATTAAACTTGAGCAACTTCTGCACCCCTCACCTAAAAACACCAACTAAACATAAAACATTTTGATTAAAATGTTTTCATCCCTCCTAAATGGTCACCGCCCCCTCGGCGACTAAATGTTGATGATTTCGCCACCAACAATTTTTTTAGCAGGATAGGCCTCAAATTGACTTACCTTGAATGTCACCCATTGACTGTTAGACAATATGAACTAGTGGAAAATGGGTTATATGAAAACCATGAGACATGTTCTTAAAATTGTATGTGCCTATTCACTTAAGACATTTTTGTATGCGCCTTACATCAAGTGGATTCCTCCTGAGAGGAAAACAATCGGACCCCCCCCCCTTCTATCTGGATCCGACCCTGCAAGAGCCAGCCTTATACGTCTCAATAACCATGCATTTTACCCTTTTTACAATGAATCAAAATGTTCCCAAACCCTTGGCCTCAACTATTGGCCTCTTTTCTGTGAAAGCCTAAGACAAATGTAGTTTGATTGAACCAAGGACAGTGGACTGTCCCTGATTGAACATATCGTTTTTTAATAGAATCTACAAAACATTAAATTGAATGCGTATAAATGAAAATGACATTGTGATTAAGACCAAAAACCTTGTGCATGTACACACAAGCAAATTTGAGTGCATTGTTTATATATGTGATGATTCAATACGTAAATAGAATGCGTCAAGATTAAATTAAATACTTGAAAATGAAATTGGTCGAAGTTAAAATGAAATAGAATTCACGTAAATGAACTTAGTGCGAATTTGAATACTGGAAGGCTAATTTGGTTGATAAAATTTTCAAATTGGCCAGGAAAACCTATACTTCTTTTGAGAGCAATTTTCTGTTTCCGCTTTCCAAAATCTCTCTCTGGCTTTGACCACATCACACATCCCTTAGAAATTTAAAATTTGGGACATAATAGCAACCGCCCTCTGTTGATTTGTTATCACAAAAAAGTTTAGCTGTGTTGAGCCTGATGGCGTTATTCATGGTGACAATATATACGACCACAGGCCCACATGTTATAAACATAGGTCGCTACAGGTGTTGAAACAATGAAAGGTGACATTAAATTAGAGAATTCACCAATGATAGATCTTAGATCATTGACTCATTGGATGAAGAAAATACTGAACTTCAACGCTAAACATTTTCGTGGAGAATTGCTCATCAGAAGAAATACAGCAGCTGCTTAAACTTTCCTAATCTGTCTTCATCAGATTTAATTTTCATGTATTACCATGCGTTGAGCTTCGTCGATTTCTCAGCAATTATGTGTATAGATCGTTAAAATCGGCTAACTAAATCGTCTATTATAGTGACACCAGTAATCGATTTTGAGAATGTAATACCTATAGATTATAATCTTGCGCTCCTCTGGCAGTTCCCTACGTAGCTCAATCGATAAGAGCGCTGTCTATGAATGCAAAGATTGCTGCTGCTGGTTCGAATCCGCTTAGAATCACATTTTTTTATAAAGTAAAGCAACACGCAAGTCAAACGAGGGCGTCTTGAAAATAATTCCTCTCTAAGGGATGTGATCAGAACAAAAGTGAAACCGATATCAATCATTATTTACTATATATGTGTAGCCATGATTCAAAGCTATAATCATGACCAATATCATGAGGATGAAATTGATATTAGCGATGTTATGAGAGAGGAGGTAGAACTTATTAAATGACCCTCAAATATGTTTTTCAATTTCATAAGGACTGCTGACCCAAACAAAAATATGACATAATAAGGCAAATAATCCTTTGGGGTAACCATGGCAACAATGCCTCTATATAATTTTGGATAAAATCCCCCTGATTCTAAAAAAATGGATCTTTTATGAACAGTTTTAATCACATCACTCAAGACGTATCTTTCTTAAGTGGAAAGATTTTACTCACAAGAGTAAAATATTTCCACTTAAGAAAGTTATTTAATTAAAATTATGCAATATAAATGAACTTCAATCTCCATGTACTGAACTAGGTGTACTTTTTAAATTGATAATTTTTCATTCAGGGTAAATTCTAAATGTGATTTATCTTCACAACATTTTTTATAATTATCGTAAAGCGAGGTTACTTACATGAAGCTGTATGACTTTAGACGTATTGTCAAGAAAGTGCTGATTCACTCCGTAGATAGATTAGTGATGAAGGACTTCTACACGCGTCAGTCGTCTGCAGACAGCAGTTCCAACATTCCCGGGTTCTACTCTTACCGTTTTTCCCTGCTAAATTTCGTCCATTACCACACCCAAATATTCTTTTCAACATTTCCATCCCAAAAGTGTTAAGGTTAGGGTGCTGCTTCAGTCTCTGACTACCAACATTCCAGATATCACATGTTCACCCATTAACACATTACACTGAAAATCCCACCCCCTCACGGCCTTGGGAACCTACCTGTTGGTGAAGATAGCTGTTGATGATAATCAGATAACAGTATCTCTCTAGGTGCTTCAGTGCTCGCTTCAGGAAATAATCCTTGGCGCTTTGGCCCTGAGGAAAGTGATATAAAATCATTATTATAGATGGACAAATTGACTATATTGACTGAGTAGACAATAACTGTGTATAGACAATTACTGCGTATAGACAATTACTGCGTAGACAATTAAAACAATATTGAAATCATTGATGTTTCATATCGCAGCTCTAGGCAACTCTGAGGCTTGTATAATTATAACAGCCAAAACAAGTTGCAACTGCGTAAAAATATCTACATTCACAATTAGGTAGCCTGGGGGGACGGGGGGGGGGGGGGGGGGCGGGGGTTCAAGTAAAAGGTACACTGTTAAAAAAATGTTGTAAAATTAACGGTAAAAAGGCTGGCAGCCAATCTGCCAACAAACCCCTGTAAAATTTACATTGTACTGTAAAAATTTACAGTAAATAGCTGTAAAATTTAACGGGACACTGTAAAATTTTACAGTTTCTTAAACCAATTACTGTAAAAATGCACAAAAAACAATATACTGTATATTTTACTGCTTTTTTTACAATGCAAAGTAAAATGTACAGGCGTTTGTTGAAAATGTTGTAAAATTAACGGTAAAAAGGCTGGCAGCCAATCTGCCAACAAACCCCTGTAAAATTAACATTGATGAAATTTAGGACTTGGTCAAAAAATTGACCATTTTTTTGTGTGTAGCTAATGTTGAGAATGTTAAGTCTTAAGCCACTAGCTCAACTTTTCATTTTAGTCAACGATGGCTTAAAGAATCAGTGTGAAAAATACAGTATTTGACCGTTTATTTTAGAAACGGTAAAACACTGTCATATTCCCATCATTTTACAGTGTTTTACATGTAAATTCTACAATGATTTTTTACGGTGTATACCTGGCTCAAGTGGACAAGAGTGTGGAGCCAGGACCCACTGGACAATAGTGTGAAAGCATGGAGCCAGGAGGGCTGCAAGGAAATGGTACCATTAGACAAATTTGAGGAACTTGTACAAGGAAGGGAAGGGGAGAAATGAGTGGAAGAAAAGAGGAAGCCCCAAAAATGAGAAATTTGAAGATTAAGGAGTTGTGGTGTAATGAAATGAAATGGTAAATTATGCCTAAATATGGTTTGCGGAAAACATAAAGAGTGAAATACTATGGCAGAAATTAGCAGATAATACACTCTTAGAAAAGAGGGTGCTTCATGGGTTCTTGGCTGTCCCGTATATGAAACCCTAAGGGTTTAGAGGTTCTTTGATTTTAAAGAACCCAAAAAGGTTCTGTAGAGAACCTTTAGAGGTTCTATAGATCCATTTTTGCCCATTTTTGTCCATTTTAAACCTTAGAATAGTTCTTTTTGAAACATTTCAAGGTGCTATAAAGGGTTCCATATATGGGACAGTCAAGAACTCCTGAAGCATCCTTTTTTCTAAGAGTGTATGGGGTAGGAGGTAGAAATACCGCTCTCGTATTTTTGGTATATTTAGTACTTCCGGGCACGACTATCTACCGGAACACCCCTCACATGTATAATATGGCAGAAAACAAATATGCACTGCCACAAGAACCCATCCCAAGTATTATAATTATATACAGCAAATTAATCAAATTTATTGAAACCAAAGCTATATGATACTCCTGGGTAAAGATAACATAATGGTATTACATTACACAATTACATTACACAATCCGCACAAGCATATATGGCACTCCCCACAAATAAAATCGGTAACGGGTGGGATGTTGCTTTGCGTCATATCGTCACTGATTTGTCAAAACCTCGCATGTTTTTCAGGCCCTTTAGCAGCAAGTAAGACAGCCCATTGGTTATGCATAGGAAGTGTTGCTCTATACATGACCAGAGGAAAGAGCACTCACAAAGGTTTTGATTATGTCATTTTTGGCCCTTGAACATGTTTAAAGCAGACTGCCCAAAGGTTACACATATGTGACGCGATCAAGAGGAATGAGTCGGATGTCGACCCTGGTCGAAAATGATTTTTTAATACAGTGTTAAAGAAGACACCTAGAGCTTTCAGAAACTGAAAACCCCATGTTGATACGTTCCAAAGTTATGTCAAATTGTATACATGAATTTCCATCAAAACTTATGTAAGCCGCCATTTTGAATTGGCCATATCTCAATTTGGGATTCCCCGACATCCGACTCATTCCTCTTGATCGCGTCACATATGAAGGATACATTTATACATGCTGAAGGGCCGGATGGCGATACGAGGTTTTAACACAACAGCAACGATATGCTTATTTGGAGCTTTCAGTAGCATTGCCATTAAAAGAACAATGGCCTTGATTGTGATATCACCATAAAGAACACACTAAGATATCCCACATACTGCACACAGAAAAATGTTTACATAATTATGTTAAATATAGAACTCCATAATTATTATGTAAACCTTTCACACAGTATTTGTGTATAAAATACACAAGTTATGTAAAAATAACTTGTGTATTTTATACACAATTAAGTTGTGTACAAAATACACAAGTTATTTTTACATAACTTGTGTATTTTATACACAAATACTGTGTGAAAGGTTTACATAATAATTATGGAGTTCTATATTTAACATAATTATGTAAACATTTTTCTGTGTGTGGGATCATCAGAGACAATTTTTCCCCAGCAAATTTTCATTCTAAAGTTATAAATCTGACAAATATGAAACAAATTTTGTCAAGTGTGATCCAGATTCAGATTCAGATTTAGCACTTACTAGAATTGGTAAAACATTTTCATTGCAACTAAAAAATCCATTATAAATCTGGACAAAATTTAGTCAAATTTGATTCAGAATATCACCATTAATTACTTTTTGAACAAACAATATCATTGATTGGTTTTACCAAGAAAAACACAAGAACTAATTCCAAATTGATTAATCTAATCATAAATTTAGACAAATGTAGTCAAATCTGATTCACAATCTGAATATGTTACACACAAAATGTATAAGGAGATAAAAAGGACATCAGCATTTCAATTTTTCCCCAGGTAGTATAATTGCCTATACACGGAAAATTGGATTCACGACCGACCAGTTTTTAATTTAATAACATTTGTGACCCAGATTGCAAAATCCAATAACAATTATGACATTCAATCCTAATCATGTGATGAATGTAATATAGTAGAGCTTAGAGGTGCCCAGCAAGCACATCATTTGTGCATTATATGTTAGAAAAATAATTATCGAATGCAAATTGCGTAGTTATATTGAACAAAGCATCATACTTATCATAAAAACGAATAAAAACTGTTATCTCTCAACATGCAATTTTTACAAATTCATGATGATCAAAAGTCCCGGTATCAATGAAGTCATAGTAATACAATGCATTTGCCTAAATTTGTGAACCGATAATCATGACGTCATTGATGCCGGGACTTTCGATTTCCGCACATTTTTAAATATGGCACGTTGAGAGATGGCGTTTTTTATTCCTTTTTATGATAAGTATGATGTTCTGTTCAGGCGCGTAGCCAGCATTGTCATTCCGGGGGGGGGGGGGGGGGGGGGGGGGGGGCAAACATCAATATCGTCCCTATTTTTAAGCATTTTTGTAAAAGGTTGCACCAATTTTTTTTCTAATCACTTACCTCGTGAATTTCACCCATTTTTCCGCTTCGCCATCCCCATTTTAGGTGTCCGGGGGGGGGGGGGGGGGGGGGGGGCAGTCTGCCCCCCTGCCCCCCCCCCCCCCCCCCCCCCCCTGGCTACGCTACTGGTTCTGTTCTATATGTCTACACGATTTGGGTTCAATAATTATTTTCCAACATATAATGCACAATGTTGTGCTTACTGGACACCTCCTTTAAAAGAAACACAATTATCCTCATAAATATGTAAAACATTCAGACTCGTAACCAGGATTTTTCGGGGGGGGGGGGGAATAATCTGGAAATAATAATGGCCCTAAATACGTAACATAATACTGTTAAAGTTTGTATTTTCGCGCGATTATTCGTGCATGCAGAATTTCAATTGTTTTGTGTGTTTTTTAAATTCACAATTTGTAGCTTCATCAAATAGACCCATGCACAAAAGAAGTATTTTCACATATAATTATTTTCACTTAGTTGGTTTGAGCGCAAAAAGCGCTAAAATAAATGTAGCGCGACAATTTCCACTTTTACAGTAGTGCGACAAGTATACCCTTATCCCAATTTGCATGTTTTTTATTCAAGTTTTGTGCATAAAATGCCAAAAAAAACCTACTTGAATTACATTAATTTTTGCACATGCATGATATCACCTTTGTACTGAAGAATTCCCCCCCCCCTCCCACCCGTAAGTGGGAAGAGAAGGGGCTCTGATATAATTAATTTTTACAGCTAACTTGACCTCATATGACCTTTAATCTTGATATGTGACCTTACCATGATTTCATAATCTTTTCCTTGATGCCTTCCAGTTTGTCTTTGAACTCGTTGATGTGACTGCGTATGTTTCCCATCTTGTCGCACTTGTTTATTAGCACATCCACCTGTTTCAATGATAAAACAACAACAAAATGATAAACAATATGAACAAACGAATAGACAATTTTCCATATCAGCTGGTTGTTCTCAGTCTTCACATTTAATATGGTAAGTGTACCATAATATGTGTGTCTTTATATGGAACTGATTCTGCAATGAAACTTCAAATATTTAAATATGCAAGGCATATGTTTATACATATAAATGGGTGTAGATTTATACCCGGGTTTGAAAAATATCAAACATATACAAACAATATTTTAATAAATGTAACACCTGCAATGTAAAGGGGAACTTGTTTCCTACTTAGTCTGTCAATTTCGTTAAAAATCTGTGAAAACCTAGCTGTGTTTCACTTTCAGCATATTTCACTTGAACTCAAACCAAATCCAATGTTCCGATCACTCTTTTGGGGCTATGAAATTTTTTCACATCAAGATATTTTGATTTCAGAAGAATATATTTCTCTTATATATATTTATTATTTTATATATTTATATTATATATTTTTCTTATTATGTCTGTAAAATCTTGGGAGCCAGAAAGGTTCCATTCAGAAATTATAGGCTAAAATGTGGTGAATTAATTACTGCCAAAGGTGGTTAACCACCAGCCGGCAGTTTGTACTACTCAATGGGCAATTTTTTGTGACCTTGTGCTTCTAAAATGTGAACCATTGGAGTTATGCAACTCAAACTTTGGAATGTGACAATTTTAAGGATGACCTACCATGTAAAATAGAAAACATCAAGTTGAAAATCAGGCAAGGAATCAGAACATCTACCTTTAACTTTGTAGTGGAAATGAAAAGAGGACACAGCAAATTGCCCCTGCATATCATTTAAATTGAGGTCTGTGCCGAACATGCATGATGGTCAATGATTCCTACGAGTTTCAAAAGAGTTAATTTTGGTCCAACTTGAAATCTACCATTGTTAGGGACGCACCATTAGATTTTCAGGGGGGGGGGGTGGGGGTAGGATAATTTTGGGGAAAAAATTCCCCTCTATGCAGGCCTAAAAAAGAAATCCCCCCCCTGATGAGTAAAAAAAAAAAAATCTACCCCCACCTAATTCAATATGAAGGAATACATTAAAAAAAAAAATTTAACAAATCATCATTTCTGTCGCTAAAGAGTAGCTGGAGGTTGTGGCTTAGTGGGTGGACAACAGGCTGACGTGCAGATGGTCCCCAGATCGATTCCCATTGATTTAGTTGGTGTTTTCTCTTCCAAAATTGTGATCCCTGTTAAAACCCCAGTTAGGGTGTTAGGGTTCAGATATGACAGATATGTTTCAACATATTTGATTCATCACATCAATGAGGTACATTTTGTCTTCTTTTGGGTAGAATTACCCATAATCCCTTACTTTTTATGTTGCTTATACAACAATCCTACCAAGCCCCACCAGAGAGACAATTTATCAATAAATAGTTATGGGCTATTGTTCAATCTTAATTAAGAGATCCATAAAGTTGGACTAATTAGCTCATAAAATATTCAAACGGTTTATCTAGAAAAGTACACAATATAAAACGTCTTTGTTTTCCTTTGATCATTTTTATATAATTTTATAATCTTCCATATCACCAAATCTGAGCACGTCGCAACAAAAATAAAGAAGCAAAAATCGTCCGAGTCATTTATAGTTTATGTATTCCTACTAAATGGTCCCTAAAAGAAATTTAGTTTATTAAAATGAGCCACTAAATTGCAACGAATCTGTCATTGTATATTAAATACAAAATGTTTCACCTATTTCAATTCATCACTAGGTCTGATCTATATACTATAATTTAATCAGTTCCAAATTGTCAAGAGACATTTCACCAACAAACATCTTCTCACAGTTTTAAAGATATGGTTGGTAGTATTGAGAGTGATGTACCTTTTATCCTTAGGGTGTACTAGTAGACGTCTCAGAGTATTGCGAGACCTTTTTTGCTTAGTCACGTCTGTGATCCGTTACTAAAACCAACTGTCAACTCTCAAGAGGAGGTTTTCTTCCGCCAAAGTGGATCATCGCAATTCTGATGAAATCCTCCGATGCATGAGGTTGAAATATCAATATCTGAGTGTTACCTTTTATTGGTCTCGACTAGCACATTGCTTATTACTTTCATTGATCATATTGAAATGTGAAGCTACACATTTCAATATGATCAAAACATATTTTCAACATGATCGGAGGATTTCATCAGAATTGCGATGATCCACTTTTGGCGGAATGAGTCGTATGTCGGGAATATTGATTTTGAGTTATAGGTAAAAAGAAGTGACACATTTTATGTTTTACTTAGTTTTCTCAATTAGTAAACTGTTTGTAACTTTAAAACTAGTAGTTCGATTTAAGAGGGGTTTGGACCATACTGTAGCACTTTTCGCCTGCCTTTAAATGATGGACAAATTTAAAAATTCAAAACTTTTTGGATACCTTGTATCTTGCGGCTATTTACAATCCTCACTGAACAAATAAGGACCTAAATACGTAAGCCATTCATTAAAATGAATGCCCTTCTTTCTTACTTTTGCTTGTTTCGATACCCTATTCAAGTAACGTTCGTACGTGCTCTGGCTTGAAAAACTACCCTATTTGCGCAAATTTTGGACGCGTCTGGAACCCCTTTGTAATGACCACTGAGCACCCCCGGGAGTTCAGTCAGGCAGGTAGTGCATAATTATAACTGTGTTTAATGGAGTGTCGAGCAGATGTTCGGTAGTTGTTCATATACTCTTTTCAAAGTATAACAGAACCGTATAGTAAGACCTTAGTGATAATTTGAAACAGGCGAAACATTTTTGTATTATACAATGACAAATTTATTTGCCGTTAATACAGCGTTTAGCAGTCTTTCCCCATTAAATCTTGTGTACAAAATGTTTTTTTGTTGTATCCCCGGGGCCCCCTCGCCTAAGACGGTATACGGGGGGGGGGGGGGGTGCTGCTCTAATGGATAGCTTTTTGGGACAAAATCCCTAAACATTGGGTATGATTTTGTGCTGGAAATCCCTCATAATGTGTCACTTTTTGCAAATGGGTCTATTTTCGCGCAAATTTTGCACGAAAATTTGCCAAAATTAGGTATATTTTCGCAAAAACTTGCAAAAAAAGTAGGTCTATTTTCCCGATCATTTGCGAAAATTTGGTCTAAATAAAGCAAAACCCCTAAAAAATGGGTACCGAGTTTTCCAAAATCACCCCTAAAAAAATGGGTATGGGTTTTGAATCTCCAGCGGCACACCCCCGACCAAACCAAATCCGAGTACCCCCCCCCCTCCCCCGGTTGTATCTTGTTCACCCTACCTCAACAATTTTCAACAACAAATGTCCGCCTGCTTTTGTTAACAATTATAATATAGAAACACATTTTCTTCCCTTGTGTAATCTATAGTCCCACAATTGTCCAGATTGCCATGGCAACAGCAGAGAGGTCATTTTTTTATTTCATTGTCTCTTTTCTCACAGCGACCATGATTGCATGGATAACAGGATACCATCCCGAACATCAATGAAACCGTGAAACGGATTAGTAAACGGGAAAATGGGCGGGAAATAAATCAAACTGGGGTGGGGGGGGGGGGGGATAAATTAAATTAATATGTGGACATGAAAATGCCTGAATTCAATCAGAAGCCTAAAAAGTGTCATCTCTGGATTATAATCATTGGGTTGTAATGTAAATGTACAGGGTGAGTAAAAAAAAACTGCAATAGTGAAAGAAGCCATCTTGTTTTCAAAACAAGTTGAAGTTTGAAACTTTTCAAACGTTGCAAGAATTATATATTTGTTCCTAACTTTATGTGAAAAAATGATGTTCACATTTGATATTCCGCCAACAATTTTTTTTGAATAATTTCATTTTTATTCACATCTAGAGTATTATAAGGAATTCATAGCATGGGTTATGTAAATTATTGATTATTTTATCTCCCATGAAAACAAAAATTGAAGCATTAAATTCCAATTACGTCACAAATTTACTCGAATTTTCTATTATTAATGAGAGACGCATGTTGCAATCATATTGCCTGTTTTGGGTGTTTCTTGGACAAGCGTGTGAAATGGGTGCATGGGTAAAAAGGTTCACCAAAGGCAAACGAAAAATGTGAATGACTTCATTTTTTCACATGAAATTAGTAACAAATATGGTATTCTTATAACGTTTGCAAAATTTCAAACATCAACTTGGATTTGAAAACAAGATGGCTACTTTCCACTATTGCAGTTTTTTTTTGACTTGCCCTGTATGTATATGATATGATTTTACATAGAGGGTCCTCAAAGTGGTGGGTAGGTTGGATTTTCTTTTTGCTAGTGGTAGTGTTCTGGCCCAGTATAGCCAGCACGCTGAATTCTGAACCATGTCAGATCTTTTGGATGACCCATACAAAATAACTCACATAATACTATACATGGTATGGGGTCACATGAGGGGTCACATGGGGGTCAAATAAGGCCATATACATGACTTTGAAAACAAATTGTAAAAAAAAAGAGAGAAAATGTAAAAAGTTACATGGTCGGGACTATAATATTACACGATCGGTCGGACGTGGACAAACAAACACTTTTTTTGTGGCCTAATTAAGAGATCCGTAAGTTGGACTAATTAGTTTATTAAATATTCAAATTCTTTTTATCTAGAAAAGTACACAATAAACTTCTGGTTTTACATGCATTCAGAGCTAAATAACTGCATTGCTTAATATCGTCGCTGTTCTGTCAAAACCTTGTATGATTTCCACCTCTTCATCACGTATAAAGTAAAACTCTCCAACAGTTATGCATTATAGGAAGTGACGCTTTATTATACATGTTCAGGAGCAAGAGCGATTACAAGGTTTTGATGAATGTGTTTTTGGCCCTTGAACATGTTTAGAGCTGTCTGCCAAATGTTATACATTCAAGTATTACTTATACATGCTGAAGAGCCAGATGGAGATATGAGGTTTATATGACAGAACAGCGACAATAATATGCATTATAACAAAGTGGTTTTAGTCTTTACTATTGTCAGGTTATTTACAATTGAAAGGAAAAAAAAGAATTAGAATGCTGTATCTCACGTACACCTTGTAGTGTGATAATTTCAGCTGCGTTCATTAAATGTGCATTCTAAACAAATTGGGTCGGTCAGGCCCGTAGAACAGGGTTTCTTTGTTTCGTCGCCCAAGGGTCAGTTTTCCCTTCTTTGAGAATCAGCAGGCGTAACGCAGGGCAGTGCTAATGGTATCAAAATCGCCAAATTCAGCTATAATCCTGGTTAAGGAACACTTTATGCTTCTTTGAGAAGCTGCTTTAAGGGTAGTTTTTAAGAGTGGGTTCACACAGATGATTACAACCTTTACTTGGTGCCCGGGGGAGGGGGGGTGCTCTAAATGTTACAACCTCCTATGTATTTACCCTAACATTCGCCAAGCACTCCATAAAACATGTGCATTGTCCCCGCCCCCTCCCCTAAATTCTGATGCTTCTGACACCACTGTCCCCTGAAATATCCTATATTCAACGCAGAAAAATTACGTACATCACCACACACGCTTGATCTGTAAAAAAAAAAAAACCGACCGTGTTTCAAGAATTGGTTTTTGATTACTTTAGAATTTTTTTCTCAAATCATGTAAAATCAGCCATGTTTTGGCCGAAAATCTGTTGATTTTCTTTTTTCACAAATTTTTCAAAAAAGTCATGTTTTTTGCAGATTTTGGTGACATTCTAGGTTAAAAAAATATTTAAAAAACGTCCAACCTACAGACCCTACTTGACAGGGTTTTAATTTTTCGTCGCCTTACCCCATGTTTCATTCATAATTATTTTCCTGGAACCACTTCAATATATATGACCGTTTAGTTTCCCTTCCATTTAAAACCCTTATTTAAATAATATTCGCTGTGTTTTGATATGAAGTTTCAGGCCAGTTGATTCTAAAATGCACCAACTGAATGTAATATTTCTCTGAAATTGTCTTCAAGCTCGTTTAAGTTAGGCCAACAACAAAAAAGTTGACTTGCCCTTTCAGGGCCAGAGTCTGGGTCGGACGGTCGGATTTTTAAAATAATTTTTTTAATTTTTTTATTTATACACGTTTTAAAGAATTTTTTTTGATTTTTTTGATTTTGATTTTTAAACAAGCAGATACTACTCAAAAACACGTTTTCATCTTTCTTTATTGTTATGTGCTTCTTTCAATTGTTCTTTTTTTTCTTCTTTATTTTTACTTAATTAAAAAAATAAAAAATAGCGACCCTAGATTTCCGAAAATTCAGGTCGGTCGGAAAGGGCAAGTCAACTTCTTTTTTTTGCCTTATAAAGACATATAATGCTTTAAAAGTTATATTTAAACAAGTGAACCACAAATGGATGCATGTAACTAAAGGCTGATGAAGATGAAGGTGAAGGCAATTTCATGAATATACAGTTTTCCGTCCTTGCCAATTCACAATTGCACAACTGTTGTATTTGTTTACACATGCAGGAGATCCGGGGGGGGGGGGGGTACTCAGGTTTGATTTGGTCGGGTGTGCGCGCGGCTGGAGATTCAAAACCCCTACCCATTTTTTAGGGTGATTTTGGAAAAAACTGTACCCATTTTTAAGGATTTTACTTCATTAGGGGTCGTCCATAATTTTCGCCATTTTCAGTTACGTACAAAGCGTACGTAAGAGGAGGGAGGGGGTCGAAATATACCCCAACCGTACCTAACTTAAATGGCGATCTTGAGAAGCAGGATTTTTTTTTTAAAGTACAAAATAAAATAAAATTTCGCCATTTATTGCGTACGTAACTCGAGGGGGGAGGGGGGTAAAAAGTTACGTACGCTCTGTACGTAAGTGAAAATGGCGATAATTTTGGACGACCCCTTATAGACCTAATTTTTGCAAATTATCGGGAAAATAGATCACATTTTTGCAAATTTTCATGAAAATAGACCCACTTGTAAAAAGTGACCCCATTATTAGGGATTTTCCAGCACAAAATCATACCCCATGTTTAATGATTTTTTTCAAAAAGCGACCGATTAGAGCGGCACATCAACATATACCATATTAGGTGAGTACCCCCCCCCCCCCTGTAGATCAGCTATTTTGATCAAACCTACTCATCTCTATATGTGAACCGTGGCATCAAAATGGACATGTTGGAGGCCCGATTCAAATCTGAATTATTGGTATGACTTGAAAGAGCACATTTTAAGCTTTAAAATGACACCATGTTGAAGGCAATCGGACTTTGTAATCACAAGATATGATTTGAAGAAGCATATTTTTTTCTCTTATTTTCTTTATATTTCACCTAATATATTGGCCTCTATCTCAAAACTGTGTTTGCCGACAACATGTCCATTTTGACGCGACTGGTCACATATTCTGTTTAAGTTTTTCTGCATCAACAAAGACACACCCAGGTCATTTCCATATACTGTAAAAGCTGAAATATTCGCGGTGGTTTTATTTTCGCGCTTTTCGCGCAAAATCTTTTTCCGCGAAAATTATAACACGCAAAAATATTGCTTTACACATTCATGCAATGCTTTCAGACGGTCGCCCGCGAAAAAAAACAATTCGCGAAATGTCTTTGATATCAAAATCCGCGAAAATATCTGTACGCAAAAATATTGGCTTTTACAGTAATAAGTAAAACGTAATGGCATCAGCCCTTCCTACACTGCATGTGCACAAGCAATCTCCCATGAGGCAAAAAAACACCACTCTGTTAAAAACTACAAGCAATTGGACTTCTCAGGTAGGGTCGGTTGGTCGGGCATTGTGATTTTTTTGCTTTTTTTTCTTTTCAAAAATTTTGTGAACATTTTGGTGAATTTTTGAATTTTTGCAAAAACATATTTTAATTATTTCAAAATTTGTAATAGAAGAAAAATGGTTTTTTTAAATATCAATTATTTTTCAAAATTACAACAACAAAAATTGTGAAAGGAAATGATCAGTCGAGCCTGTGGAACAGGGGCTTTTTTGGCGCCTGATGAAAAATGATCGGAAACCAGTAGCGTAGCCAGTGGGGGGGCCGGTGGGGCGAGTCACCCCCCCCCCCCCCCCCCGGACACCTAAAATGGGGACGGCGAAGCGGAAAAATGGGGACGAGAAGAAGGGGAGAAAAGAGAGAAAGAAGGGGAAGGAGAGGGAGAAAGAGAAGAGTAAGGGGGAGGAGAGAAAGAGAAGGGAAAGGGGAAGGAGAGGGAGAAAGAGAAGGGAAAGGGGAAGGAGAGGGGAAAGAGAAGAGAAATGGGGACGAGAATTTGTTCATGTAGTACATTTACTGTGCGGGTTTTTTTTGGACTGTGCGAATTTGTTGACCTCCCCCCCCCCCCCCCCCCCCCCCCCCCCCCCCACTTACGTGAAATTCACGAGGTAAGTGACTAGAAAAAAATTTGGGGCAACCCTTTACGAAAAAAAATTTAGGGACATAAAAAAAAAATAGGGACGATATTGATGCTTGCCCCCCCGGATGACAATGCTGGCTACGCTACTGTCGGAAACCTTATAATCTTATGATAATTAATGGTACTGCATTCCTGGTTTTAATTTGAAAACACAATGCTGCAGTGTTCAGAGCCTAAGTCACGTAATACTTGCAGAAAATTCCGTTTCCATGGCAACCAAGGACAGAACTTTAAAGACTTAGTACAAGAAATGCTCAACGGGTGATGTGCTGTGGATAAGCGGTGTTGTGAGTAATCCCGCTGTATATTTATTAAATGTTTGCATATTTCATAGGTCCTAATAGATGTATTTATTTATACTACATCCTCCCGAACAGCCTAAGAAATGGCCTAAATTATATCCAAGACATTGTGTTATCATACTTATACACACACCACTGTGTTATTACATCATGAATGTGCATGCATTGGGCCTAGAGTTTTTCGGCAGCAATTAAGCTGCCTCAGATAGGGGTAGTCAGTGATGAAGTCATTGCTCTCAGTGACTCGAGTCAAGTCCAAGTCATAACAAATAGTGACTTAAGTCAAGGTCAAGTCAAGTCATTAACTCGAGTCATCATAACTCTGATGTTATTACCTCTTGTTTTGTCAATTCAAGTTTTGTGAACAGTTTTGAAAGTCAAGTCGATGCTCTCAGTGACTCGAGTCAAGTCAAGACATCCAAAATAGTCACTTATATTCAAGTCAAGACAAGTCATTAACTTGAGTCCTCACAACTCTGATGTTATTACCTCTTGTTTCGTCAATTCAAGTCTTGTGAACAGTTTTGAAAGTCAAGTCGATGTATTCAGTGACTCAAGTCAAGTCAAGACATCCAAAATAGTCACTTATATTCAAGTCAAGGCAAGTCATTTACTTGAGTCATCACAACAATTCAAGTTGTTTTTTAAAGTTTTAAAACCAAGTCACAAGTCAATTCTTTCAGTGACTCAAGTCAAGTCAAGGCATCAAAAAAATAGTGACTTAAATCCAAGTCATTGACTCAATCATCACAATATTGATGTTACTCTTGTTTTAAGTAGAAATACTATTATTTATTTGTAACAGTCTGCTATTTGCTCTTCCTGAAACGCAGATCTCAAAACTTCAACGCATACAAAATTCAGCTGCTCGACTTGTTACTCTCTCCAAGATTCGCTGTCACATTTCTCCTGTCCTTCGTGACTTACAATGGTTACCAATCAAATCACGCATTATGTTCAAGATTCTTCTATTAACTTTTAAATGTTCTCGTGGTCTAGCACCTATGTACCTCCAAGATCTCATACAACATTACAAGCCCAAACGCAATCTCCGTTCTCGCTCACAATATCTTCTTGCTCATGTTTCTTCACCTTCTACATCATATGGTCGCCGTTCTTTTCAAGATGCTTCTGCTGAACTTTGATATCAATTACCATATCATGTTAAATCAGCCAAAACTCTTGAACAGTTCAAATCATCGCTAAAAACTTACCTATTTAATGTTAATGCATGATTTCCTTTTTGTCGTGTCTTTTGTTACTACTACATGTATAGTTTTTGTATACTTGCGTTTCTGTTTTATTTGTTATAGCGCATAGGGACTTAATTGTGTTATGCTCTCAATAAGCATGGTTTTATTATTATTATTATTATTATTATTATTATTATTTAATTACCCTCAGAACATGTCATGCAAAATGTGAGGCCTGAATTGTCAATCTTACCTCTTGCTTCAGTTGGAAACCATCGGGAATTATCCTGCAAAGTTTGAGTACAGCAGCAAACTCTCCTCTTTGTAAATCGGGATTATCATCATTGATGGACGGAAGGGATTGACTGAAAAGAAAGGATGATAGAGATGAGTAACATCCTCGATATGGGGCATAGAGAGATACATATGGGAGTGCGGACTGCGCCCTCAATTATCCTGGAAATCAGGTTTTTTGCAAGCTAAGTAAAACTTAGGCATATACTAATTACCATCTGAACCAGTTTACCAACCTTCACCGTTATCATATAAAATTTCATGAATTTCTAAGTTTCGATGTAATCATATCGAAACTAGGTGCTGAATTCGGAAGTTATGCTATCGTTTTACTCATGAACTTTTGCGGCCAATCTCAACCCGGTAGTTCTGTTATTTGATTATTTGGCATGAAGGCGATGTTGGAATCGTGCAACATTTTGGATTTGGGCTATGTTGATGATTATCTTCACGTTATTTGCTCATTTAGTATATATCGATACATCTCTCAATGTCCCTTTTACTACATTTCACAAACTATACAATTATTTAGCATACTCCAGATCATTGTTTTAACATGTTTATGTAAAATATAGTCTTACAAAATGGAGGTGCAATTACTAATCTCTGGCTTTATCAGAGAAAGAAAGGTTTTTATTTCCATAGTAAATCAATTTGTGTGCATTCTAACACTTGTTATTTGCTGGTGATGTAACATGTATGCTAATATATCTAATAAGGATAGCATCCCTAAGAATGCTGTTCAATACAATCTATATGTATGCTATCTACTGAAGATAGCAACACCCGTGTCATGTTGTGTACTGATGATCTAATAATGCATTTAAAATATAATGAAGATATATAGATAGCATCCCTAACCATGCTATATTTTATTTGTAATGTAATCTATAGTATGCGTCATATCAAGATCATAAAGATAGCATCCCTAGTCATGCTAGTTACTTGTGATAGTCCATTGTGTGTATGCTATCTACTGGAGATAGCATTCCTAGACATGCAGTTTACTGGTGATACAATTTATGTATATGCTATCTACTGAAGATAGCAACCCCATGTCATGTTGCGAACTGTTAATCTAATATATACATATAGCAATATAATGACGATATATAGCATCTCTAAGCATGCTATTTTTTTTCTTGTGATGTAATCGATGGTATGCGTTACATAAAGATCATAAAGATAGCATCCCTATACTCTATTTGGCTTCCTCTGGAAAGTGACGTAACTTAACAGGCGTAGCATTTACGCACGCGTAAGTATCTTCCGTCTTTCAATGCTCGTGTATATACGCCAGCGCCTCGAGAAGGTGTGCGCGTTATGTTCTGCTATTACTAGAATACGCAGTTACTTCACTGTCTTGTGATGGCCAAATAGACCATAGTCATGCTAGTTACTTGTGATAATCTATTGTATGTATGCCAGGGATAGCACTGGATCAAAAATGTGAGAGGTCCCATGACATTTTACAGGACCCCGTAAGACTTCAAAAAACAAATTTAAGGGGTCCCCCAAGAAATTGAGAGGTCCTGAATTTTGGGTAGGCCCCTATTTGAAAATTTTACTTTTTTACGGGCAGTTTCAATGAATTTATATTGTGAGCAAAGGATGGATATGTAATTTACAGAATTTCTTAAGGTTTCTATTTCAATACATCGTCAAATTTAAGGGGTCCCTTCAATTTTGATCGGGACCCACATGTCTTTCCAATTTGAAACCTGACGCGTCACTATTAGAAAGTGAGAGGTCTAGGACGCGCAGACGCGTCAGAATGCAACCCCTGATGTATGCTATCTACTTGAGATAGCATTCCTCGATATGTTGTTTACTGATGATACAATTTATTTATGCTATCTACTGGAGATAGCATTCCTAGACATGCTGTTTACTGGTCATACAATTCATGCATGATATATCTACTGAAGTTATAGTAACCCCATACTATTGATCTTATTTACACATACTCCCTTAAATTTTGCCATTGGATAGTCAATCAAAAAGATTGATTTTTCAATCTACTGCCGATTGTGATTAGGGACAAACCTTTTTTGATTGAATATTCAGTGGAGTGATTTGAATGTTCAATCTTTCTATCAATCACAAGGAGTGATTCTAAATCTTCTATAGCGATTGAAGTTAGTCACAATTCTTTTCAAATTGAATATTCAATCGAGAGATTGATTTGCTTTGTTTTTCAATCTTTTGCCGACTACAATTAGGGACAAATCCGTTACAATAGAAAAAAAGATTGAAAATGTTCAAAAACTCATTCCATCCATACGTAACGTTACGTCATTTAGTAGTACAATTACAATAGAAGTAATACTTGATTGAATGGTAAAATTAGAAATATTTCAATCGGCCAATTTAAGAGAGTACGCTTTATAAAGAATATGACTATCCTAAACATGCTAGTTACGTTTGATTACTCTATAAGTATGCTTTAAATCCCTAGTCATGCTGGTTAGTTAGTTAGTTAGCCTATATGTTATCTACTGTAGATAGCATTCCTATACACATTGTTAAGATCTGATTTATAATGTATGCTATCTACTGAAAATATCTTTCATTGCGCTTGCAGATTGGTCTAACAACTGGCTCATGGAGTTCAACATAGCAAAGTGTGTAGTACTTAACATAACCCGAAAAAGGAATGTGAGTACTTAGGCATCACCATGAGTGCTTAGGCGTCACCATCTCAAATGACCTATGCTGGAATAGCCACTGCAAGAAGTCTATCAAGAAAGCCAACAGAATCTTAGGTCTGCTACGACGCACACTAACACCGTGCACAACGGATGTTAAAACCAAAGCCTATGAGTCACTAGTGCCCCCTCGTCTGGAATATGCGTCTGAGGCTTGGAATCCACATTCAACATCAACAGTAGACCACCTTAAGCAAGTACAACGTGCGACAGCCCGCTTTATCCATCGGGATTATCGCAGAGAGACCCACATGGCACCTTTAATAACATCTTTAGGATGGGACTCGCTCCACCATAGCAGACTGCTTGCTCAATCAGTGATGTTCTACAAGATCTACCACGGCCTGGTCAACATCAAATTCCCACCGTGCGTTTCACCTGCCACCTTCTTTGCATGACATGATCACCAACTCAAATTCAGCGTCATCCAATGCACAATCGACCCCTTCAAATTTTCATTTTACCCGCGATCAATCCGCATCTGGAACAGCCTACCGGGACAGCCTTCAGGAAAGCCGTCATGCACACCCATCCGGGCGATGCTTCCACCAGTTGGATCTATACTCCTGTAAGCTGTCAACCCCCTTGTATAGAGTGCACCCTGAGTTTATTTAGTATTTTTCGTCCAGTCATCACTTTCATTATTTGTTCTGGAGATCGCCTTCTTCTTTTCTCCATTTTCCATTTCTACTTGCACAATCTCGCTGTATGACGTCATCACTGCACCACATCCATGTTTGGCTTTACAGCTGCATATGGATTACTCAACCAAGTACCAAGTAGTACCAAGTACTCTCTGTTGAATGGCAATTTAATTCATGTGTACTATCTAATGAAGATAGCATCCCTGTTTATTGAAATTGGCTATTTATGACTAGTGCTATGTCAAACCATCAGACTGACTTGCTAGCACTCAAGGAATTTTGAATTGTTGCCAATCAGCGACCAGCCAAAGAATGGACAAAATGTTTCTTTTCCCCTTACGCAGGGGATATTTTGACATTTAAAAAGAAAAACATTAACATTTAGCTGAACTAAAATCAAATCTAGTGAGAACCCTGAATATCAGGAGACAGTGGGGGGTTAAAACCTTCCTATTTTTGTTGTTTTCTCAAAACTTAAAAAAATGAGCAATTATCGAAGCAAGCTGACGATATGTAAGGCCATAAGCATTTGTGGGGTCTTTAACAGTAACCAAGAGATCCTTTGTTAATGTCATCAAAAAGACCCAATATTATTTATAATTAATCACTGGCATCTAAAAGACATTAGGCGACAAAATCCACCCTGTCCTACAGGCAAATGGACCTCTTAGGTAGGGTCAGTCAGTCAGGCTTTTGAAATCCCCCCCCCCCCCAAATATCAAAACATATCCTTAAAAAATAGGATATTTGACAACACCGCCGATGGGTTTTCTATTTCCCTTAAGGACAATTTTCTAAAGAATTCACTCACAGACTCTATATTTAAGAGAGGCCTACCCAGTCTTTACCTGAAAGCCCCACCCTTTATATATTATGCTAATTTGTCTTTGTCTTGCACAAAGACCCTCTTTTTAAGGCAATTCTGGCATTATGTTTTTTAAATACCGCTTTGTATGACGGTTCTGAGTCTTATACATTTGTACTAAATGTGTCCCCCCCCATCAGGGCTAAAATCTCATATATCTGGAAAGGTGGTGCGCACTACACATATCTGGTTTTGGGTTTTTTTTGGAAAGGGGCTATACCAATTTTCTTTTTGTAAATATAACACAAAAGGTATTAGAAATAATTCTGCAATACAATTCACATTGCTCTTTTAACAAAAATAAAGTTTATATAATCATTTATTTATTTTTAAACAAATCTTAAAATATCAACATTTAGGCTATATTAAAAAAAATCTTTTGTCTCAAAGCTCTTCAGTTTTTCAAAACCTAATGCTGAATGCGATATTTTTAAAGGGTTTTTTTATTTTTAGAAATATAAAATATTGAAATCCTTGAAAAAGTGAACTTTTGTATTTAAAATGATGTAATCAATGAAAATCTGAAAAATCAGTGAAATTTTGGGATTTTTTTTTTTGAAATAAAAATATATATATATATTTTTTTATTTTCATAATTCTTTTTCTTCTAACGCTCACCAATTAACTAACATGCGCGGGAGCTTTAAGACAAAACAATATAGCCTTATAGGGAAACTATTTTGATAAAGGTGTGGATTTTGGGTGACCAAACAGAAAACAACAATTTTTGCCTGTTTCAGAATAAGAATAGAACATAAAGGACAACAACACAAAAAAGAAAAGAAAAAAGAAAAAAAGTGACATCACATCTAAAATAGAATTGCTATACTCTACTTATTAACACTTTCCAAAATTTCACAAAATGTTTCCAAAAAGTAGAAACATGTCTCATATAATAATTAAAAATATTTCTCAACAAAATATGAACACATATTTGTGATCCGTCACATCAAAATGGACATGTTGGAGGCACGGGACAAATCTGAGTTATTGGTATGACTTAAAAGAGCACATTTTAAGCTTTGAAATGATACCATGTTGAAGGTAATCAGACTTTATAAACACAAGATGTGATTTGAAGAAGCATGTTTTTTCTATTATATATTTCACCAAATATATTGGCCTCTATCTCAAAACTGCGTTTGCCGACAACATGTCCTTTTTGACGTGACTGGTTACATTTGAGCATTTGTTTGCTATTAGAATAGTTCCATGATACCAACTCGATATGATTATTTCTGTATATTGTTGTTAATTTTTTTTTAAAGTAAACATGATTGTGATTTTCATACAATGCGTTGACATATGGATACATGTACGATGCAGCTCGTTAATATAGGCGAAATTAATTGAACACAAATAAAAATGGTGGTCTATTGATGTTTTTCTTAAAACACAAAGCCACCTATTTAGCATTTGAATAGCAATTAATTACAGGCTTTTGTAATGATTTCAGACTAGACTATGGACTAATGAATTGTGCTACTGAATAAGGGATAATTAAGTGTTTAGGTCGCATCCTGTTTTTTAATGATACAAATATATATTTCCATTTACATGGGCATTTAAATAGGCGAGAGCCATACAATATGTTTTCCTCTACGCAAAAAAAACAACCCTGTTCTACGAGCAAACGGACCTCTCAGGTAGGGTCTGCTCGGTTAGGCAGAACTTCTTTTTTTGGGGGGGTCAATAATTTATAAAAATTGCTACAATTTTTCAAACATTTCAAAAAAACAAATTTCACCAACAAATAAAAAAAACTTGCCCCCTAAAAAAAAATGGGTCGGTCGGGGGTGTAGAACAGGTGTTTTTTTATTCGTGGCCTTTTGAGGCAAAAATTGGGGTTATTTATATATCTATTTATATCATGGATTGTCAAATGATAATTGTAATAATACCTAACCAAAAAGGCCTCAAGCATAATTATTTTTTTTCCACCACGACGTGACCCGTTGCAACCAAAATGCAGAATGACTGGCCTAAAGACCAAGCCCAGCTCGGCTGGTGGTTAACCACCTTTGGCAGTAATTCACCACATTTTAGCCTATAATTTCCAAATCAAACATTTCTGGGCCCTAATATTTTACAGACATAATGAGAAAAATATGGGGATTCTTCTGATACCGAAATATCTTGATGTGAAAAACAAATCATAGCCCCAAAAAGTGATCGGGTCATATACCTTTAAACTAGCACTTTATAAAGAATCTCTTTCCCTTGTACTTTATTACAAAAATGTATTTTTCCATTTTGCTTGTGTTACAGTTAACAGCTACACAGTTAAGTAAACAAATATTCTTACAAAAATTGTCACAACTGAAGGCCGGTTGTTTTGCTTGTCAAGCTGATGTATCTCTAAAAGCTTTTGAATATTTCATCAATATAAAGTGTACGGTTGAAAGCAGCATTGATAAAAAAAAAAATCCTAGTTTTCTTTACCTTTTAATTATCTTGTTTGTCACGTGATTCAAACCCGGAGGAGGGGGGCACTCAACTCTTTTGGGGTAGGGGTGTGCCGCCCAGGATCTCAAAAAGGGGGGCTACAGAACTGAACTGAGTGGATTTTATTACGAAAAATAGGGTCTTAAGGAACTGATTTTTTCACAAAAGTAGGTCTTTAAAACTGGCCTATAGATCAATTTTGATTAGCAAGAACGCAAATTTTTGGGTTTTAGAACGCAACATTTTCGAAGAATTGGGGCTTTGGAATGCAAAATTTCGCAATTTTTGAATTTTCAATAAAATTGGGGTCTTTAGAACTGATGCAGGCTCAAAATGGGGGTCATTAGAGCTAGTAGCAGAGGGTGAAAAAGGGGGTCTTCAGCGCGGCACATACCTATACCCTTTTCCAATATCAGTGCCCCCTTCCCCCTAAGGATTCCAACCTTACATCAATAAAGAGCCAATTTATCATAGCACTTCCAAACTGTTCATATTTTCTCCAGGTCAAGGCCAGTCACGAGTAGATACAACAGTTAAATGCATATATAGTTTGATCAGTTCCAAATTGGCGAAGCCTCATTACAGCAGCGAATGAATACAGATGGACGCGGGCGCGCGTGAATGCCACAAGCGCACCTAGTATCATATTATGTGATGTGGGCGTGCAGCAAAACTGTGTACGAGTGGCCATTATCGCGCGCGCAAACTTGGATTATTTTTGTGCGCAGAGAGATAAAAAATAAAAAACTCTCGCCAATTAGGCCAACTACAAAAAAAGGGTTTGTCTCAAAATCGCGCGTGGTTTTTTGTCTTCCATTTTTTTTTTTTTTTAACTTTTTTTTATTTGTGTGTCAATTTTTACTCTTACTATTTGCAACCGTTGACACTTTCTGATATTGTTTTATTTTTATTTTTAAATGAATATTGTGATGAAGTTGTGTAAAGAACAATTATGCAGCGTTTTTTGAAGAACTGAGTCATGTAAAAGTTTGTAAAGGAAAATCTGCCGATATTTTTAATAAAAACTTAAAATAAAAATTTGTAGGGAAATGAAAATAGATTTTACAATTTCCCGCATTTCAGACGCGGTATTTTTGACATTTCAAAACCCAATGCACGCGCAAGCTTTGAGACAAACCTATTTTTTTTGTTTGGCCTTAGGAACTGATTAAACTAAGGTATGCGATCTCTTTCATGGAACTCCCTCTATCATTGATTTTGTCGTCTAATTGCAATACTTTTATCAAATTATACTATAAATATGAAACTAAAATATCCGCCTCCAAGTGACAGAGCAATACGTTTCCTAATTACTTCAAAATCAAATTTTAAAAAAAAGTTGTTGGGTTAACCAAACAGTTAATTTCCGAGTGTTTGTAATTATGAAATTCCATGGTTTGACAGTTTCCGGCTACGATCACAACGGTACACAAGCGAATACAATATATAGTAGATGCTTTATGATGAAAATTGAAGGAACAAAATATTTTACAAATTGTCAAAATTAGAAACAGATTTCCTTTATGATGTAGTAAAGTTGTGTGATGGTTTTTACAAAAAATATGGTCGAGATAGATGAATGAATCCAGGAAGGTCTTTCCTGATAAGGTCAAACATTTTTTTTTTTTTTTATTATTATTTTTTTTTAAATTAAAAAGTTCTATGCAAGCTTGGATAAGCAAAAAAAAATAATTGCATACCTCATAGCCTATTTTCAAAAAATAAAATTAAAAAAATTGCACAGCACTTAGCTTTTTTGCACATTGTTTCTGAGACAGACTTTCTTCTTTGTTTGGCCTAAGCCAAACTTAATTATGAGAGAGTAAAAATATTAGCGTAAACATTTTGGAAAAAGGTCGCAGGATATTGCTTTAAGACAACCTTGTGGCTAAGCGTTTCCACTGGGTGGTGAAACTAACATTAATATCGTAGAAAAAAATGGCGCAGTTATTTGCACTTATAAAAATAACAGGGTACGTGTAATGAAATTAAGGGCCAGTTTTGTAGCCACTTTTGCGAGATTTAATTATCTTGTTTGTCACGTGATTCAAACCCGGAGGAGGGGGGCACTCAACTCTTTTGGGGTAGGGGTGTGCCGCCCAGGATCTCAAAAAGGGGGGCTACAGAACTGAACTGAGTGGATTTTATTACGAAAAATAGGGTCTTAAGGAACTGATTTTTTCACAAAAGTAGGTCTTTAAAACTGGCCTATAGATCAATTTTGATTAGCAAGAACGCAAATTTTTGGGTTTTAGAACGCAACATTTTCGAAGAATTGGGGCTTTGGAATGCAAAATTTCGCAATTTTTGAATTTTCAATAAAATTGGGGTCTTTAGAACTGATGCAGGCTCAAAATGGGGGTCATTAGAGCTAGTAGCAGAGGGTGAAAAAGGGGGTCTTCAGCGCGGCACATACCTATACCCTTTTCCAATATCAGTGCCCCCTTCCCCCTAAGGATTCCAACCTTACATCAATAAAGAGCCAATTTATCATAGCACTTCCAAACTGTTCATATTTTCTCCAGGTCAAGGCCAGTCACGAGTAGATACAACAGTTAAATGCATATATAGTTTGATCAGTTCCAAATTGGCGAAGCCTCATTACAGCAGCGAATGAATACAGATGGACGCGGGCGCGCGTGAATGCCACAAGCGCACCTAGTATCATATTATGTGATGTGGGCGTGCAGCAAAACTGTGTACGTGTGGCCATTATCGCGCGCGCAAACTTGGATTATTTTTGTGCGCAGAGAGATAAAAAATAAAAAACTCTCGCCAATTAGGCCAACTACAAAAAAAGGGTTTGTCTCAAAATCGCGCGTGGTTTTTTGTCTTCCATTTTTTAACTTTTTTTAACTTTTTTTTATTTGTGTGTCAATTTTTACTCTTACTATTTGCAACCGTTGACACTTTCTGATATTGTTTTATTTTTATTTTTAAATGAATATTGTGATGAAGTTGTGTAAAGAACAATTATGCAGCGTTTTTTGAAGAACTGAGTCATGTAAAAGTTTGTAAAGGAAAATCTGCCGATATTTTTAATAAAAACTTAAAATAAAAATTTGTAGGGAAATGAAAATAGATTTTACAATTTCCCGCATTTCAGACGCGGTATTTTTGACATTTCAAAACCCAATGCACGCGCAAGCTTTGAGACAAACCTATTTTTTTTGTTTGGCCTTAGGAACTGATTAAACTAAGGTATGCGATCTCTTTCATGGAACTCCCTCTATCATTGATTTTGTCGTCTAATTGCAATACTTTTATCAAATTATACTATAAATATGAAACTAAAATATCCGCCTCCAAGTGACAGAGCAATACGTTTCCTAATTACTTCAAAATCAAATTTTAAAAAAAAGTTGTTGGGTTAACCAAACAGTTAATTTCCGAGTGTTTGTAATTATGAAATTCCATGGTTTGACAGTTTCCGGCTACGATCACAACGGTACACAAGCGAATACAATATATAGTAGATGCTTTATGATGAAAATTGAAGGAACAAAATATTTTACAAATTGTCAAAATTAGAAACAGATTTCCTTTATGATGTAGTAAAGTTGTGTGATGGTTTTTACAAAAAATATGGTCGAGATAGATGAATGAATCCAGGAAGGTCTTTCCTGATAAGGTCAAACATATTTTTTTTTTTTTATTATTATTATTTTTTAAATTAAAAAGTTCTATGCAAGCTTGGATAAGCAAAAAAAAATAATTGCATACCTCATAGCCTATTTTCAAAAAATAAAATTAAAAAAATTGCACAGCACTTAGCTTTTTTGCACATTGTTTCTGAGACAGACTTTCTTCTTTGTTTGGCCTAAGCCAAACTTAATTATGAGAGAGTAAAAATATTAGCGTAAACATTTTGGAAAAAGGTCGCAGGATATTGCTTTAAGACAACCTTGTGGCTAAGCGTTTCCACTGGGTGGTGAAACTAACATTAATATCGTAGAAAAAAATGGCGCAGTTATTTGCACTTATAAAAATAACAGGGTACGTGTAATGAAATTAAGGGCCAGTTTTGTAGCCACTTTTGCGAGATTTAAATAAGTCTTACTAATCACATTTTGATTCGGTGATGTCGTTAATCATGGAACGTGTGACTGTTATTTGTTGCGCAAGGTGTGAATTTCTATTTTTGTAATACATTAGACGTTGGAGGTTCCTTTATCCTTTTTTTAGCATGGAATAATTAGTGAAATATCTGCTATGCACCTTGAGCCTTCGTGGCGAAACGCCCAAAGTGTAGTTGTAATAAAAGAGATGTTATGAAATAAACCTCATTCCATCTCTCTCTATATATCTGCTATATATTTAATTAACATAAATTCATGGATATCAACAATATTTTATGGTTAGACTATCTTTTGAGTAATAGTGCTCAATATATAAAATAGTCTCTTAAAATGTAGTCTTAAAGGTAGGTGTTCCGTTTACTGGCCCAATTTTCAACTTGATGTTTTCTGTTGTACATGAAGTGTCATCCTTAAAATAGTTTTATTCCAAAGTTTAACTCCAATGGTTATTATTTTAGAAGCACATGGTGACATGAAATTTTCCCATTGAGTAGTACACAAACTAGCCGGGTGGTTAACCACCTTTGGCAGTAATTCACTGCATTTTAGGCTATGATGTATAAATGGAACATATCTTGCACCAAAACATTTTACAGAAATAATGAGAAAAATATGGGGTTTCTTCTGATATCCAAATATGTTGATGGTTGGGACTACCTCTGCTATCATCAGAAGATAGCATTTGGTTGAATTGATATATATCTTGAGATGAAAGCTTTTGGTAGAATAATAATAATAATTTGGATTTATATAGCGCCTTTCCAAGATTGATCAAAGCGCTGTAATTTTGCTGCCACTGGGGAATCATCAGAATCAGATCGCATCAACTAGGGTGCTGCCAATACAGGCGCAAACCTATCCGCCATTTTTCAGTGCAGCACCCCAACATTGTGTGAAGGATGTTCTTTTGATAACTGAAACAACTGATCACCGATTTTGAAAGCAGGAGGAAACCTGAGAACATGGAGAAAACCTACGAGATAGAGCGTGCATGGATTGTGATAAACCAAATGCACATAAAGCCCGGCCGTGCACAGAATCAACCAGGACTTCATTGGTGCAAGACGAGGGAACTAGCGCTGCGCAGACAAGCTCCCAAAGAAATACTACCTGTTATCTTCTGAAGCCAGCAATATGTTTGGAATCAACATCCGGTTTCCTCTGACATTATTTTTAAATAAAAATCCACCATATTGACGCATTGATATTGATTAAACACAAATAAATTGTGACAGAAATTGTCTGAACTTTAAAAATGCCCTATCAGGCATTAACTAAAAAATGTTTGTTTCCAGTAGCAAGCCTGAAAGTCAAATGCGAAATGTGTTTTTTTAAGGGTTTTTTAACAGGTTTTTTTCTTTTTTTTCTTCTTTAAATCTGTGAATATTTTGACAAAGACACAATTTTGACAAAAGATGGCGCCCTAACAATAAATGTTCCCGTTTTCTATTACAAAGATTAAATGCGCAAGAATTAAGCGTCTCAATGAAATGCGTGCACACTACTGTTTTTTTTGTTTGGCCTTAAGAAGGTGGCGAAAAAAGACTTAACAGGCAAAAGGATCTTTCAGGTATAATCGGTCTGTCGGGTGTGGGTTTTTTTCCTTAAAAACTTCGTGTAAATGTGGGGGAATTTTCAAATTAGAAGAACAAAAACCACAATTTTCAACAACAAAATTCAAAACATTTTCAAAAATTGTGTACAATTTGTTGTTGTTGAAAATTTGCCTTTACATGGATTATATTGCATAGAATTCAGATGGGGTCATAGAAACAGGTATTTCAAATAATGCAAATTGTATTTAGATTAAAATCAAAAGAAAGGTTAAATGAATGGCTGAACTAATATATTGTATATTGTATGTCAAAATTATTCAAAATCTGCACCAATATGTTCAGAAGAAAGCATTTTGATTGATGGATATGTTCTAACGATAGAAGATAAAATTGAAGAATATGTTATATTTTGAAGACAGTATTTGGTTAAATGAATATGTTATCTTCTGATGACAGCATTTTGTTAAATGAATATGTTATCTTTTGAAGACAGCATTTTGTTAAATGGATATGTTATCTTCTGATGATAGCATTTGGTTAAATGGATATGTTATCTTCTGAAAAAAAGCATTTGGTTAAATGGATATGTTATCTTCTGAAAACAGCGTCTTGTTAAATGAATTATGTTATCTTCTGAAGACAGCGTTTCATTTATTGAATATGTTATCTTCTGAAGACAGCATTTGGTTAAATGGATATGTTATCTTCTGAAGACAGCATTTAGTTAAATAGATATGTTATCTTCTGAAGACAGCGTTTTGTTAAATGAATTATATTATCTTCTGAAGACAGCGTTTTGTTTATTGAATATGTTATCTTCTGAAGACAGCATTTGGTTAAATGGATATAATATTTTCTGAAGACAGCATTTTGTTAAATGAATATGTTATCTTCTGAAGACAGCATTTGGTTAAATGGATATGTTATCTTCTGAAGACAGCATTTAGTTAAATAAATATGTTATCTTCTGAAGACAGCGTTTTGTTAAATGAATTATATTATCTTCTGAAGACAGCGTTTTGTTTATTGAATATGTTATCTTCTGAAGACAGCATTTTGTTAAATGAATATGTTATTTTCTGAAGACAGCATTTGGTTAAATGAATATGTTTTCTTCACAGCATTTTGTTAAATGAATATGTTATCTTCTGAAGATGGCATTAGGTTAAATGAATATGTTATCTTCTGAAGATAGTATTTAGTTAAATGGATATGATATCTCCTGAATACAGCATTTTGATTAGTGGATATATTATCTTTCAAAGACAGCATTTGGTTAATGGATATGTTATCTTCTGAAGACAGCATTTTGTAAAAGTCAAAAATATCAAGAATGTGACCTTTATTTCCTAATAATTTTGGCCAAACTAAAATTCACCGAATCTGTACTAAGTTAGAGACTTACTATGCTTCCTCTGGAAATCCCTTCTTGTGTGCCAGCACCAGTGTCCCTAACACCATGGCAAACGTTGTCCTGGCAACCCCGGTGTGACCGATGAAGGCAAACGTTGGCAGTGTGTTCTCGTGATCAAACAGCGACGGGACATCCTGTTCAACAATATAGAACAAATAGAGAGCAATTAACGCTTTCCACGCGGCTATAACTTATAAGTTTTACCATTACAAAATAGATTTTGAATCTACCTTTCCCTTCTTTCAAGGTCTATCTCAAAAATTACTGAACCACTACTAGGAATGTTTGTACTTATTTCCATGCATTTCTCAAGGTGATTCCAAATCTGGTAATGACATTCAATAATTTTGACATTTTGAAACATTTTGTGAAATTTTGGAATGTCGTCTGAAGAAGCCTGCCGCGTGGAAAGCGTTAAGGCCAAGAAAAAATGTTTGATTGTCCAAAGATTCCCCTCGAAGGGTAGGGACAATCGGTCAGATTTAAAACAAATCATATTGAAAATATTTTTAATTAATTTAAAAATAGTGCAGAAATCAGATGTGGATTGGGATATTTTACAATGAATCAATTCAACTTTTTTTAAATTAGGAGAATACAGACAATGTTTTTAAATTTAATTCTGAAAGCCAACATTTCGAAAGAAAAATTAGGGTGGTATTCTATTGTACAGATATAAGCAAAAGAAACCTTTTTTTTAGTTTTTGTTATTTGGGTTGGTCCGGTAAGGACAATCAAGCAATAATTTTAGGGGTGGTGAAAGGACAAAAATAACATTCGTCTTACGAGATATTCATACACAAAAATTTACCACTAAATAGCCAGGAATACAGGATGATGGACTTTTGGAGTAGGGTTGGTTAGGTGGTTTGTATGGGTGTTTTATTCTGGGATATTTTTTTTTTAAAATCTCAAATTTGCTAACAATATTGGGTCTGTCTGTTCTGCCGAACATGTTGCTTATCTTTCAAGGCCTTAAGCCATATTCGTCTAGATAAATATTGAGGGTCAGAGTTCAAATGCAATTAATATGCAATTATACATCCAATTTTGCGATATTAGCAAATATAGCTTCTGAAATATTAAGTAAGAAAACAATAAGAATAATCTTCTTTACTCAATTCATTCAAATGGAATATTGAAAAATAATTCAATATATTTTTTGCGCCCTTTACATTGACAGACCAATAATTAAGGCGATATCTGCAATCCAGTTTTAATAAAGATTTCTTTCTCTCACGTCATTGAAATTAATAAATGGTCTGAAGACCTTTCATTGAAATTAATTCAAGACTGGTCTGATAACCTGTCATTGAAATACATTTATGACTGGACTAAAAACCTAGGGGTAGGGGTGACACATAACTCAAAAGGTGGATATTACGATCATGTACAGAATTCTTTCAAATTAAATATGGCCAAGTAAAAAGACCTCATGTTTAGCGTCCCTGCCCGCTTCCTTTTAGGGGCCGCCTCCTTTTTTCTTCTTTTTTCTTTTTTGAAAAAATAATAATAATAATTTTTAAAACAAAAATAGTATTTTTTGGATTTTAGCACACCTTGTATGAAGCTGTTTGCCCCATGAAAGAAATTCTGAATGATGCCTGGGGTACATTGTATTGTTTATATGTTATATTTGTTGTTAAGCGCTGTGATCATTTTTGGAGCAGCGCTATATAAGCACTGCTATTATTATTATTATCATTACCATTATTATACACCACTCTTCAATGAAAAAATCCCTTAAAATCTTTTGTCAAATAAGAATAATGCACCTTTGAATACAGGTTCCTCCCCCTCCCCCGAAATGAAAAGATCTTTCACCTCACACGCGCGTATCTGGCATCTGACATGAACACATGTAGAGATACTGATCAGTTGTTATACAACCTGAGTGCTATGTATATACATAATGTACATGTAGAGAGAAAGAGAGTGAGTGGATAAATAATTGGCCTTTGCTTGCGTGTAACGGCAATTTAGCGCTGTATAAATCTTATGCCCATCGGCTATCTTCCCCTGGTATTCAGGGTAACCGAATTATCTATTAATGATGATTAAATTGTTGGGCGTGTTTAGCGCTAGTAAACGATGACAATGCTTCCTATGTATTGATTTATTTATAACATGTGTACGCTGTTTGCAATGACATGATAAATTGGGCTGTTACATTTGAAATACATGACACCCCTATGGAAGACTTGACCTTAAAATCTTCCCCACGGGGAGTGTGAATTTCAAATGGGGTTGCCTGCATGGGTGATTCCATTTAAAATCTACACTCCCTGTGTGGAAGATTAGGGTCATGTCTTCCATATAGGGTGTATGGATTTTAAGTGGAGCAGCCCATTCGAATAAAGGGATAACATCATGTACTATTGGGTCACACAAATTACATTTCACCAATATTGTCTGCATTTTCATACTTGCATTTGACAAGTTATGTTTTTTCAGCACTGGTTAAATTGGTTATTGATCATATTAAATCGATTTGATTTCTATTGAGAAAAAAGTTTCATTATTCAAAATTAAATGACACATACAAAATACAGACTCAAAAGACGAATTTTGGTTGATTAGTTTAAATTTACATTACATTTTACTTAACTTCAAGGTGTGCGACCCAGCCAAATTCATTTTTCCCATTGAAACTGATATTTTAATATGAGAAAAAAAACCATATATTTCTCATCACCCATTCCAAATTTAGACTTGAGTGATGCTGCGTTTCGATGCTACAAGCAAAAAAGTGGTAAAAACCTCACAAATTGGTATACCGCCCAAGAAATAGGATACTGTTGTGTGGGAAAATGTGTGGGAAAGTGGATATGTAAAATAATCCTATCATATGCCCCCCCCCCCCCCCCCAAAAAAAAAAAGTTGTTTGCTTGCCCTCGTCCGACCGACCGTGTACTACAGTCCCGACCGTGTCACTTTTCTTTTCTTTTCTTTTTAAAAAAGAGGGAAAAAGAGATTTTTTTGTCACAATGTTTTTTTCATGTATAAATGACCTTTATAGACACCCATGTGACCCCATATGGATCATCTAAGGTCCTGTTTTGGACTTAAAAATTAAAATACATTTGCACTGTGCGATCGATAGCCCTGTCAATCCTGGCTATACACACACAGAGAGAGACCCCAATTGGTCCTTTCTTCTCGTGTGGTGTATTGGAAATGAGACTTTTGAAAATAGGAATTTTTTCTTTAAAATGGTGCTAATCATGGTTTATCTTTGTTGTTAGGGGGAAAATTTGGGATCAAATTATGCCTAAAAGATTCATCTAAATGCCTATCTAGCCTGTTTGGTAACAACAAAAAATGAATGTTACTCAAAATGACATAAACAAAGTGGTATACTTTCTTTTGGTGAACCCTTTATTTAAACCTATTCAATCTCAATACAAAAATGTTATTTAGCATAATACTCGTGAAGAGCAATCGTACAAGTGGAAGTTGTATCTTCATGATCTTAGGAATAAACCTTTGAAACTGTAAAGTGGCACAACATCGATTCTGGGTAGCTCTAGATAATTGTCCATATCTCAGGATTGACAAATCTGAAACAGATGAAATAAGCAGCATCTGAAAGCCAGGTGTTTAGTCTTTCAATATGTGTAAACATCTTACACAATTTTCTTAGGGACACCCAGTACATGTGCAGGGGCAAGAGCACTACAAGGCTCTGATAGATGTATTTTTGGTGACCCTTGAACATATTTTGAGCAGACTGCTCAAAGGTTATACATGTACATAGGAAGTATTACTTTATACATGCTGAAGGGCCAGATGGAGATACAAGGTTTTGACAGAACAGCGACAAATACACATATATACATATGATCTTAGGAAAACATGGGGACATGTCCCACGGTCACCCTTTACGATTGGACGGACACCAATGATAAGAAACCTTTTTTAAAAACATTAAGAGGTCAAATAGTCATGCGAAAAAATGGAATTCTTATCACACAAATCACATCCTAATTCAGTTCTTAAAGGTGTATGTTCCGATCACTTTTTTTTGGCAATAATATTTTGTTCACATCATGATATTTTGATATCAGAAGAATCCCCATATTTTTCTCATTATGTCTGTAAAATCTTAGGGGCCAGAAATGTTCCATTTAGAAGTTAGGCCAAACAAAGAAGGTCTGTCTCAGAAGCCTGCATACATTGGTATGTGAAATGAGCTACGGCACGTAGGTCTATGCGCTGGGGGCTAAAAAACCTTCTTCTTTTTTTGTGTGATTTTTTTTGTGATTTTTTTTTGTGATTTTTAAAAAAAAAGTTTAAAAAAGTTCTTGGATAAGCAAAAAACCAAAAAAAACCACCAGCACTTAGCTTATTTGCACAATGTTTCTGAGACAGACCTTCTTTGTTTGGCCTTATAGGCTAACATGTGGTGATTTACTGCCAAAGGTAGTTAACCACCAGCCAGTTTATGAACTACTCAATGGGCAAAAACTCTTGTGACCTTCGAAAATTAGAAAATTAGAACCATTGGAGTTATGCAACTCAAACTTTGGAATGTGACAATGTTAAGGATGACCTTTCATGTAAAATAGAAAACATCAGTCGAAAATCGGGCCAGCAATCAGAACATCTACCTTTAAAGCACTTACTTTTCAATGATGAAATAAATCACAACTGACCTTAAGCATGAAGAGAAATTGATCAATGGACTTCTCGTCTGGTGCTTCCTCCGCCAGCAAGGGCATCCTGAGGTATCTTCCGTTGGCCGCCATCATGGCGTAGACGGAGAACACCTCTTCACAGGTGTGCATGTCCTCCTCGTATAAGATCTTGTATCGGTGCGGCTCTTCTTTGAAATCGTCAATGTTCTCGTAGAAGTAGAATTGGTTGTCTTCGTCCCTTATGGCATGGTCCAAGATCTGCCAAGATCAAAAAGCCAGCATGTTAAACATTTGTGGGTGCAGGTGTTACATATACCCCCCCCCCCCCCCCCCCCCCCCCCCAAAAAAACACTCTAAAACAACAAACACACACACACCTGTTTCGCCACTGGATCCCCTGGAAATTAGAAGTGTTCCCATCAGGAAAACAAGGACAATATGATTGTCATGGGGCGTGGCTACCCCTCTCCCAGAGTGCATGATATCGCCCACTTATAATTATTAGACATCAGGATACCTTAACACTTTCAACGCGGTTTTACATATATACAAAACAGAATATTCAGAAACATTTCCCAAATTTCATGGTCTATCTCAAGGATTACTGGAGCAATACTTTGCATGTTGGTACTTATTTCAATACATTTCTCATGGAGATTTCAAATATGGCAATGTAATTCAACAATTTTGACTTTTTTGAAACATTTTGTGCAATTTTGGAATGTCGTCGACAGCTGCCTGCCGCATGGAAAGTGTTAAAAATATACATTTTCCTAGAACCATGTGGTTTAAGATGCATGGTGGTAACCAGCATTTCCTGTGTATATTGAATTCCATTCCATAAACCATTATCCAATTAGAATAATATTCCATGTTAAAACCATGCACACTCTATCTTCGAAGGGCACTGAGCCTCAGCACACCAACTCCCCCCCCCCCCCCCCCCCTCCCCCAACTCCAGGCTATAGACACTAGTACTGCCTCACATGAGTCATACAGGTGCTTGCATGTCTCGGTAGGGTTTGATTCCAAAGCCCCAATTTAACTCTGGTATTGAGCTGCGAGCTAGCAATATGCCACCGAAAGGAGCAAGACTACATAGTAAAAACTATTTTAAACAACGCCAAACAGTTGTTTAAGCCTGTCACTCTAACAACTATTGTTCAAACTGTTAAACAATTGTTTAAACAACTGCTTTTGTTGTTTAAACAATTATTTAACACATACATTGAACAATAGTTGTTAGAGTGACAGGCTTTAAAACAACTGTTTGGCATTGTTTAAAATAGTTTTTACTGTGTAGAGCCAGTTCTTTGCTACAAAGTGTTAGAGGGGAACAGTTTTGGCTATTGAGTAGGCACGAGTCTATAGTGCTATATAGTCGGGCGGCGGCTCCCATAGACACTGTACTTAAGCGTGGCACCCCCTCTTGCTCACAATGTAAACGTAACCAAAACAAGTTCAATGAATTTTATAATTATTATCAGGAATCGCTAGGGGTGTGAGATTTGTTGTAGTGTCATATTTTCCAAGAAATGATCATTCTAAGCAGGTTATTTTTAAAAATAAATTCGCTGAATATAGTACATTGCTATAATATGACATCGATCCATTGACTACGGAAAAATCAATGTATTTTCACAGTGGCGTTGCCATCCACAATTAACGTCACTAACCTTAGCTGTACACAAAATTCCTTTTTAGTTTGCGTCTAATGTATTTTGTATAGGCCAATGTTAAAATGTTGCAATAAACAACATTAAAAGTCCGCAATCTAGCTGAAATAATTATCGTATATAATATACATATATACAATTTATTTGAGACCATACATATATTTTTAAGACCTTTTGATAGAAAGATATGTGTAGGGGTTCGTCATAGTATTTTCATATTTTAATCACACTCCTTCCTAATCTCAAAATTGAATCATCACGATAAATAAAAACGACACTACTATTAAATGTTCGTCTTGATATTAAAAACATCGTTTATTTATTTAACTAATATCAATCCTAATGATTCAAATGAATACTCGATATAATAATAATACAAGGCAGTCAAATTAATTCATGACATAACAATGTTCAAAAGGGTAAATTATATAAATTATATAATATTATAAATTATATTGCACAGATAAATGAGAGTGTGTGAGTCACCTCAATCATTATTTCATTATACTGTAAAGCTTCAAGTGAAACTGTTTTTGGTAATATTGCATTAGTTACATACACAATACACATACTACACAATGATTGATTATTAATATCAATAATTCAAAAATCATATTTCAAACTTATACCGTATTTTGAGTGACTTCTTCAAAATTCAGTAAATATTCTATAATTATTGTACAAACGATCAACCTCGATTTGAATGAAATAAAATACCCCTACTAATTCAGTCGTGATCATTATTTTACATTGAAGCTATTTAAGGGCGGTATTTCGCGATACAATTGTTTGCTTTTTTGATATTGGCTGCGTAACATAATATGAAGAGGACGATGCCTTTTCAAATATTTTAATTTCATGGTTATAGATGGGGGCGTGGGTCACACAAAACCTGGTCTCTAAGATGCTCATTGGACTATAAATATATTACCAACATATCGGGCATTGTAAATGCTTTAACAAACAATTTATGGAAGATATAAAAACACCAATATTGAAGAATTTCATAAAAAAATATGAACGAGGCGACGAGAAACTACTTTATTTTATTATTATGATTAATTGGCCTTTTAACACTTTTCACGAGGTATGTTTGTACTTATTTCCATGCATTTCACATGATTCCAAATATGGTTATGAAATTTAACAATGTTGACATTTTTAAACAGATTGAGACATTTTGGAATGTCGTCTGCAGACGCCTGCCGCGTGGAAAGTGTTTATAAGGCAAATTAATAATAAAATAAAGTAGTTTCTCAAATGCATATAAATTTGAAGATGTAGGCCTTAAAATACCTACTTCTCTATCCATTTATATGCATTTTTCCTATACTAATCTTTAAACATTAATATTATTGCATACTTAATATAGTCCCTAAAATATAAACAAATTCTTGTTATTTATGCCCTCGTTCTTCTCATAAACGATTTATTTGTGTGATTTTTATAAAAAAACAAAAATGACTTGCTAGTCCGTATGATTTAACTTACAATGCAATATTACTAATAATTGCTTGCATTATACTGGCCTCAATCCTAGATAGATATGATTATGTATTCGATTTACCTCTTTAGTTCGTCTTGATCAACCGTTGAGTATATTAATAGGCCTACACCGGCGCCAGTAGTACCATAGAAGACGGTCTGCGTCGTGTCCTTTTAAGAGATGTGCACGTTAGTCTCATGATCACCCTGTACCATTATGATCATTGTATCATTGTGATATTCATTGTGATATCTATTGTGATATCAATGTACCCATTTAATAACAGCTGGTACAGGTAGTATTCTGATACAGTAGTAATCTTATTTTCTGTAGCTTTTCTCTTTCACGAATAACTAATCGGCAGATTAGGAGGGAGTGTGATTAAATGAAATACGAGGAAGAACCTCTCCACATATCTTTTTATCTAAAGGTCTTAAAAATATATGAATAGTCTCAAATAAATTGTATATATGTATATTATGCACGATAATTATTTCAGCTAGATTGTGGACTTTTAATGTTGTTTATTGAAACATTTTAACATTGGCCTATACAAAATACATTAGACGCAAACTAAAAAGGAATTTTGTGTACAGCTAAGGTTAGTGACGTTAATTGTGGATGGCAACGCCACTGTGAAAATACATTGATTTTTCCGTAGTCAATGGATCGATGTCATATTATAGCAATGTACTATATTCAGCGAATTTATTTTTAAAAATAACCTGCTTAGAATGATCATTTCTTGGAAAATATGACACTACAACAAATCTCACACCCCTAGCGATTCCTGATAATAATTATAAAATTCATTGAACTTGTTTTGGTTACGTTTACATCGTGAGCAAGAGGGGGTGCCACGCTTAAGTACAGTGTCTATGGGAGCCGCCGCCCGACTAATACCCCAATTGGATTATTTCAGTTGAAATCCATACACCCCCCTATGGACGACATAACCGTAATCTTCCACACAGGGAGTGTGAATTTCAAATGGGGTTACCTGCATGGGTGACTCCATTTGAAATCTACAACATGTTATCATGTTTAATTCATGATTTTCTCAGTATTTCATAATTAACAGTTTAGTGAACATGCAGTTTTAAACACAACGGCTAACTTCCTTTTGGAAGGTCTTTAGTTTGCTCTATATCTCAAAATAAGCCCGGTCAGTGACGGTCGAAGCATCAGCATTTAGGGACCGGGACAATTTAGAGGGCGGGGACAAATTTAATACACAAGTTTTATGGGTGCATGGCGGGGGTGCGAACACAGCAACAAATAAGGAGTAACATGACACCGATAAAAATAAGTCAACCAATTATTTACTCAATAACAAGAAAAATATGAGTTTTGATGTACAACGCCTTGCCAGAGTGACAATTAGTCAATTGATATGATTGAAATAATGAATTCCCCCCATTGTATTTGACTCAATATTGCGCCAACCGATCTTCGACATTCCATTGGAATAAAATTTAAACCATGAAGAGAGTAAAATGTGATGCTTTAGGGCTGCTTCATTTCAACACTTTCAACACGTGTCAAAATGGCGGACGACACGATGGCCTTGTGAGAGGATGGTTATTTTCATTCTGTGTGTTCTTCCGGAACAAATGTTAAAAGGTATACTGTTATTTTATTTAATGTTCTATTTACAAAATTCAGGGACGAGCTGCATGAGTTGCAGCACACAGATTTGTGCCAGGTTAATTAATTTGTAATAAACGCACAATGAGGTAAACATAATAAGGTTATTCAAAAAGAATTTTGTTTTCTACATAAACAAGTGTTAAGTCAGATTTGCATAGTGTGAAGGCGTTTATAACAGATTATTTTTAAACCACAGAGTGTGTGGTTTTTAGCTTTAACACAAGCAGCTCGCCCTGAATTGTAAGTAGAACAATATTTGTCCTGGAAGAGGACATAGATTCAAAACAACTATCATCTCACCATTGTCATCTGTGGTTGAAATTTATTGAAAAATGACGCATTAGGTGACAGGGGGCAGGGGGAACCTTTTCTGCAGGCAAACAGACCTCTCAGGATGTTGGTGTTGTTTTGTTTGTTTTTCCTTATTTTCCCTTGAAAATGACCATCAAAATTCCCAAAAATGTAAAAATCTTGCCGCATTTTGACAAGTCAAAACAATTATTTGGGTATTCACTTGCACGTGAAAATTTCTTTCATAGATTTCAAAAATAATGGGTCGGTCAGGCCCTTCGGACAGTTTTCCATTTTTTTCGTCGCCTAAGTTAAAGTGAGTAATTTTTTATTTAACATTTTAATCAAAACTTGAGCAAAAATTTAATGAACATAAATTGAGTACAAAAATCACCATATAAAGAGCAAACTTTTTAATCAAAAGTTGAGTAAAAATTTACTCTATGTTAAAACAGTAACAATTTACATAATTTTGGAGTAAATAGGTGACTGCTCAATATTGAGTAAAATTGAATTGACAAGAAATTGAGTAAAATGTTACTTCGCTTAAAGAACAAATTTCTTAGTCCAAAGTTGAGTAAAAGTAAAATTTTACTCAACATTGAGCATTTATTTTTTACAGTGCAGAGGGGGGGTTGTCAAACTAGGGTTGGGAACATGTCCCCCACATCCCCCTGCTCTGCTTCCACCGTCTATATAGCCGTGCTCACGCTGTGATGAATTAGGCTAATGAAAGTCAATTAGGAGTTCCCATTACTTGCTGAGTGATTGGGCGACCTTTTCATTATTCATTATTCATTATTTGATCAGATTCCATTTTTGACATGTAAATGCGTGTTTGATCAACCCATAATGGGGATTATTAAATGATATATAATATTCACGAAAAGTAGGTTTACGATAAAAAGCCTTGCTTTTGAGCTAGCTTAGTTCTCAGTTTCATAATAAGTGAAAAATATGTTTGAAATTGCTAAAACTGGCTACAATGATGTTTTGAAAGAAAAATAATGCATTTTTTTTTTTTCAATCTTGAAATTTGGAGGCGGGTGAAAAAAGTGACGTGGGCAGGTAATGGGAAACTCAAATTCGACTTTCAGGCGCCTTATGGCTTTTCTTATAAATGTTGGGATGTTTTGACTAATTCTCACCATGCAGCATCTCTTAGATCCCATGGATAGGGTCTCAAAAAGGGGGGCTACAGAACTGAACTAAGTGGATTTTACGATGAAAAATAGGGTCTTAGGAACTGATTTTTTCAAAAAAGTAGATCTTGAGAACTGGCCTATAGTTTAATTTTGATTAGCAAGAATGCAAATTTCCGATTTTTTTTTTTGGTTCTAGAATGCAAAATTTTCGAAGAATTGGGGCTTTGGAATGCAAAATTTCGCGATTTTTGAATTTTCAATAAGATTGGGTCTTAAGAATTGATGCAAGCTCAAAAGGGCTCAAAAGAGCTAGCAACAGAGGGTGAAGAAGGGGGTCTTCAGCGCGGCACATACCTATACCTTTTCCAATGTCAGTGCCCCCCCCCCGTGATGCCATGTACTCACCTCTTTCCTAATAGCAACTTCCATGTCAGTAATTGCATCTCCTAGCATCTTGTCTTTGGAGACGATGTTCTTATCCAGACTATCTAACTTCCTTAGTGTGTACGAGTATAAATCATTCCCCCTTTGTAGAAAAATCACTGGCTCCTCTCGAATGCTTATCATTATCAGTTCCTATATTATGATAGAGAGGAAGATATTGAAAAAAATGCGATAAGGCAACAACAATGGTGAAAACAATCTTAGTGTATAAACAAATACACCCCCACATACACACCTAAATACATCTTAATTAACCCTAACCCCCCAGAGTGCTAAAAAATGCTAATCCAAAGTCCCTCTCCAAACGCATGCGCCGTCGGTTTTCGATGATGTAGTCAACCGAGCCTATATAATGAGTGCACTATACTGCACGAATGTGTAGCTGAGGGCCGTGGCTTAGTGGTTGGAAGTGGGGCTTGAGAACGGAGGGTCCCCGGATCGAATCCCGGCAGGTTCCCGGAAATTTAGTTGGTGTTTTTTCCTCGAAAATTGTGATCCCGGTCAAAAATCCTACACCGGGGTTAGGGTTAACATATAACGAGTATTTGTGATTCGCCATTCTCCGGAGCCTCAAAGCGCTTTAAACGATACAAAATATCACAATGACAATCCAAATTTTGGAATACTACAGAAGTGGAGAAAATCAAACAAACAAATTTGAATCGTCAATGTATTTAGATGTTTCGTGATATATTCATATTGGCCCGAAGCTTGAAAATTAAAAAAAAACAGGTCGGTCGGGCCCGTAGAATACGGTTGTGAGTTTTTTGGTTGCCTAAAGGCTACTTTTTAAGACACAAAAAAACTTTTTATTTATTTTTTTATTGTTTTTTTATTGTATTATTATTTTTTATTTATTTTACTCCACACAGAAAACATGGTTAGTTATTATAAACAAATCTGAAAAAGGCAAAGCATTTTGTTAACTAAATCTTCTGTACTATTTCAAATTTGAAACAAAATTCATATTACATCACCTCAGTGGAACATGGGCCATGAATTAACCTTTTGTTTCGGGGTGTTTATTTGTGCAATCACAACGAGAAAGCCGTACACTAGGGCAAATTTTTAACGTTCCACGTTAAACAAAGTTCTTTAATACATATCTCTAAAAATAAAGATAAGATTCTCCACAAAAATCACAAATGTCAAGGATATAACCATGCATAACATGTTAAGCTTGAAAGGCTTAATTCATCTGACAACTCATTCTCCACTATTAAGCGTTTACGCAGCGAATATTCCTTGCTGTACATACAGTACACACCATTTAAAAGGTCTCTGACAACTCATTCTCGACTATTGAGCGTTCATGCAGCGAATATTCCTTGCTGTACATACAGTACACACCATTTAAACAGTACCATAGTACACACCATTTAAAAGATCTCAATTACGGTTCATTTCAATTTAAAATATACACACAAGAAACCAGACACACAAATAGTATAGGTTTTTATCCCAGTGTTGGCGTCGAAATCATCAAAAGAGGATATCTGATGAAGTAAAGGAGGATGTGTTTTCAAAAGTTGAAGAAATGTGGCTACCCAATATAATTTTGAGGGGGTGAGTCCCGGTGTGGGGCGGGGGCATTGACATTGGAAAGGGGTATAGGCATATGCCACCCTTTTTCACCCTCTTCTGGTCGCTCTTAAGTAAGACCCCTCCATGCCCCCCTTTTTGAGCATGCATCAGCTAACTCGGCTCCTACACCACTACAGAAAAACTGCTGTAATACCAAATCAATTATATCTATACTCTTTATACTGAGACCACAGTAAAGATATAAAGTCTTTCTTCTACCTATTTCAGGACTTTCAGGTCATTTTTGAAATTTCTTATGTTTTTCTTTATTTTTTGAAAATTCCCTAATTTTTCCTCTTCTGGAATTTCTGTAGACTAAAGGGAAAGTGCTATGGCCATGAAACTTTGGGAATAAATTCATAAGCATATTACCTAAATTCTCTTGTGAGTTTTTGCAAATAAAAGGTTTACTTTTTTTTTAAATATTTTTTTAAATTTTAATTTTAGGGACCTTTTCAAAAGGCTGTAAAAAAGTCTAGAAACATTTAATTGGGAAAAACTCACGAGAGAATTTTCTAAACTTAATTACCTTTCATATGACACCTTGTTTGTACAAATTGAACATGTAGTGTTTTCTGTAGAAATTCACAAAATTTGGCAATTTAGTGTTTCTAGAAAAAGGTGAAGTACTAACATTCCCGGTGAATATACTATCCATCACCACTCAGTTGTGGAGGGGAAAAAATGTGTAATACCTTGGTGTTTTGGCATCAAAATAAAATAAAAGTCTTTAGTATACATTGATTTTAAAGAAGAGAAAAAAATATTTATATTAAAATTTATGTTGAAAACAAGCAGTAAATTAAGAATTATTTATATATAGTAACACCAACCACTATGTATAAATAATTCTTAATTTACTGCTTGTTTTCAACATATTACGCTCTTCTTAGGAATTGAGCACTTTTGATACGGGCAGTGCATCATTTTGATAATTTATTATATTAAAATTTATGTGTTTTTTGAAATTTGGCAGTATTTGGGAATTCGGCAACGCCTCGTGTATTAAGTCAATGGGTTTTCCCAATAACGAAAAAATTCCGTAAATCAGAAACGGCTTTTTGGAAAAAAATTCAAACTGGGCATATCATCTTTTCTTATCAATATACACATCCGCTGCTATTTTGAAGCAAATCATTGCCGGTCACCATAGCCGAGTTAGCCACCTTGTCATTGAAAATGTTTTTTAAAAAATGGGAGGGGGATCAGTTATTAAGACCTTATTTTTCGTCAAAAATCCACTCCGAAGCCCTGTATTTGAGACCCTGGATGGTACACCCCCTCCCCAAAATAAGTTGAAGCCCCCCCCCCCCCACCTTTTCCCGGGTGAGTCTTTGCGCAAAATTCTTAGAAGTAACATCGTACTGATCCATTCCACCATCTAACATAATGGAATAGTAAAATCAACTCTCTCAGTGTAACGCAAAGTACTGTTCCCTACATCATTCTTTAGCATTGCAATCAATCAATGAAGTTTTTTAATGAGAATTATTTTACGGCGTTGTGTTTTGTTTTGTCCAACCCCCGCCCCTTTGGCATGGCATATCCTGACACATATATTTGAAGACACAATATGGAGAAGAAAAAAATGAAAATGAAAATTGTGTATACCGGTTAATAGTCCTAACAGAGACCTTCCCTATTTTGGATT
>CM069452.1:50106542-50268094 GCA_035610835.1 Ophiura sarsii
TACACTACCTGCTAACCGAATGACCTTCTTTTCAACGAAATATCTGCCATTCATTGTATATAAAAGGTATGGTTTATATGCAGTTTCATTTTGTTATACATAAAAGGTATGGTTTATATGCCGTTTCATTTTGTGATACACACAATCATTCAGTTTTCAAGGCAAGGAGATAGAACATTCTTTTAGGTTATCCCGTACTTAGACGGCTGTACTATACTGTGCAGGTAAGTCGTGACTTATTCTATCAATTTGTAAAAATATCTTTCCCAATTTTCAAATTTTTTCTCATGTTTGTACTTATTTTAATGTATTTCTCATGTTGATTCCAAATATGGTGATGAAATTAATTAATTTTGACATTTTTGAAACATTTTATGAAATATTGGAACTTGATGGAGACGACTGCCACGTGGAAAGTGTTAAAACGAAAACGTGATAGCTGTACAGAAATTGCCACATTGCTTTATTCTTTCATGGGCGTAATGTTTAAGAAGTTGGAACTTCGAGATATTATATAGTCCTATATTAATTAAACTGAAAATTCGAATGTTCTTGTTGGTTGCTATAGAATGTCAACGTGTAGACATCTTTTTATGTTTGGCTTGTGTTATAAATAATGGGAGGGTACCAAGGGTACCTGCTTTCGGACCGACCAATTGCTCATACATGTCATAACGCTGTATCCGACACTTACTTACTTTACTTTCGTCGACCTCGGTCGGAAGCCATGATGAATTTTCGCCAGTTCACTCTGTCCTGCATTAGATTGCGTAGCATCTTTACTAAGCATCTTTACTAAGCAGCGTGGGGTATGTCAACCTTGGTCTCCCTTGAGTACGTTGGCCTTGAGTTGGGGTCCGGAAGACTAGTTAAGACACTGGTTCATTCAGCCTTCTTACACAGTGGGCAGCAAAAGTGAGGCGTCGACGCTGAACAATTTCTGATATTTTTGGTAGCCCTGCATAGATTTCCTCTCTTGTGGGATGATCCTTCCAGTTGAGGTTTAATACCATCATTAGTAGTCTGGTATAGCAGCCGTCAAGTCTTGCCTCAAGTCTGTTTGTTAAAGGAGGTGTCCCACAAGAATAAAAGTGTGCATTATATGTTAGAAAAATAACTATCGAGCCCAACTTTTATAATTATATAGAACAAAACAACACACTTATGACAAAAACAAATAAAAACCGCAATCTCTCAACATGCACTTTTTAAAATTCGCGGCGATCGAAAGTCCCAGTGTCGATGATGTCAAAGTTATACAATGCACATGCGCAAATTTTAGCACAGATACCCATGACGTCATCGACACCGGGAGTTTCGATCGGCGCGAATTTTAAAAATGGCATGTTCAGTGATGGCCGTTTGTATTCATTTTTGTGACTAGTATGGTGTTTTGCTCTATATAATTACGTAATTTCGGCTCGATAATTATTTTTCTAACAAATAATGCTCAATGTTGTGCTTGCGGGACCTGCGGATTTTAAAATCTCTTTCAGATTCGTCTACCTATGAACCAAGGTACTGGAAGTCATTGACCTGATCTAGGTGGTTCCCATCAATGGTGTTCAGTGTAGCATTGCCTTTGATGTTGTAGGTCATGAATTTGGTTTTTGTTGCATTCATCTGGAGACCGACTGTTGCATCAGCACTTTCCACGCGAGAGAGTAAGTTCTGGGCTTGTTGAAGCGTGTCAGATAGCAAGGCAATGTCGTCTGCGAAGTCTAGGTCTGTCAGGATTTTAGCAGGGTGTCGCCGGCTACGTCTGGGGGTGTTACTGTAAAGCCCAGCGTGTCTTTGTCTTCACCAATTGACATCCTCATGACATAGTCCAGTACAATTATGAACAGATATGGTGCCAGTGTGTCTCCCTGGAGCACTCCTGCAAGAATTTCAAATGCATCAGTTTCGCCATCTGGTGATATAACTACCGCTTGTGTGTTGCTGTACATTAGGTCAATCGCTTTAACAATGCCGTCTGGGATACCGTATGCTCTAAGGATCTTGAGCATTTTTCCTCTGTGTATTGAGTCAAAGGCCTTTTTGAAGTCAATGAAGGTGATGATACATTCAAGATGCTTGTCCTTAATACCCTCAATCAGTCTTATTAAGGCCAGGATGTGTGATGTTGTTGAGCGTTCAGCACGGAACCCATTTTGGTTTGGTCTTAGCAATGGTTCCATATGAGGACGAATGCGGTTGAGTATCAAGCGATTGAAGATCTTAGCTGCTATGGATGTCAAACTTATACCTCTATAGTTGTTAGCTTTGCTCAGGTCACATTTCTTGGGGATTGGGACAATACCACTGAGGGACCATTCACATGGTTTTTCACCTCTTAGTAGGGTACCATTACAGATTTCTAGTAGGATGTTGTTGAATCTACCAGTTTTCCATACCTCAGCTGGTATTTCGTCAAGTCCTGCAGCTTTTCCATTTGACATCTTCTGAAGTACTTTCTGCAGTTCCTCTTTAGTGAAGGCTCCAGTCTCAATTGGCAAGGTGTTGTCAAAGATGTTTTCAATCTCCTCATCTGGATTACTGGCTATAGGTGGTGAGCCAAGTAGCGTGGAAAAGAAATCCTTCCATTCCTTACATCGTGCAGATGGGGTGTTTCCTCCCAATCGACCAGCTCTGGGGGTTGTTCTTCCAGTGATTTCATTCATTGTTGGCCATGCCAATCCACTCTGCATACTCTGAGATGCTGATGTGATGTTGGAAATCTTCTCCTGGAGATATTCCCCTTCAACTTTGGTATATGTGCTGTCCAGTTCCTTTTTGGCATGCTCAAACGTCTCTTTATTGAGTTCACTGCTTGTATCTGTGAATTGCTTGTGAGCATCTCTCAGACTCTTCCTGGCTCGACTTACTCTTTCATCCTCCCATGAGACTTTGTTGCGCGGTCTTTTACTTTTCTTTGGTAGAGTTTCAGAAGCAGTGTTTTTGTGTGCCTCGATGAACAGAGAGTATTTCTTATCCGCTGTGATTTCATCTTCATCTTGTAAGGAGCACAGGACACTGAATTGGTTTTGCACCTCTACTGCATAAGCTTCTTGGAGTTTTACGTCAGTCCTGAACTTCTTCCAGTCATATTTGCTTGTTCTCTTGCTCACAGCCTTTGTGGCTCTCAGGCTCAGTCTAAGTTTGGCTGTGACAATCCTGTGGTCTGAACCAACACTGACAAAAGAATTGTAGGCATTGCAGTCACAAGCGCTGTTCTTCCACTTCTTGTTTATTGCTATGTAGTCCAGTTGCGATCTTGCGCCGTTGGGGTACTGAAAAGTCCACAGTTTTCCTTTCTTCTTCTGTAGCATGGTGTTTATTGCTTTCAGTTCACATTCCTCCAGATAGTCTTCCAGATGTTTACCATTTCTATTTGTCACTTTGTTGTATGCGAAATTCTTGTCCCCTTTACCAATTTGTGCATTTAGGTCTCCCAAGACAACCAGAACATTGATCCCCAAATTGTGTTGATCCTCAACGTCTTTTTTGGAGCACGGAACCCCAATTGGGTACCACCCGCTTCAAGGGTAAGCCTATACACCACCAACATGACCAATGCGCTCCCTAACTCTATACTATCATAGTATAGACGCTACATGCAAAATATGGGTCAAACCATCGGCTACGGTATATACTAGTAACTTGAGTTTACCATACGTATACCAAGTTGTGGAAACCCCCGGTCAAAACTCATTTTGTTGCTAAAATATTGCGTTAATTGTTTTAATTGGGCTACTGTTGAATATTTGTCTCAGGCAATCACGCAACTTATATATACATTGTATGTTAAGATTTACTCATGTGGTTTTTATTGATCAACTGTTGCTTAAAATTCTCGATTCTAATTGCGTCCGTGATGGATCTTCTCAGAATTTGGGGAACGGTTGGGTTGTATACGGCATATACAGGACGAGTCAAAAAGAAGTTGATCGAGAATAAATATTTGTTTAAAAATAGACCAAACAAATTTGACAAACCAATGAGGCACGTATTTAAAGAGCAACTTATTCCGCTCATATGACAAAAGGAATCAATGAAATCGATCAATTATATCAGGAGCTATGCCTGTTTTAATAAAAGAATCACAATAAAAAACACCAATGATATTGAGATGTAAGATACTATGTATATAGTTAAATAACATGTTAAAAGAAATTACACTATCCATTACCGAAAGGAAATGGTGTATGTAGCTCTGCTTCATCGCCCAGAATTCCCATTATTTGCCTACCCCGTGTTGCTATACAAAAAAGCTCAATATATTTCACACACAAAAAGAAAATCACAAATTAAGCAACAGTTGGTATTAAAATGCCCAACAAATGGTTAATTAATAATACCCAACTGTTGTGTAATTAAAATTGTGCAACTGTTGAGTAACTGGAATTGTTCAACTGTTGGTGAAAACATGTTATCCAACGGATAACATTGGGTGTTGGGTAAATTTTACGCAACTGTTGAGCGGTTGCATACTTCAACAACGTTGTGTAAAATGTTGAGTAAATATTTAAGCAACCTTTTTGCAGTGTATTTCGCGATAAAATTGATGTAGCCTACGGCCCTATGTTTACGTCCCAAAACTGTAAAATGTTGAAACCATTGCGATTTTTTCAAGATTCCAACTGTGTAATACTCGAAATTAATCGATAGAATTTAAAAAAAAAGTATATCAAAAAACCTCGCAATTTGTACCGAAAGAAGGGACTATGCTGTGATAAACGTTTTGCGGGCGTGATATCCCATAGTGCATGCGTTTGCGTTAACGCATCTCGTGTATATTATAGTCTGTAAAGTGCAATTTTGTAAACACGACAGTCTTGTGCACAGATTCTGCCATAATGTATATTCCTGGTATATTCGTTCGATTCGATGGTTGCCACGCGAATAAATATAAATGATTCATTTTCTGTTCGTCACATCAATATAGGCTTTAGAGTTGAAAACATGACATTAAAGTTATAGTATCAATTTTAACAAGAGATATGAACATTTCTGGTCAACAATGGCAAAATAACAGCTCAAAAATTGAAGCTTTCAATCAGGTGCTCATAGAACTGAGTCAATTATAGGGACATATATACAATAATTATCCAGACCATAATTGTTTTCTTGTACCATTTGGGTAACAGTCATTTGGGTCAAACTTTTTAGATGATATTATGTGCACATTATAAGCCTTTTGAAACTGCTCTTTCAAAAAGTTAAATATCTTGAGTTGGTACAATATTTTCATTAAAAACGTTAGTGTCCCTATTGACTACAGATTTTACAAATTTCGGAAAAAATGCAAAAAAGCTGGAAATGTAAAATTCTTTCAGTCTCATAAGTCCATGATTCATAGATTTTAAAACATCTCGCCACCATGGGATAAGCCATCCGGAGTTGCCCATTTATTCTTGTAAGGCGTGACCACAGTCGCGTTCCGGTTCATGATTATTCATGATGATTGTTGAACACACGGTCAAGGAGTATATATAATAGGAGGGGACAGCTAGCTTATTTGCATATTTGTCATTAATATGATTAACCCTGCCTTGACCCTATGACCTGCTGCGAGAGGTCATATGTAACGCCCTCTAACGTGAGAGGGGACTTTTCTATTGTTCTCATGCACAGCGTTGGCGATGAGCGACTGAGAAGTATACCAAAAGCGTACATAAACAGATCGATTCGATGCGAGGCCAAACGCAGTAATGTTAATAACATGAATAATGCAACACGTCACACAACGTCTAGTCGAGCAATGATCGATTGTGGACCGTATAAATGAGTAAAATGACGCCATATTTTGTATTCGAAAATGTCAACGTTTTTTACCGTTCTTTCAAAAATACTTTTTGTGCGAGAGAAACATACAAATAATATGGTATGCCATGGCAAAAATGGCACGATAAATAAATGATTCATTATTCTGTTCGTCACATCAATATAGGCTTTAGAATACGCGAGGTCGGCTACGGGCGCCGCACGGCGGCATATCATCACATCAAACCATTTTTGGATATGTGTAGCAATATAAATGCATTGTCGGCCGGCTTGAGTCAAAATCAAATACCACTATATACCATGGGATACCAAACAAAGAATGATACGCGACCGGCTGAACTTATAGTACGGGGAATTTTTCCTGAGCTTTTCTGGAGCCCGGGGACAGATCTACTGTTGATAAGCGCACCACAAGAAGTTGTGTCACTTGCATTGCAGTGCATACTATCAAGTAAAAGGACCTCGGGGAGAAATATCTTTAAAAGCGCGTACACGCACCTTCGCACCGTGAAAACATGTTTTGCGGGCATCCCTTGGGAATAATCTCTGTATATTTCATACGGACGTATGGGATAACTCAAGTTAAGGTCGATTGTTTGAGCCCTACTTTGCATATAGCGTCTATGGTGAGCGCGTTGGTGGTGTATCTCTTAAACTGTCATGTAGCCAAATTGCACATCTTCTATTACGCGTACGGAACTGCGCGTGAGTAGATAGTTCAAAAATGTCCTTTTAACATGTTTAATTTACACAAGCTGTTAACATCATTATACCTACACGTTGAAAGAGAGGATCAAAAAAGGAGATTTAAGATGGTGTGAACAAATTAAACAAAATACTTTTTTTGAAATAAATGACCAAAATGTACACGTTTCTATGTTAAGTTCGAAAAACATTTATATGATGTTAAATCAAGATAAACAACAAGCAAAATGTATTAACTATTGGGAACAAAAGTTGACACCAAGAAATGACTGGCACAACATATTCTTGTTTAAGATTAAGAATAGAATTCTAAACAAGATTGGTCACTTTCAATTTAACCTGATTTATAACCTACTTCCATGCAAAAAAAATCTATATAAATGGAAATTAGTAGAATCAGACAAATGTAATTTCTGTAATCAACTTGATGATTATACACATTTTTTTGTCTCATGTATCAAGAATAAGTCCTTTTGGAAACAAATAGCAACATGTTTGAGAACTCTTAAATATAATTCTTTCAGAATATCCCTTGAATACGTAATTTGTGGCTGGAAAATAAATAACGCTGAATTTGATATAGCCAATGTTATAATTATCCTTGCATGTTATGCAATATACAAGTTTCGCATGATATATAATGAAACCCAAAAAGAGATTCCAATATTCCATTTGTTTTATTTAGAAGTTAAAAAACTTAATGATCTACTAGCTAATTCAAAAAAACACCAGAGGATTCCAATCACAAATACAGAACAATGGAACGAATTAAAAATGTGTCTAAACATATAAATTAGTTGATTTATTTTGTTTGTTTTCGTTATATATCTCTATCAAAATATATTGTATTTGTTTGTCGAATCGACTGAGAGCGTCATGTATCTTTGAAAATCGTGAACCACTAAGCTAAGGTTAAACGATATTTGATGGTATAGGTGACTCTCTGATCGAGGCATGAATTTTTCTTTGTAACTTATCAACAATAACAAAAATGAATATTCTTAATACTATGTTATAAATATGTTATGATTAAGAAAATAAAAGCACGAGTGCTCCATGCACTGTGGAAACGTAAAAAAAAGAAAAAAAAAAGAAAAAAGAAAAAAGAAAAAAGATAGTTCAATAATAATGTTACACTCTCGTCCCTCTCCAATCGAACTTACGTGGTAATTGCGCCTCTACTACTACACGAGCTAATTATATAGTCCAAAGCTGTATTTTCCCGTTTAGGGTGCACACAACTAATTCAGTTTTGAAATCTAGTTCCGGCCAACAAATTAAGTACAGCAATAGTATCAATCAAACAACAAGATTGTGAAAAATTGACAACATATCTAGTGTTGTCCTAATAAGTGCTATATAAAAACATGCACGTGTTATCATGGTTATTAGGAATGTTGACACGAAGTTTATAGAACAAGATGGGATGACTTGAGCTATTTTATTGTTTTAGCCGCCGACATACGCCACTGTGCATCCATAAAAAGCCGCATTTACTGAAACATTTTATCGGACACCTGTGGTAACGGGATAAGGGGTAGGGCTTAAGCATTTAGGGTGCCTGGATATCATGGAACAATTGGTACCTGATTTTCAGGTCACATGGGATAGGCCTATTAAGGGTATCTGGGTATCTGGATTATCAAAAACACAAAGGTATGCCTACCTGGAATCCTGGATTATTTAAGGCACATGTATACCTGTATATTATTAAAAGCACCCGCAATATTCGGATTATTGAGGGCACGACTGGATTATGTATAGGACATGTTCCTGATATTTTATAAAATTTTCTTAAGTATGCTATAATTACGTTCCAGTTACTTGTATAGTTCGAGCACAAGTTTGAGATACTGTCTGGCAGCATGCTGACAGGTTAAACTGGCCATAACGCTAGTATTGATGGCCTTGATGATGGCCGAGGCAATCTAGTCTATTTACGATCATGCCACATAACTTGGCACACGTGGTGACTTTCAGCCACATTTGGGCTAGTTTTCAAACTAAAATCTGCTCCAGGGATAATATATTGTGATTTTTTTCTTCGAATTTTGAACTCATGATTTTACAAAATCTAAAATAGGACTAATTTCTATGACAAATTAAAGTTAAGTCTGAATTTCTTAACACAACAACTTTCAAAAGTAAAACTTTAAGTTTAACTATAGGAGTGTATGGGTAACATTTTAACACTTTCTTTCAGCTAACTTCGTTTATATCCAATGGATTCTACTCGTTCGACCAACAAACAATATGAACATTATTCATTTATGAACATTAAAACACGAAAATGAGCAAAAACTGTAATTATTATGTTTCTAAAAACCCCACTAGTATCAAGTCCTTCCTACCATGGGCCAAACCAGGATACCATCCCTGGCGCCACAGGGCCTTGGGCAGTGCTTGGTCAGCGATCATAGTAGCCTCGCTACCAAATACAAATGCGTGGTGCAATACATCAAATAAATCGGCCAAAGAAAGTCGCGATAGGCCTATATTACCATGGATAAAGCCTGGAATCGGGGATAACACGTAGGCTGGAAATATATACAGGCAATGGAACCGTAATGATAATTGCAATGAACTTTCACTGACTACTACGCCTAAATTGAATAATACAATAGTTCACATACATGTGCCTACGTAAAAGTATAAAATGTCCTCTCTAATTCACTTTTAAATCAGCTGAAGATGGCTAACGTTCACATCTTCCAATTAAACATAGACATTTGATCATGCATACATTATGCAAATTAGGTAATATATATGTCAAATAATATGCTAACTGAGAATCATTTCAATAGAGCTGTTTGATCACTTCGATATCAGCAAAACCAGTAAATCCCGACCTCTTCCGTTGGTATTTTATACTCAAATTGAGACAAATACATTTTTTTAAAAATCGATTAAATTGACTATAAATCGGATAAATAGTGCATTTTGTACACATGCTATTGCAGACTTCGGTTAAACTACAAACGGTTGATTTTTGCCATATTGTTAAAATCAATTAATTTCATTTAACAAATATATTATAAACCAGTTACTAAACTTGAATTACGTTTTGTTTTACTTATGTCCAATTTTAAAACCATGTTGCATTATGGGGGATTCCCATCCATATACAGTGTGTTAACATGCTATCTTTCACTATATCTCTACTGGCTAGAACTTTGTGAGAATGGATCTTAAATATTTCTAGTAGATAGCATTACCATAATTTGCTGTGGGTGACTGAGAATTGTATCCCATTGCTGACACGCTGTTCTGTAATAAAACTAATTGTTCCAGTGAGACAGGATTGAAAACAAGACAAGTGGCCCTTTTTTGATGATCGATCGGCACTGTAATTGCGTCTACAAAAAGACGATGGATCATCGGCTATATCTTGCTAGAGGTTTCGTTCGGAATTTGAACCGTGTACCGCAACAACACACTTGTTATGAACATGCGTGCATCAGTTACGGGACGTCTAGCAATACATTGCCGGATCATCAAAACATCGATCGTCGGGCCAGTGTGAAAAGGGTAATGATGAATAGCCTAATAGACCTAGGCCTACCTGAGTATAGGCCTAACACTTCCTTATAACCGCAAAACGCTTATGTTTACATACAACTTCGCTACGTTGTTGCTGGGCACCGGCGATTTTCTCACAATAGTGATTGAAGAAATGCTTAGGGGAGACGTCAAAACTCGACCGCCCGTTGACTGCCGGTTACGGGCGGTTCCGCCCGGTTCTTTCAGGTCAAATGTTTTACTGGTATATGAATATTCGCGCATGCAACACTGAACAACCGCCGGTTGACTTAATGCTGTAATCTGACCAATTTACACTATCAATCTGTTACTTTGCGGTCATAATAGCTCTCTCTATAATCGTTCTATAAAAAAAAACATTCATAGACTTTCGGTATTGATTTTAAAAAGTTAATTGAGCTATAAACAGATTGAAAAAGCCAACCCCAGCGAAAATCAATAGCTGTATTGTACTGGTTGTCAACTGAGACTTTTAAGTCTTAAAAGAGCCCATTACTTCAAGATGTCATTGCTCACGTGTGTGACGAGGCACTTTCAACCGGTCGTGTTCACCAGAGTGTTACTATTTGACCTCATTATTATGTGTGTATATTATAACAGACGACACGTTTTGTGAGAACCGAACGGAACCGGCCGTAACCGGCGGTTGCCGGGCGGTCGAGTTTTGACGTGATCCCTTACCTGATACACAGCTGTGGTCGATCTTGAATTCCCCGCGGCATGCAAAATACCAATTACAAAAAAGAAGCCATCTATTGTTTTCAAAACCAAGCTGAAGTTTGAAAATGTTTAGACGTAATAAGAATATTATTAAAATACTAACTTCGTGTGAAAAAATGGGAGACAATTGCATAATTTGATCCGCTTGCCTTTGTTGAACACTTTAACCAATACACCCGTTCACAATATGCTTCGCAAAATATACGTCTCTCATTAATAAGGGTGTTAACCCTAACAATATGAAATTTACCGAGCGCTGTAACTTTGAACTTTCAATGTGATATATATATAGAAGTATACAGTCAACACAATAAGTAACTGACCAAGAAGTAAATGTGCTTATCAATCTAAAAGTATAACTCCTACATACACATATTAAATTATAAAGTATTGAGATATTGCACGCTAGGAATGGTTGATTATTGAGGACGTTACAATCCCAAATGTAAGTTCAAGTCTGATTTTCATTGTCACATTTTCTTTTCAACACGGGGAGAGTATGACAGGTAAAGCGCGTGTGTCGTATTGATCAACCGTAACCATGGTAACAATGCGGCCGGCCGACTATCCAACAACCTGGGAATCGACCGGTGATCAATAATTTGCCCGTCTGAGTCATCGTAATGGACCTACGGCACATAATCTCCTGGCCACAGTTCGACATACGTGGGCGCACTTCGATCAGGCTGCGCATGCATGCTTGAACTCACAAAATACTGCCAACCAACAACGCTAAAGCACCTCATTGGTATAATTTAAACTGACGCCTTTTTAACGATCGTCACGCTGCGCCGTATCCTCCAACGCAGTGCTCCCGCTGCGCCATAACCACCGACGCAGTGGGGCGTGATGGTGCGTGGAAAAGCTCATGAGTTTTTCAGTTCTCATGTTTGAACACCAACCAATCAGAGCCTTGAGGTCGAGATGACGTAGTGCGCACAACGGAGAACCACGGGACCGTTTTGGGGTGAGGTTGAGCAGGCGTACTTTACGAGAGCTCAACCTCATGTGACGTGGGTCCATTGAAATTAAATGCATCCTTTTCTTGTGTTTACATATTATTTACCTTGCCCATTTTATGAATTGCTAATGATGACAACTATGAAATTATTCCCATATTTTTTGGCTGGATATTCAATGTGAAAATGCAGCGTGTGCAGTGTCATGAAAATTATAATCAGAATTTGTGAGGCCCGTACGAACAAATTCATTTTACCCCCGCACTATAATGGGACGGTCCGTTGGTACTTGACGTCGTGGTCATAGTCAGTCAGTGGCGCGTGTAATTATTCCCTCCGCGGTGAATGCCAGTTCTTGGCAATACTAGTACATTCATTCGTTCTGTGGTCGACTCATCGGAAGGTCGTTTAAAATTTAGTTTGTTTGAAGCTAGATGGTGTGATTGTCTTTTCTCACCCTCCCACACCTTGTTACTCATAATAGTACTTTGGCGTGTGTCTTTATCTTTGCAATGAAAAGTTAATTATTATTTTGCTTGTGATCTCTACTTGAGAAATTCTCTACAGGTAATAATGTCCGTAAGACGTCTCAGTAGACCATCCAAAGGCAATAAATGTGCTTTAAAAAAATGCATCACGGCATTTTTGTTACAGCTCTACATCTGGGCTTAATTAAGTGCTTAAATAGTAAGGTTTCCAATGAAGGGGGTGTCAAAAATAGAAATCGTTTTTTAGGCCATTTTCAGCATAAAAAGACCGTTTTTGGGCAAAAATCTAATTTTTGTGTTTTTTGGTGTAATTCATATCTTTGAACAATGTTCTATCCACCAGTAATTAATTTGACCTGATTCATTGCTTTTTTAAGGAATAGTTCATATTCAAAGCTGCTAAAATATAAAGAAAATAAAGGCACAAGGGAGAACAAAAGGGCACTTTTCTCAGTTTTGTCGTTTTATTTGCTACTTATATTCGCTAGTTGCTTAATCTGTCACGCGATGCTTGAATAAATCAGCAAACTAGTTTGACATGGTCTATGACCTTTATAGATAGTTTTATGATGACAAATTGGGTGAAATTTAACATTAAAGGGGCATTCAAGGGTTATTTGACAATGGTTTATATATTTATATAATTATATAGTGAATTAGAGGCGTAGTATCTACTTGGGTCTTCCGTGCACTCCCAAGACTCCCCACACCAACATTTTTAGCTTCCTTTTAATGGTCCTAAAACACATTTAGGGTGATGCAAAAATTATTTTTGATATGCTATTAGGGATATTCAAAATGGCCGCCAAATGGGTCATTTTCATAAAGGACATAATATCAAACAAAATGTATGATAAAAGTATACTTTTTAACAATGGTATGTATGTATTAGATCACTAGTAACTCATATCCAGTATTTTTGCTTTGTTAACATATATTAAATTAAGATGGCCGCCAAAATGGCCGCCCTAATTGTAAAAATAGCTTATAATAGCGTATATTGCGTCATTATACCATATTCTAAACTGCTAAACTAATGCTTTTAGATAAACGACTCACCTCTGTGAACGTTTTGAATATTTATCGCATTCTAAAATGGCCGCCAGATGGTTAGAACTGATGTTAAATGACCTAAAACAGGTGTATTGCATTTTGAAAATAGTATGTAATACCTATACCGCAAAAACTATTAAAACAGCATTCATTATATTTCTATGATAAAATGTAATACTTTTCATATTTTAAAATGGCCAATATGGTCGCCGAAAAAGTTAATCATTGAATAACCCTGGGTGATCATTTAATGACCCCAACTCACCATTTAATGACACACACCTATGACCATTTATTGACTCGATCCAAGTGATATTGTAGTAAACCAAAGTGACCATTGACACAAAGGGATTGTTTAATGACTCTAAGTGATCCTGAGTGATTACCCCGGGTGATCAATTAATGACCCTAGGGGATAGGTTAATGACACCAAGCAATCATTTAATGACCCGGATGGTCGCTTAACAACCCAAGGTGATCATTCAATGACTCCAATTGACCATGTAATGACTCAAATGGATCGTGTCATTTATAAAATGGATCGTGTAATGACTTCTTGAGTGATCATTAATGATCTCAAGTGATATTTTAATGGCCCCAATCTATCATTTGATTACTCAAGCCGCCCAAACTATCATCTAATAACAGCAGGGGATGATTTAATGACCCCAAGTGATCATTTATTGACTCGGTCAAAGTGATTATGTGATAACCCGTGGTGACCATTGACACAAAGTGATTGTTTAATGACCAAATGCGATCCTGAGTGTTCATTTCATTACACCATTTAATAATTTAAAAACTCTAGGTGATAGCGCAATGACCCCAAGCAATCATATCATGACCCGGACGGTCGCTTACTTACCCCAGGTGATCATTTTATGACCCAAAATGACCATTTAATGATCCAAACGGATCGTTTAATGACCCCGAGTGATCATTTAATTACCCCAGGTGATCAGCTACAGACCGCGAGTGATACCGTAATGACCCCAATCAATTAAGTAAGTAATATAAAGGATATCTGATTAATAAGGTCATTGATGAATTCATACAACTACCATACTCGGTGGCGAATGAGACTGCTTAATGATCCTTTTGGATATTTCAATATAAGGTAGGGCTTTGAAGCCCATAATTATCACCATAATTATCTCCATGAAATCACTAACTTATCTGCTTATACTGGTATTTAGCGAAAATGTACTAGAATGTTCAATCAGCTATTTTTGACCGTATTGGTAGCCATCTTGCTAATTTCTTCTGACCAACTGGTAGTTATTGGTTTCCATCTGGTAGCCTTAAATTATTTGATGAATATGATACAAAATATGCTGTTATTATTGGCTATTTCTATGTTTTAGGCGGCCATTTTGGCGGCCATCTTGGATTCAAAGTATGTTAACAATGCGAACGTGCTGGATGTGAGTGTAATAATACATACATCCTATAGTTAAAACTATACTGTCATCATACATTTTGGTTGATGTGCTTTTATGAAATTTGACCCTTTTGGCGGCCATTTTGGACGCCATTTTTAATAACCCCTTGGCGTACTAACATTAAATTTGGTAACACCCTAAATATGTTGAAGGACCATGAAAAGAAGTTCAAAAAGTAGGTTTAGGGGAGTCCTGGGAGTGCACGGAAAACACTCCATTAAATACACCTTTAAGTCACTATAGCGATTCGATACCTTCGTGTTAAATAACCCTTGAGTACCCCTTTAATGTTGAATTTTACCATATTTGTCGATATTAAACTATATATAAATGTCATAGACCATGTTAAACTAGTTTGCTGATTTATTCCAGCATCGCTTGACAGATTAAGCAACTAGCGAATATAAGTGGCAAATACAACTATAAAACTGAGAAAAGTGCCCTTTTGTACTCCCTTGTGCCCTTATTTTCTTTATATTTTAGCAGCTTTAAATATGGACTATTCCTTAAAAAAGCAATGAATCAGGTCAAATTAATTACTGGTGGATAGTACATTGTTCAAAGATATGAATTACACCAAAAAACACAAAAATTAGATTTTTGCCTAAAAACGGTCTTTTTATGCTGAAAATGGCCTAAAAACGATTTCTCTTTTTGACACCCCCCTTCATTGGAAACCTTACTATTTAAGCACTTAATTAAGCCCAGATGTAGAGCTGTAACAAAAAATGCCGTGATGCATTTTTTTAAAGCACATTTATTGCCTTTTGATGGTCTACTGTCTAGGTAGAACATTTCTGCGCTGATGATCCTTGTCAAATTCTAGTTAAATGAAATCCCTTTGGTGGATCGCCTTTTGTAGGCATAATGAATTCCCTTTGATGGATCGGCTTTTGTAGGTATAATGAAATCCCTTTGGTGGATGGCCTTTTATAGGTATAAGGAAATCCCTTTGGTGGATGGCCTTTTGTAGGTATAAGGAAATCCCTTTGGTGGATGGCCTTTTGTAGGTATAATGAAATCCCTTTGGTGGATGGCATTTTGTAGGTATATCAATTTTAATTACATTAAGTAATTATATATGATTTGTAGATTGTACATTCTCGGGGGTATCTCACTGTTCGGATGAATGAGGGTCGATGGGAACTTTCCGTCCCCAAAACGTGAAATTCAATAATTTATGTTGCACTTGAAATGAAAAGTACATTTTGTATGTAAAATAAATGCAACCTTTCGAGTCGCACAGAAACTACGCTACACCTTGGCTTCCCTTGTCAACCTATTTATGGTGTCGGGTGGTAATGATTCATTGGGTCGCGTGCAGCGAAAAGATTCTCCGAACACAATGAGACAATACCTGCTAACCAAATGACGCCATAGGTTATTCCGGTGGACGGGTAATATCCGACATTCACGTTTAATATAGAAGGTTTCAATCTGTGATACAATCATTAAGTTTTCAGGACAAGAGATAACACATTCTTTTAGGCCACTCCGTAAATGGCTGTACATTTGTTTAGGTAAGTCACTTTTTTAATAACGACTATTTCACTTCGAAAGAAAAATATATAGAACTAGCGACGAAAAAAAAAAGAAACAAACAAACGGTCGGACGTTTTTTCTTCTTTCGATTTCAGACCAGAATTATATGTTTTTCTATTTGGAGCAACTAATAATATGCTTTTTTTTAGAGGAATGATACGATTTAGGCGAGTTCTTTCAGAAAAATATGTGGCACGAAATACAAATAAACGCACATCATTTAAATATATATATTTTTCGTTTGCATTTTGTTTTTTCATGCAGCAATGACCCTAAATGTAACGATCGTTAGAAGGAAAGCTTTTAATTATATCTTTGAATGAACTCTCACATATGCGTAATTTTCTCGATGAAGACGTTGGAACATCGAGATATACAGTCCTCAAAATAAGTAACTGGCCAGGTCATAAATATACTATTAACTCCAACACTATAGCTCCTACGTAAACATATTAAATTATGTAGTTGTAAAGAAATTACTTTTCTTTAATTCGAGATATTGTTCACAACGATTAATAATTAAGAACGCTACATTGAAAATGATTCAACAAAGTGCAGTTTACATTTTCACACTTTGGTTTTGAACACGCAGGACAGTGTGACAGGTATGTGTATGGGCTGCATTGATCAATTGAAGCATCCCCAATCCTCATCTTACTATTGACCCGTGAGTTATACCATGCAGTTAATCAATAATCTCCCTGTTGCTAGTCGGAGGCTGCGTGTAGGCGAACAAAATGTAAAAATGTAAAACGGACTTTGTTTTGATCTTAGGCACACAACTGAGTTAATATTCATTCAGTGTAATATCTCAAATTTAAGGAAAAAAATCTCTTTTCAACTTTATAATTTACTATTTTTACGTAGGAGATATAGGCCTAGTGTTGGAGTTGATAGCATATTTATTACCTGGTCGGTTACTTATTTTGAGGACTGTGTAAGACTAAATTTAACCGAAAATTCGAATGTTCTTATTTGTTGCGCTATAGAATGACAACGTGGGGACATATTTTCGTGTTTGGCTTGTGTCTACATCTGCCGTACATGATTACTGGTTTAGGTGAGTTCAAGTACACCATTATTTAAAAAAAACCCTCATGAATATACATGAACTAACATTATTACAAATACATGTACCTCAAAATTATTTATGAACTAATCATTTGTGGAAAAACATAAACATTTTCAGGCATTAAATGGTGTGGGAGTGGTGTCAAATCGGAATATGAAAACAAATATAATCTCAAATTTTTATTTGCTTCAAACTACGGAGGTCACTATACAGGGTGGTTCAATAAAACGTTGACAGTTTTTTGAAGCCATTTTTTTAAAATTCTGCAGATTTAAAAAAAAATCTTTTTCAATATTCATCAACTATATGATCTTGACCATCTATGCTGAAAATATCGTTACAAATTACCTTACGGTTGCAAAATAACAGCTATTTGAACAAAGTCTGTCCCATTTCACTCTGTCCACGGGTACTGATTTCGCGACGTTACATTGAATACTGAATGATGAATTGCATGCAAGTAATCTAAGATTTGAAGATACCCCCCCCCCCCCAGGTGAAACACGGTGTAATTGTTAACAACTTACCTATCTATTCAGATGTGAAATCAATACGTAATAATGATACCACGAGTGACCCTAATTAGAATGATTGATTTTCATAGATTGGGAAGTGTAATTGTATGCTCTATGCCTTAAAAGTGACGCTGTCATAATGTTATCTTGCTGGTCATTTCCCGTAGACTTACCCGTGGACAAAGAGATTTTGGAGAGATTCTCTTCAATTAGCTATCATTTTGCCGCCATAGCATTATTAACATTGAGATTTTCAGCATAGATGGCCAAGATGATATTTTTGAGGAATATGTAAATAAAATTAAACCAAATCCCACAATTTTGAAAAATATGGCTTTGAAAAACTGTCAACGTTTTATTGAACCACGCTGGTTGTAACGTCGCGAAATCAGTACCCGTGGACAGAGTGAAATGGGACAGACTTTGTTTAAATAGCTGTCATTTTGCAACCGTAAGGTTATTTGTAACGATATCTTCAGCATAGATGGTCAAGATCATATAGTTGATGAATATTGAAAACATTTGTCTTTTAATCTACAGAATTTAAAAACAAATGGCTTCAAAAAACTGTCAACATTTTACCATTTCAAAATCCCGTGGAAGACATGGTAGTTAACATCTTTCGCCAATCTTAATTCCGAGTAATTCTGCCCCACCCTTTATTTTTTCGCAATACATCACTTATGATGACGCCTTTTAAAGGTAGATGACCCGATTTTCAACTCGATGTTTTCTATTTTACATGAAAGGTCATCCTTAAAATTGTTGCATTCCAAAGTTTGAGTTGCATAACTCCAATGGTTCTATTTTTAGAAGCGCAAGGTCAAAAGACATGTGCCCATTGAGTACTTAGTAGACAGACTGGCTGGTGGTTAACCTCCTTTGGCAGTAATTCACCACATTTTAGCCTATCATTTCCAAATGAAACATTTCTGGCCTCTAATATTTTACACACATAATGAGAAAAATATGGGGATTCTTCTGATACCAAAATATCATGATGTGAAAAAAAAATCATAGCCCCCAAAAAGTGATCGGGTCATATACCTTTAATGCAGATGTATACAATAACACTTGTTAACTGCACCTTTATTATCAAACCTACGAGAGAAAAAAAAACCACTCATCTACCAAATCAGTAGTCAGTAATTTTACCAATATTTATAGGGCCAATTCACAATAGTACTATAGTATAGGTAGAAATAACCGATGCCATCCTATTGCTGCTACACCTATCAAACTATAACCACGTAGTATTTTGGATGTGGGTGCTTCCCATAGCGGAACTTGCTGATTACTAATTTGCCAACACTTATTATTTTATTTATAGAATTGCTTGTTTCTTCATTTTCTAGATTATAACCAAACAATACATCTGTAACTGATACTTTAATTAATATATTGTGTTGTTGCGATAAAATATTGTTGACTACAGTCCATATACACTTTATTTTTTTACAATTATAAAAGAATGTTCAGTATGATTAATTTCTTTACATGAGTCACATATCATCATTTTGTCACATGAGTCACATATCATGAGTCACATATCATACAGTTCATATACACTTTATTTTTTACAATTATAAAAGAATGTTCAATATGATTAATTTCTTTACATGAGTCACATATCATCATTTTGTGGAGCAATATCTACGTCGGATAAATGGCACTAATTATTTTCCAGATTAGTATGATTTAGGAATTAATAGCACTCATCGACAGTACTAGTGGTCAGAAGACACAAACTGGTCCAAAAAAATGTTTCACTTCTAATAATGTTGAGGAATGCACCAAATCTGATTAAACGGGACAAAACTTAAGTTTTACATACTTAATGACCCACAAACTATATATTGTTGGAAAGCTTATGATTCAAGGTTTTTCATTTTTGCAAAAAAAGAATCAAATTATACAGGGGGGGGGGGGGGGGGGGGGGTGGGGGGGGGGGGTGCAATTTGTATAGGGTGGAACATAAAAAGTTGATCGTTTTTGCTGCTCACAAAATATTTTGATAGTTTGTACAATTAGGGTTTAGCTGAAAATCAGAACAACCGCAGAAGGTGCTACCAAATTTGCTAAGAATCACTTGCCCAAAATGTTAACAGGAAAAGTACAGGGTGTCTAAAATGATGATGAAATAATGCATAAAATGAAGGTTTGTATATAATATTCTACGAAATTAAGTTAGCATGGACTATTTAATTTAAAAGTTCCTTTTATTTTAAATACATGGTGGTCCAAAATAGGTCTAAATAGCAAAATGTTCATAAATCTATGAACAATTCTGTGAAGAAACACTTCTGGCTTTTTCAGTTAAATGTTTTACTACCCAGGGTAGAAAAGGACCGAAGAGTCACACAAATGAAATAGAGAGACTGCGATTTGGCCATTGTTTAATCAATAAAATGCACGCAACAGAATTTTAGCAAACAAGATTAATTGGAGGTTGGTATGGGAACACATCTAGCTACTGATGTTTTCCTATTAACCTAGCTCATTAATTCCACGATTGCTAGGCACTGTCTAAAAAGCAGGATTTGAAGTTCGCCTTTTTTGTTTTGATTTGTTTGTATCAGAAAGTAGCATCTTTGTGGGACTTTTTTTGATACAATCATGACTATAAATCCTTGAACTCGCTGACTTCAATTTCCCCGTATGATCTAGTTAATTACCATGTTTAGTATCTCAATGGGCTTCCCTTACGTATTTTGATTATGGTGAACTTCCTCGATTGTTTGGAATCTGCCCGGAGGGTTTGTCTATATACCTGTGGCGTATTAGTCACTTGTCAGTGGAGGCAACTTAGGGTATTTATTTCCCTGTTCGACCAAGTGGTGTAAGCCAGATTTTTCATGTAACCTTTTTGATTTGCCATGACAAGCGGGGGGTGTGGTTGGGGTCGGTAACCAGTATCATACATTTTTTTGATGGGAAATTTAACCTAGTTTGGTAAGATAATTGTCAAATTTGGTCAGTTTATAACTTAATCTAAAATCATGTGTCATTTTTGGGCTCATTCCCATTCAAATTCATATATAGAGGTCCCTTCCCCCTTTTGATCAATAGGCTGTCCAGTTGGTTGGGAACCTTATGAAGATAACTGTTTCTATATGAGTACTAACAACCAGGCAATTACATGCGACAAAGCGGACACTGCCTGTAAGGAAATGGGTGCAAATTTGACGAGTATCCACAGTGAAGAGGAGCAAGCTTTTCATGGTAAGTCAGGCTACTCAAATTGAGCACCTCATCCGGACCCCCAATATATTTTTCTTTCTCTTATAATGATGTTTGTCTATCAAAACTTCTGCATTGTTTCAATTTATGTTTTCTACTTTACATGAATCATGTGAAAGGTCATCCATAAACATGTTAACATTGTCGTATTCCAAAGTTAGAGTTGCATAACCCCAATGGTTGGTTAACAACCTTTGGCGTAATTCACAGCATTTTAGCTTATAATTTCTAAATAGAACATTTCTCGTCCCTAATATTTTACAGACATAATGAGAAAAATACTAAGGATTCTTCTTATATAAAAATGTCTTGATGTGAAAAAAAAAATCATAGCCGATAAAAGTGATCTGAACACTTTAACTTTTAACTAAATCATAATGAAAAAAAAACCCATTTGTTTTGATTTTCATCTTAAAGCAATCTGTTCATTTAAGTACAGTTAAGGTCTTTTTTTTGATTGATTGATTTTATTAATATTTCACAGTCGTGGCCCTAAGGCCAAATTACATGAAATTTACATGATAAATAACATTGAAAAACAAAGCAAGGTAATTTATTAAATTATATAAAAGAGAATATTGCACATATAGATTAAGAAAACATAGCATGCCCTGACGCCGAATATACATGTACTCCTGTTCCGAAGCAGACTGCCGATGCGCAGTGTAATAATTATAGTTTATTTCCACTGAGAAGATCTTTCACCACAATGATTATCATTGTATGTACCCCCAAATCGTTTCTTTACACTATACTTGGAAAAACATGTACTCCTGTTCCGAAGCAGACTGCCGATATGCGCAGTGTAATAATTATAGTTTATTTCCACTGGGAAGATCTTTCACTTCAATGATTATCATTGTATGTACCCCCAAATCGTTTCTTTACACTATACTTGGAAAAACTTATAAGATTATAATTGTCATCAATTTTTCAGAACAACTCCTTACATCACAGAGATCATGTATTGGCCTTCGTGGCATAGACAAGAGTTTTACCACATGGTTAGACGGTACATCTGTAAGTTTTCAAAAACTCGTTTCGGGGGTTGGGGTTCACTCAAATATGAAATCAGTGACAGTTACAAATTCGAGATAGATCATAATACTTCCGCTAAGTACCCGTTAGTATTTCGATAACAATGACGATTGAGTGCCATTTTAAAAGTATAGTATAAGGCCATGCGTTTTGAACTTACCACCCAAAAACGGTGGCGGCGTTGCATTTTTGGTGACGAATCATCCATCTCTCTCTTCTTAACAACTAAATGTGGTAGAGCGATGGTCTATGTGTCATTTGAAAGCCTATTTATTCAGCTACATGGTGTGAAAAAGTAAGGTATTTCTACAACTGTTTGGCTGAGATATGACTGCTTATATTTCGAAAGTCAGCAGTGGCGGCAGTGGCGGTGGCGGTGGCGCTGGCGGTGGCGGTGGCGCTGTGTACAATCTCCTGGGGTATACAGAAAATGTTCCCAATTCTACGTTTAATTTACAATAACTCCTTATTCCTGCATGGTACAAACATGATTTTGCTCTCATTTTATAGATTGTTTTATATTCTATAAGTTTCAGTTTCAACAAACGTGTCAACTTTTATGTAACAATTGTAATCATGAATCGAGGGCATTGTCTTTGGTTTGCTCCCTATACGCTACACATTGAACATGGCTTAATTCATTGGATTTTTACGACTATAACAAATTATTTTGGAAAGCTCCCAAATAGATGAATTCAAAAATGCCGTTTACCCCATATTTTTAAACTCTAAAAAATATGAAAATTTTGTTGTGCACATTCACTTCGCGATATAGTATATTTCAACAAGTTACCCTAGACAAACATTATTTCTGATGGGTAATTGCATGATGAACTAATAATATGCACATTAAATTAATGATTGGGATAGGTATACAACAAATAATAGGCTTTAATCAAAGAAGAAAAAAGTCAATATTGTTTTCAACACACTTAATGACAACATGTTACCATTAGGTTCTATCTAAACTCCAATAGCGTTTGGATTCCTTGTGAAATTACCTTTCAGAAAATATATACTTTTATGGGGTAGAACAAGTAGGTTTTGCGATATGCTAATTCCAATCTCAGATGCTGTAAAATGTGAAAATCTGGATATGCAACGGGGAGGGCGGCGAGTTCAAAACACATAGCTATAAGAATTGCTGTACCAACGTTTCAGTCTAGTACAATTTGTCATACCTAAATTGTTCTTCAGTTGGTATGGTCCAATAAATAGAGTATTTTACATGAATTATTCCCCCTCCCCAACACAAATCAACGTTATAGGTGGGTTTTCTTTACTATTTTTAGACGGTGGCTTTTGTTATGGTATTATGGAGAATACACAATGCCTCTTTCACTTAGACCATCCCATTCTTTTAAATGGAATTTGTATTTATTTTATTATCAGGTAAATTTTACTAAATGGGAGGAATTTGAGCCTAACAACTCAGGAGGAGACGAAAAATGTGTCGATATTAGTCTTGAAGGGCAATGGTATGATGTACCTTGTTATGATAATTCATATGCAAGAAAATACATATGCAAGAAATTAAAAGGTAAGTTTAATTTGACTTTCACGGATATCTCTATGCTGTAAAGATCTAAAGAAGGTGGGATGGGAGTTTACAGATCTAAAGATGGTGCGATGGGAGTTTATTACTCGAAATTTTATTAACACAGAGTGTGTCAAAAAATGTCCCATAAGTTAAGAAACAATTAATTAAAAATACATCCCTGTCTTTTTATTTTAAACAAACAGTTTGTTGGTAAACCCTCATCTATCAAAACCACTTCAGTCAAATAAATTTCAATACCTAATTATCGATATACAGGGTGAGTCAAAAAAGTCAGGTCCCGATTTCACCGATTTTTTAAACCAGTTAAAATTCAAAATTTAATATATTCAATGACTTGCCTGGCAAGGTGGCATTACTAGCTATAACCTTAATTTTATTTCATTCAAATTGATTATTCGAAACGGGAGATATGATAATTTTTCTAAATTCTGTGAAATAAAATCTGTTCCAACTTATCTAAGGGATCCCTATGGGTGTTAACGTTTACCGCGCGCCTTTTGAATAAGTCAATCAAAGGCGTGTTGGTATTCACAGCAATAACAATAAGAAAAGAGATTCTATTGTCTTTGCGGTTATGTTTTCGTGCAATTAGAGATAGCCTATAACGAACATTTTGAGTTTGAACAAAATGTTGACCAAAGTATTTTGAAACTTGTTATTTTAATCGAACTGATATGAGAGAAGTCTGAGAGAAAACAGATCTTATATCTTTAAACAGTTTGTGCTTTGGCAACTTACCAGGCAAAGTGCATAGTCCATTTTTATGAATATATTTGTGCAATACTGAGTTATATTATAATATATTTAAATACTTTGCATGCAATATCGTTTAATTTATCAGAGATTCAACAACAAAACATGATATTTTGGTATAAATTGCAACAGTTATACATTGTATGAATAACTAATATTACACTAATATTAACATCCACCACCAAACTTGGAACACTTTGGATTACGCGTCTTTTCGTAAATATGTTGTAAATCTGGCGTGGAATATGATATTGTCGTGAAAACATCAGCAGGTATGAAGAAGTATGTCTACTCTCATAAACAATGAAAACAATTACCAATTTTGTACAAGAAGTATTTTTCTTGATTTTTTGAAAACGGGACCTGACTATTTTGACTCACCCTGTATGATGATCACTTTTGAACAAGAAAATAATTTTAAACGAAAAAAACAAAAGGATGAAAAAACAAGATAGAAATCGACTTTTTACTGCCTTTTTGAACTGCCCGTAAGTTTGGGATGTTTTAACATTAGTTGGTAGCAAGTTCCATTCCCGAATGCCAGTAAAGAAAAATGTATTGCACTACTGACCTTAAGCTTTAGGAATCAGGAAATGTGTTACACTGCCCCTGGTATTGTACCTGTGGTTGTTGGAAAATTTGGTAAAATGATAATTCAGGTACTCTGGTGCTATTTCATCATAGATTTTAAAAACATGATTGATTTTAAATTGTTTAACTCGGTCTTAAACCATCAACATTCTCAGCTTCTTTAATTATTCATCACCAATGTGAAAGACAATTAACACACACAAAACCTGAAACCTTGTGTGAAAATGTGACATCGATATAAAATAGAACAAGGTCTTCTAAAAAACTGGCCGAAACGCCTAACTAAAAAAGGATGCATGAAACCAAGTAACTCCAAGTTGACTCACTGATAAACAGCTACGTAGCTACGAATATCGGTGCAAATTAGTAGTACAACAAATCATACTTAGTGATATTTGTCATCAGTTGGTATTATTCATCATAGGGTATTTTGCATGTTTCACTATCTGTCCCCATCCATCCTAAGTATGACTCCAATATGATTTTCGTGTTAATTTCTGCATCGCTTACCAGAGCTCAAAAACACACTTCTTTGTGCTTGTTCTTATTTACTCTTTCTCATCTATCTTGCCATTCGTTTAATATTTTGTACAAATGCAATATTCCCTTGAAATTTGAGGTGAAATTCTAAGCCAATTCACTTTAACGGCACTCGCGATGTTTATCGAAATCGGCGCCATGTTTTATTATAATAGACTCGTTTCAATACATTCGTAAGTTCGTAAAAAAGTGATATGTGCGTATAAGATGTTGGCGATGGGAATGAGACTATATTCACCCCACCAATCATTCGAGATGCACTCCATTCACGTTCATACAGCAAATGAAATTGACAGTTTCTCGCAATACAATTTCCCCATACGTTGGTAGGGGAAAAAAACAAAAAAACAACGTATGGGTTTCCTGTACTAGCAAATTAGTACAGGGCCTTATACATGTAGGCCTACATGTATTTATCCATCGAGCGAGTTATCATACCATAGTATGGCCCATTACTTTTCAATGGGAATTCACATCACTATCGCACACACAAAAGCCTCCCAACCAAAACTTGTTTACATTTCGTTATCGGCCAGTGCAGTGCATTGCGTGTTGTTGAGGGGCTAGGCTCCGTAATGAGAGTGTATTTCCGGTAACAACATGAACAATGCAAGCATGAAGGTGGCCTTGTCGATTGTTACCAAGGATACCGGTATCCAATCACTGATCGTTTAACGACGACGTTAGTCGCGAATCCAAAAATACTGCCTAATACTGATGTTACAAATTACTCGATTGGACGTAATTGGACGTGAATATAATTATCTTATAAGTCAAGCCAATCATTAATCGTACTTATGACGTAGACCGAGTGGTGCAACTGACTGAATATTGAGCTATCACGTGATAAATCTCGCCTCAAATGTGCCGCAACGCTTAGGCGTTTCGGCAAAAACCCATGTTTTAAGTGACAATACAGCTCGACTGGACATGTCAACTTTCCTATTAACAGTGACCATGGTGACTGAGCCTTATGCACGCTTTAGACTCACGATTTTATTTTAAAGATCCCGATTTTGCAATACTAGTAAACTAAAGGAATATTATTATGGTGTCAAACTTTTACGCATATTTTGTTCTCTCTAATAATGAAGTTTAACTATCAGAAAAGACATTCCCGGACTCATAAATCGATCTTGAATGTTAATCCCGTAGACTTTCAGCATATTTTTTTTCTTCGATTTTCATCATAAAAATAATTCCGTACTATATTGTGTTCACTTGTGGTACAGTTGCAACCGTAGCCGAAAACACTGTAAACAGCGTTAACACGGTTTCAAACCATTGAAGTATAAGTTATGTTTACCTCTTCAAAACATGATTTTGGCGTGATTAGAAATCGTATCGCTTTGTAACTTTGAAGATTTTACGATATATGCTCAAAAATGCAAATCTGCTAGAAAATCGTTTTCCAGTGTTAAAATCAAGGATAGAGGGTGTCAGAGATAAAGTCATGAAAATGTTTAAGGACGAAATTAAGAAGTTTTATCACCCGTAAGCTTCCGTATTCGATAACGTCCAAAGACTTGACTGACCAATTGATATAAGGGTCGTATCCAACCTAAAAAATGAATATTATAAATGATATTTTGTCTCTCTACACAGCTGTGTGTTTGGAAACGTCTGCCATCGTGGATGGTCAAACATTCACGTGGCCATCTTCATTTGTAGGAGACATATCAGTTGAATCCAACCAACGTTGTGATGTACAAACCGAAAGACGTAAGTAGGCCTACCATGCACAACATGGTATATTTTAGAAGATTTTGTATAAATGACTCAACTTATTTAACTAGAATCGAGCTGAAAATGAATTCAAATGACATTGATTCAAACACATTTAGTACATTAGTTACGTAACCGATAAGACAGCGGGAAACTAACATACGCGGAGTGCATTGTAAATATCTATTGCACTCTATTCCCGCCGTACACCGCGTGCAAACGTCACTTGTGTTGAATCGTTGTCCAGGCGGCACGGGTTCGCCGATTTTTTTCTTGCGGGTGTTAGCAAACGTGTTAACATGTTTTTGTATACATTATTAAAGTGAATAAAAGTATGACAACAATTGTTAATGTTTTTGATTTGTATTTTACCTTGTTTGAATGAGGTCCATGTTAAAATCAATACACTACAAGTGTAAATGTTGGTATGCTCGCAATAGCAATCAACGCGCACTGCACTGATTTCTATAATAAAGGGTTCAACAAAAGAAAGTATACCATTTTGTTTATATCATTTTGAGCAACATTCAATTTTTATTGGACCAAACAGGCTAGATAGGCATAGATGAATCTTTTAGGCATAATTTGATACCAAATTTGCCCCCTAACAACAAAGATAAACCATGATTAGCACCATTTAAAGAAAATTAGTCACTTTTCAAAAGTCACATTTTCAATACACATACGCGGGAAGAAAGCACCACATGTTACCTGTTCATAATCAAAATAGCCCGCTCGCTCAGGCACAACCCAACGCATCCCCACTTTGTGATCAATATCCATTTCATTCCCGGCCATTCAAAGTGCCACGCACAGCATTTTCTTGCGGCTTGCAGGTAAATGAAACATATTCTATTCAATTTGGAGTAATACTAACGCTGAGTCTGTTCACCGGGTTGAAGAAATGAGGAGGGTTGGGGGTCCAAAAATGTGTAATAAACACTTTTGTTAAAATGGCAGGCAACCCATAACATGATATCTCTTTAATGTGTGTGACCTCATGTAAATGACATACAGGAGGAAGAGGTAAATATGAACGGAAGTGTGTTATAAACGAACGTGGCGGGTTTGAATGGCTCGAACCGATGTACATTGGCTGTGGGAAAGCTGAAGAACCCAACCTCGCAGACCTAGAGCAGGTATGTTCCCGGGTGGATTTTATATTCTTTACCATTATTTTAACAAGCGGATAACCGCGCTACACGCGGGTCCCGCTAGATGAGCAAATGAGATGTGTAAATTGTAACCAGGGACAGGGAAGGAAAAAAATATTTACTCATAATGACATTAATTATTGTTCTATCATTTGATCTTACCTTTCAATGTGTTTTCCTGAACTGTTGATTGTATAGAACTTAGACCCTAATTGAAATTATGGAAAAATGTACTTTAGGTTCCAGATACTGTTATACCAATATAATTCAATACTGAAACATAAAAATTGCCAGTATCGCTCGACACAGGTACGATTTTACTGTTCCAGTATCGGTCGATACTGCAACACCAAATTGTGTCTCAGTAGGTGTCGGGGAGTCATAGGCAAGTACAACACGCGCCGCACTGCGTCACGCGTCATATGACACGCAAAGCGTTTGGCAACACGGAGATAGATAAACAAGGAAAAGGAACAGACAAGAAGGGCGGGAGCAGGGTAGCCACCATACCGCGGATGCGGAACTACGATGAGATTCCTATGAGACATTGATAGAATTATTACTACTCGCGTCGGACCCGTGACTCAGACCAGGTCTGAGATATATATATTAACCAGTGGGGCTGTGTAATGTCGTCTTACACAACCGGATTGACATTGCACCGACTTCCTGGTCTCGTCCTCCGGCGTAGAAAAACATCTACCGATCATCGCCATGGATGCCAACCGTCGGGTGGAACTCTCGTCCTCCGGCTTATAAAGACCGGGATAAAGACATTCACTGATCATCGCCGTGCGTGGATGCCAACCGTCTGGCGGAACTCTCATCTTCCGGTCATCGCCGTGGGACGCGTACGCTGACCATCTGATAGAACTCTCAGGATACAGTCAACGGAACATCAATAACATCTCGGAACCGATAAGTGCACGTAACAATAATTTAATACGGATGCCGTCCACACGGTCACTACTCGGAAGTTTAACATGGACAATCGTTAATCCGACCTTACTCCGATCTTACTCTGAACGAATTTGCCTGTCTGAACGCAGCTCATATTGCTCTCGATTGTATAGAACTTAGGGCGTAATTATAATGGTGAACAAAGTGTACTTTACACCAGAGTATCTGAGTATGTGGGACCTAAAGTACACTTTTCCACCATTATAATTGTTTTACCAATATGATTCAATACCGAGAGACAAAACTTGCCAGTATCGCTCGATATTGGTACGATGTTAGTGTTCCAGTATCGATCGATACTGCAGCATCAAATTGTGTCCCCATATTGCTCGCTACTGGAACGTTTTTATGTTCCATTACCATGATTACCGGGCGACACATGCTACCATTAGTGATTTGTCCCAGTATTGAACGATACTGGTATATACATGGAATACCAAAACAGGTCGTTGAAGAAATCGGAGGAATGTACGAGAATACCATGGCTAAGGTAATATCCCCTGACGGAGAGACTGCACAGTTTGAAATATTGGCTGGAGTTCTACAGGGAGACACACCCGCCCCATATCTGATTGTGATTGTGCTGGACTTTGCCAGAAATTTCATCAAGTACAAGATCTGCTGCAAAGAGTTGAGACATCAGTAGCAAAGGTCGGTCTCAAAATGAATGCTAGCAAGACCAGGTTTATGTCATATAACCAGAGCCAGAAAGGATCCATACAGACAAATGATGGCAACAAGCTGGAGGAAGTTCAAGATTTTAAATATCTTGGTGCCTGGATGGAGTGTACGGCAAAAGACTTTAAGCAACGCAAAGCAGCAGCATGGAGAGCATGTAGCAAAATCAACTCTATCTCGGAAATTCAAACTTCGCCTGTTTGCCTCAACGGTGGAGTCAGTTCTGCTATATGGATGCGAAGCTTGGACCATTAATCCCAAGCTGCAGAAAGAGCTAGATGGCTGCTACACCAGAATGCTGCGAGCAGTACTCAATGTCAACTGGAAACAACATATACCTAAAACCCAACTGTATGGTGACCTCCCCAAAATAAGCCAGAAGATCCGGAAGAGACGAACAAGGTTTGCTGGCAACTGTCACAGAAGTGAGGAGCCAGTATCCAAACTGGTACACTGGATCCCCAAACATGTCAAAAGAAAGCCGGGACGACCTGCTCTGACATTTATCGATCTACTCAAGCAAGATACTGGACTGGAGACGAATAACATAAAGACAGCAATGAACGACAGAAGAGTGTGGAGAGCCATCGTAGATCGGGGACACGACCCGAATTAAGCAAGAAGCAAGGTATTACATAATTGTGTTCCAGTATCGTCCGGTACTGCAACATTTTATTGTACCAGTATTGTCCGATTCTGGGTGTTCCGGGCGATACTAGGACATTCCAGAATCTGGGACCTAAAGTACACGTTTCTGAAATGAAGCGACTAACCGTGTTGTCGTGAGTTGTAAGTTGCTGTAAACAACCTTTTTAATCATAAATAAGGTTAAAAACACACACACAAACTCTACTTCCAGATTTATAGTAAGATGATTGCGAGAAAACTGTTGATCTTAGCACAATTTGATGACGTACGGCTTATTACATGCATTAATTGCGCTGCACCTTCACAAGGAATGCAAATAATAGGTTTTACAATTATGGATCATACACTTCATAGAACCAATTACCTCGGTGCTGATAGTGACAGTACTGAGCCGATTAAGATATTGTTTAAAAATGTATCACTATATTATAATACTGCAATTAATGTAAACATTTTACACTTTACCTACATGTATTGCAAGATGTTGTTGGGGTCAAATGTGAGATAAAATAGAGTAGCTCAGTGCCGCGAGATAATAGCTAGGCAGCCCTTAATTTGTCTGTATGCAAATATTTAAGGTTGAATATTGAAAATGCAATGATTGCACAAATTGACGGGTATACGTTACCACGGTGAAACACACCAGTCAATTTGTAGCGCCCTCAAATGAAACGGGCTCACGTTCCGGTGCTAACTGGTTTCGTCATATTGCCTCAAGGTTGTAGGAAACAATAGTAAAACACATTACGGTTCTATACCCTGTAAAGTTTCAGACATATGTTCTTAACTACTTCTGGATTGTATTATTTGGCATTATTTCAATTTTGGCCAGCTAAAATGGTCAGAAAAATCATAGAATAATGCATTCTTAATTGGTAGCTTTTAAGGATTGCTATCAAAGTATAGCAGAATAATATTTCATGTATTTAAGAACAATTGTTGGCAAGACAAAATTTCAAAAATTGTCAAAAGCTGCCAATTGGCATCTTTGTGACAGAAGCTGCCAATTGGTAACAATAAAAGATGTTTATGTTTTTTCTAATATGTTGGCCAGTGAAAATCGATATATCACCAAATAGTACAATCGCAAAGTGTTTAAGAACCTGTTGAAAAGATTCATCAGGATTGGTGATAAACATGAAAAGAAAGTTCATTGTATCAAACATATGAGAGAACACAAAACAGAAGCGGAAAAAGTAAGCAAGTCAGTGTCCACGAGAGCGTCCAGAAAGGCATCATAATCAGTAGTCCACAAATCGGCCATCACGGACCACGTAGTGGAGAAGAATCATGTCATCGGGTGGGGAGAGGCAAAGGTCTTAGGCACAGAGCAGGATAGATACAAGAGATGGGTCAAGGAGGCAGTTGAAATCAGAAAGAAGGGGCCCACCACCATGAATCGTGACGAGGGACAGTATCATCTCTCACATGTTTTTGATGAACTATTGCTATCTGGAGAAAAAACATCTAGAAACTCCAGAGTCGTCGCTAAGCAACCAACTAGCGTCGATAGCAGTAGTTAATCACTCACTACCTATCATGTGTTGATAAAGGCAACAGTGTTTGCCGAAACGTCCACAATAACAAGTAAGTGGAAATTTGGATTAGATACAATGAACTTTCTTCTCATGTTTAAGAACCTGTTCTTCGCCAACTATATGATCTTTATAGCGCAATCACGATTTTAATAAAGTTTCCCTGTGCAGTTTTTTATTGCAGAAGACAACGTCGTGAACGTGACGAAGGCCTTGAATATGGTAACGGGAAATATTACAAATCTAGATTCCGAAACCATTGCCAATGTTTCCACGGTCCTCATGAATATAGTCAACGTGAACTCTATCAACCCCGAGGTAAATCTTTCTACCATGTCCAAGAACATTATTCCATTGACAATAGAACAAAAACCACTCAAAATCAACAAACCAACAAACCAACAAACCAACAAACCAACAAACCAACAAACCAACAAACCAACAAACCAACAAACCAACAAACCAACGACCAACAATCAAACCTCCCCCACAAATAATCACCCATCTCAACAAAGAATAAGGAAAAGAAAGAAGAGAGGAACGAACGAACGATTGACTGAACGAACGCACGAACGAACGCACCCATACATCCCCACGCACATATTTCCTAAAATCGCTGACGAAAACACAAATTTTTATAGACAATAATATTACAAAACAACAGTAGATAAACAAAAAATATTTTTGTCGGAATTATACTGTCTGAACATTGTGGGCCGTATTCTCGTAAGTAGTTAAACACGGTTTTAAGCTAAACTCGTGTCTTGCTTTGTCTTTAGACACAGCGTTTAACTAAACGCGATTCTCGTACATTTGTTTTACTTAAACACGCGTATAACTCGCCGAAATGTGTCTAACTTTATATTAAACATAAGTATGGGGGTAAGCGACGTGCTCATGAAACTTATTTTTAAAAGTTATACAATATATTAGTTAGAACATTTCACATGTTATTTTTTATAAAATGTGATTAAATATATTTAAAAAAAGATAAAATACGTTCGGTCGTATACCAAATCCAAGCCCTTCGCCAGAAACGCAATGAACCATACAGTGGTTTGGGCGACTTCGCTGGTGACGTCACTCCGGGAGGAACTGAAGTGTCAATACGGTCAGATTCCCGGACTGACGTCACAGTTTCCGTGTTGTCTAAGAGGAGAATTTGTAGTCAGCAAACACTGCACCACGGTCTAAAAATATGGCCTCAACATAACATGTGTATCAAGTTGTACAGGTTCCCTTACAAACAGTATCATGACCTCGATCTATTCATTCACTGAATGTGATAATACGGCTAATCCACTTCACAGCATGGATACACATGTTTAAAGTTCGCGCGGTCATTCAATCGTTCAGCGAGGCATGATGATTGGAAAGGGCTAATATTGTAAAGAGTGTGTGAAGACATATTAGACCCTAGGTTTGTCACAATGTTACAGTGCATTGTTGGCTAACTATGATTTCTCCTCTGTGTTGCGTGGTAGAGCGGGTTTTTCAAAATACGAAGATCGTTTTTAACACGGATTTTGGGCGCATTTATGGTTTTTGTAAATTTCTTCTTTCCCTTTAATGGATCGCTCATAAAATGTTTATTTTTGAAATCCTTGTGATTTTGTCTTTATTTTGATATGTAATAAACGATGCATATCGGTGGACCTTTAATGCGCGTTTAACTAAACTCGTGCACCAACTGTATGCCTCGAATGATCACTCAACCGTGCCCGGTGCAAGCTGACGTGCGGATCGTGTAGTACCGTGTATTTAAGGCATTCGGTCGATATCTATTGTAACCCATTAAGGCCGCAATGAAATAAATATATGTATACAATCAACGCAGGACCACTCTGGGAACGAGATTTGCAGAGTTTAAAATCGTGTTTTGTTAAACACGTCGTTTAAATAGTTAAACACGGTTTTACGCTAAACCCGTGTTTAGTACGAGAATACGACCCAATAGGTCTATACCAACTATTATACGTTATGATATTGTAACAATTAAATGAGCAAGGTGTTAGGCATATAGCACATCGCGCACAGACCATGCAAACGTGACTCAATAACACACAAAACTATCCCTCATTAATATTGACCTAACCAACCTTTCTTATAATTATTTAAGGTTACTGAGGATGTCGTTGAAATTGTGAATAATATCCACTTTGCATATGAGGCAAATACTACTAAGGGCAATACAGCTATAAACAAAGATGCTCAATTGGAAATCCTACTAGCGCTTGAACAGCAAATCACACTCACTACGGGTCTAGAAGGGAACATAACTGTATTTGAGCGAAGTATTGCTCTGACGTCGATTGCTAGGCCAACTGCCGAATTGAACAAAGGTCTAAATTTCATCGTGGATGATGGTGGTAATGTTGATGGTGGTGATTTCAAGTTCCGTGAAGAAAATATCATGATTTCTAATGGTGAATCATTGCCACCTGTCAACACAAGAAGATCATCGATATCAATGCCAGCATTGGTTTTTAACTCAACGGGCAGCGGTTAGTAGCAAATGCATTAATACATTCGTAATCAAGTTTGGTATCATTTTAAAGGTTGAAATGTCTTTTACAACTTAAAGCAGAGAGCAAAGACATTACAAATGAAGCAGAATTGCTATGATAGGAGTCAATCTCAAAGGTTAAAATTAAATCCTCAATTGAATTCGGATCCGAAAGGGTTAATAAGGGACATTTAAGCAAAACCTTTACGTAGTATTATTATGTTTTTGTTTTATGTAGCGGAAAGCCGTACCAAAGAGAGCTTCTTTTTAACCATAAACAGCCCTTCTATTGTTTATTTTTTAACTCACTACGATGGTTACACGATCGTTTGCAAGTCACGTGATTGAAGTTAAAGAGGTGACGCAGTAGTGTTTAAGAATTATTGTTTATACAATTTACTTCCTAGGTCATTTTTGAAACACGTTGCAACACATGTGACATTTTACTCTAAATCGAGGTCAACTACATTAGCAAGGATGTCCAGTGGTAGAATTCTATCCTAGGTGGACATTGTCCACCTAGGATAGAATTCTACCAATTTCAATGAACATTTTGGTATAATCCATGTGCCAGCAGACCGGGACCAGAAGACCCCTGGACTCGTGCTCCCCAGCTATTTAGTGTGGAATACTTTCAGGAATATTAGAATCAACGTTTTGTTGGACAAGGAGTTTTTTCTGACACCTTAAAGGTGCGAGTTCATACATAAAGTGCTCAACAAAAGAAAGTCATACACTTTGTTTAGGTCCTTTAGAGTAACTTCCGATTATTTTGACCAAACACACTAGATAGACATTTGGATGAATCTTTCCGGCACAATTTGATACCAAAGTTGCCACCTGACAATAAAGATAAGCCATGATTAGCACCATTTAAAGAAAATTGGTCACTTTCAAAAGTCACATTTTCAAAGCCGCGAGAAAATTCTGTGCGTGGCACTTTGAATGGCTAGGAATGAAATGGATATTAATCACACAGTGCAAGTGAGTTGGGTCGTGCCTGAGCGAGCAGGTTATTTGATTATGAACAGGCAATGGTCTTTTCTCCCCGCGTAGTGTATTGTAAATGTGACTTTTGAAAAGTGACTAATTTTCTTTAAATGGTGCTAATCATGGATTATCTTTGTTGTTAGGTGGCAACTTCGGTATCAAATTGTGCCGGAAAGATTCATTCAAATGTCTATCTAGTCTGTTTGGTCAAGAAATAGATGAATAGATGATCGTTTTAATAAAAATGACTTATTTGCAATACTGATACAACAGGCGCCAAAGTATAAGTCTTACGTGCAAGTCACTTATAGAACTCATAAAAATGACCTGTATGCAATACTTGTACGATAGTCGCCAAAGTAATATTTTGCATCTCCACACGTACAAGCACCCATATTGAAGTGCGACTAATGCAACTATGTCTTTATTACTATGGAAAGTTTGGTTTGGTCTCAGTTCAATTTTTAAGTTGCTCGTACGTATAGTGACGCAAAATATTACCATGGCGCCTATCGTATAAGTCTTACGTACAAGTCACTCAAGTTATACGTATAAGCCTTACGTACTAATTTTTCCGTTCCGGTCTTCCTTGGTTTTGTCCTATTTCTCGTTATTAAAAGCAGGATTCCTTAATTTCCTCTGTGCACAGATACAGTTGGGGTTAGTTTTTTCGTACAAAGCAGCGACATTCTATTTCCAACCAATTCTACCAATCAGACAGTCGGTGGTGATATAGTTTCTGCTGTAGTTGTTGGCGTGCCAGATCTCACAAATTTGACCGAGCCGGTTGAACTTCAATTTAGTGTCAATGTAAGTGATCACCCCCCCCCCCCCGCCCCCCCCCCCCCCCCCCCCACCGTCCCCAAAACATGTCGTTGGGGAGATGATGGCGTGTTAAGTGGTCTAATATCATTAAAACAGAGAAAAACCTGTTTCAGTATCAATTGACTCCCCTCAATCGAATTTAAATTAAGCCTTTGAAGTTGGCATACATGTATGCTTTGCACCACGCTAATTAAGGGAGCAGCATTTTAACTTAGTATTATGTTAAAGAAGTCAAAAAGGGGTGCTTTGGTTTAGTTTAAACCCAGGAAATATAAACCATGAACAATCGGGTGTGCAGTGTCCGTCATACCTCTAAAAGGCATATAGAAGTTATTGAGGTGGCCTTACAACTTAACATTTGTCTGGCGAAATCAACCCCCTGATGACGATGGCCGTCATAAGAGTAATTCACACATCACTATGCCAAAGCTATTATCCTACGGCTTTTCCATATTATGTATCGTGTTGATTGACATAAAACCCTGAGAAAATGTTTGGTTTCTTAAATGTAGCAGCTATTTACATGATTTATACTATTCTACTCATGGCTTGTCAAGTTCAAGGAAACCTTGTGTATCATTCATAATCATGATAATGTGCAAATTTACTTAAAAGTTCATGTGGTTAATGTGATTTTAGTAAAGGTAAAGAATGAAAGGAAAATTAAGAGAAAGAACAAATAAAATAATTAAGGAAAGGGGACAGAATGACAAAATGTAGGGGAATCCAGGAAGGACTTGCACAAGTCTATAATAAGGTTTATAACGGACCTGACGTTCTAGCGCATATTTTGTTATATTAAAGATATCTGGACACGACCCCAAATGTGTATCATGGGACTTCAATATGTCGGATTGGACTGAAGAAGGCTGTTGGCTGCTGCATCAGAACATGACACAAACCAACATCGTACTAACTTGTCGTTGCAATCATCTGACAAACTTTGCTGTTCTCGTGGTAAGACACGTCTGCAAAGTCTTTCATCGTTTAATATATGTTTCCTGGTTACGACAACGTTGGTTGTTTTCCCCCCTAATATTTGTAGAATAATTGCATATTATTATTTTCCTATGTTATTTTCTTTTTCTTTTCAATTCCAATTTGTAGAAAAATATTTAGTGGTTAATTATTACTTTTTAAAACATTGAGTTTCAGTGATTCATTTAAAATTGTTTTTCGTTTTTGAACACAAACGTGAACTTACACGACTCCCTCTAAATAGCGATATGAATTGTTGAAGTTAAAAATGTTACACACTTTAATCGATGACTATTAACCGTGGTAATTTATTCTCGATAAGAGCGACTTAAATTGATTACAGAACTAGTCTATAATCATACAGAACTAATAATATATTTGCCAAATACTGAATCATGAAATTTGGTATGCTTACATTTGAAGAATCTTCGATAAGTGTACTTTAGGCTCCAAATTCTGGACTGTACTAATAGTGTCCGATGCTGAAACAATCAGTATCGTTCAATACTGTTAAAGAATCAGTATTCCAGTATCGGGCGATACTGGCACATATAAAGTGTTGCAGCATCGGGCAATACTGGAACACAGTGTACCACTAACGTTCACATTATGTTCCCATCCTTTAACATTTTTCATAGTTATGAAGGTTAGTTTATGCCCTTGGGCACACTTAAGTCCTTTGCAGTCTTTTAATTGGGGGGAATAGACACATCCTTTGATGATTTATTACCGGCAAAATGTCAAATCACCGGTCCAAAAGTGGTAAGGGACTGGGAACATAATGACTACTGGGACAATACTTACTGGTAATATGTGTAACAACATCGTCCGTTACCGATACTGGAAGATAAACATGATAAACACGTTCCAGTATCACTCGATACTTGAACACAATTTAATGTTCCAGTATCAGTAAAATCGTGCCTGTATCGAACGATATTGGCACCTCCTTTTATGTCCCAATATTAAACGATACTGGAATACCAGTATCTGGGACCTTTTAAAGTACACGTTATTTTCCGAATCTTCAATTCGAAAACCATGAATCTGTTTCTATTATACCTCAAGACAATGTTAGTAATGCATAAATGTGTTCTTATTTTAAATACAGACTTTTAATTATGACATCGACGCCATCGCGATAGACTATATTTCGAAGATAGGTTGTGGAATATCAATGATTACATTATTGATTACCATCTTTATATTTTTGAAATTTAGGTAAGGAATATATTTGTCATACACTTAACACAACAGGTTCCTGACCAAGTGTCGTAATTCATGGCCGAGGAAACTTATTCCCGTAATAAGGTTTATCGCGAATCGAAGAAAAAAAAGCCATTGATTATCCTTTTCTGTTGCATTGTGGGATCGCAAAAGTGCAAAATCTGCCCCGTCCTGGATCCCACAATGCATCAGAAAAGGATAATCAATGGATTTTGTTCCGATTGGCGATAAGGCTTATTGGTAATTTGACACTTCATTCGTAAGATTGATAGTGGATACTTTTAAAAGTACCGTATAATGCTTTAAGTAACCAAACCTCATGAAAATATTGTACCAACTGCAGTATGATATATACGTAGAGGCAGTATTTGCATGATGAATCACGTTACCCAGTAAGTGAATGCTTTAAATAGCGCTCAATGTATAATACAAATCAATGACATGCCATAGATGGAATTTGCTACAATTTTTTCCCCACTTCATCCGATAATGGATCAGATGACATACAAGAACAAGCGTGTTTCTGCTGGGGAAGAAACCGCTAATAAACGCTAGGTTTGCCCAGTAGAAACAGGCAGAACCCGGCAATAATCGGTATTTTTGGTAATCCCAAAAACCTTCACAAACCAGGTTTGGAACCGGCAATAATCGGTAATAATCGGCAATAAACCCAATAGAAACAGAAAGGTGATTCTTAGCGGTTTGCGCCGTGAACCGTGTCACGCTGGGCTATATACACATTATTGTGAAGCAATCTTTTTCAGGTGCGGTGGCATTGTTTTGTATTACAAAAGGTCAAAGGTCGCGGCCCATGACTAGGATCGATACACTTAGCGGTAACTTTTCGCGAGTAGACACAGGGGGATTAAAAACTGACCGATTGAAACTTAGCGTTTATTAGCGTTTACCTTTTGCAGTGTCCCAGCAGAAACACGCTCTCTAGTCAGGAACTTTTTGGTGTTTAGTGTATATACATGTTATAAGCTCTCACCACTGTCTGGCTAACGGGATAATAGTCGACGGAGGAAAAAAAATCACTTCACATTGGGCCGTGGAAGAGTCATGACATTACTCGAATCTCTGGCAAGACAGGGTAGTTAAACCATATTGTAGGATGGTCCGCTACTTTTTCCCTTATGGCATAGTGAAGGAAACATCTCTAGCCTACACAATTGTGCAGTATTGATTAGGAAATACGAAGGCTTTATTTTGATGCACTCGCTTTTATGGGAGATAATGTGGAGGTTGAAAACATCTCTAAGCCCTAGTTTTGCAGTGTTAATGAGAAAATATTATCTTTCTTCTGATATCATACGCTTCATTTTGGTGAGAGAGAAAGTGGGGGTTGGGCGGTCGTTATCGAGTACACTTTGAATTGTAGGATATTAATAACTATAACCAGATTATGATACTATTTTCAGACGCCTACGACTAGAAAAAAAGGCAACACCACGACAGATTCTCCTGCATCTGTGCGTAGCGCTCTTCCTCCTCTACTTCTTGTTCATAGTGGGCATCGATATGGTGAATCATCGTGAAGGATGCATAACGGTAGCGGCATTGCTGCAGTTCTTCACTTTGGCTAGTCTTATGTGGATGGCAGTAGAAGCTCGTAACATGTACCTGAAAGTGATAAGGATATTCGATAGTGAACCCCGACATTTTGTACTGAAAGCGTCCATCATTGCTTGGGGTGAGAATGTAAAAAGCTTAGCATTTACAATGTTCAGTTGTCCATTTCTTAAGCTCTGATTACAAAAGAATTACCAATTCGATTGCTTTACCATTTTAAACGTGAGGCTTAGTGTTACCATTGCATAGCATGCGCTAGAATGACATTCCATCATGCAGAGATGCACAGTTATCAACGCGTGTGCAGGTTATAACGCCCCAAAGCCTATCATCCATGTACATGTATAATCCAAAAATACCTGACTCAGTGCTTCTAATAACGCACAGTGTAAATTTCAAAGCATTGGCAATTTTAGTCGGTGCAACTGATTTTTAAATCAAGTATCAATTCAATATTGTCAAACTATAAACAAAACATTATCCCACAAAGTGTACAATGTTTAATGTTGATATATTAAGCTATTTTAATATAAAAATTATAAATATACATCAAAAGAAAGTGGGAAGGAATTATTTGTGGATTAGTAGTCGTACATGTAGTAATTCACTCCACGCTGTAGATCTATGTTAATGTATTTTCTTTTATATATCGTATTGCGGTACAGGAATACCGATGTTGGTGACAACGATATCCTTAGGTGTTGGATTCAAATACTACGGTCATGAAGATTAGTAAGTATTCACGACAAACACCAACAAACCCACACTGCCAAACCTAAAGCTTTTCCAGGCTTAATAGATTCTCCGCACACCTTTCAACCCCACTATCATTTTGTGTAGAGGCAAAGCTATATATAGTGGTACCAACTTGCTATTAACTTCTACTTAAACATTTGTCCTGGCTAGACTTTTATGTTTTACGTTGACGTTTTGTGTCGTTAGGTTCAAGATCAGCACGCATTACCTGTATAGCTCTTGACTAATTTCTGAATGATACTGCTTAACTTTGACCTTACCGATATAGCAAAATATTCTTGTTATAACTTGTTGTAGCTATCAGAACAATTTGAGACCATTTTCATTATAATCGGAGCATTTTTAGAATTTGAACTATTCCGACGGCTTTATGTGTTTTATCAAAACGTCAACGTAAAACATAATACCGTACGTAAAACATCAGACTCTATGATTCTCACATAAGAATAAATATTTATCACATCATTTTGTTTATCTTCCATTACACAGTTGTTTCATGAAGGGTCCCCCTTTGCACTACGGAGTTATTTTACCCGTTGGGATAGTGATGTTGCATAATTTTATCACCTTTGGCGTTGTGATGTATCGTATCTGCCACCCAGCTACTATGGGCGCTGCGACCAGCCAATCGCAAACACAAATGGCAAGGCGGCTCCAGAATGGAATGGCAATATCAGTACTCACGGGACTCACATGGGCGTTTGGATTTTTTGCCATCGGTGAGGCAGCGTTCGTCTTCTCCCTCATATTTAGCCTGTGCAACTCATTACAAGGATTTGCCGTCTTTTATCTGTTCTGTTTCCGACAAGAAGATGTCAGGAATGCTCTACGACCATATTTCGCGTGTATGATGGGACGTAACATTGCTATTGATCAGCAGCGCTCGCAGGCATCAAATTCCGCACCGAGTTCACCTGCTGCAACAAACTTCGACGCAACGATACCGAATCCCACCCTCGCCCGTACCGAGTACGGGACCGAGTATATGAAGTATATGAAGTCGTTGACTACTCCTGCTGTGGAAGACAAAGCAGCGGTTGCGAAGAGTATGGAAGACAATCCTATGTCCGTACTCTAAAATACTTAAAATGATTATGTCAACGTTGTTCAAATAAACCATTACACTCAAAACCATCATTTCACATTCGAGGAAGAAGTTCGTATTGAACATTACATATTATACAAATGTATTTATCAGCTTATATCGATGAAACTAAACAATTCAAACAGGAACATTTTTGAAATGAACTTTGATTGATTTTTATAACAACTAACAGACTAACGTACACAAAACAAGACGACAAGGCAAGAGAAATCAGAACAATGTCTTATAATAGTATAGCTAAGATATATTATACCTATCTGTCATAATATTTTCTTTATTGGTGTTATTATAAGTATTATAAGGAGATTCCTGTCACCATATGCATTTGTTCTTTGTGTAGATTATTATTAGCAGTATTGTTAAGACAAAATGAAAATATAAACGGAATTAAGGTAGATGATATCTTTTTAAAATTAACAAAATATCGGGATGACACAACAGTAATTTTAGATGGTACATCCCAATCACTAGAGCATAGCCCTTTTAAAGTACCGGGTGGTTCAAAAAAAAGTTGACCCAAGTTCAAAGTAATTTTTCAACCACATTTAAAGTTTCAGAGAATTTGTGTTTACATAGTCTTAATCAGCAGTCAGTTTTGAAATTATCCTGAAAAGATGGCACGTTTAGCTTGTTTGGTTCTTCAGATATGGTTCATTACAGAAAACATGTACAAAACTGACTTGTCCACGGGAGCGTCATTTAGTTGTTGACTTCAACAAAACATCCTGCTTTAGTTTCAGAATTGAAACGCCCGCCCTGACAAAGTATCCCAATCGCTATGCTTATGTGCCATTCACATTCAACAAAGAAACGTCGGTACGTAAGTAGGTAATGTCAAGCACCGGACAAATGTTTCAGATGTCTCCTTTTTCCCTTTTCTCCATTTTTTTACAATTTGTGACCAATCGTGTAAAAGTCCACTTTGTGCATTCCATCTCTACTAAAGGACGCTCCCGTGGACAAGGCAGTTTTGTGCATACTTTCTGTAGTGAACCATATCTGAAGAATCAACCAAGATAAATGTATCATTTTTTTCAGGATAATTTCAAAACTTACTGCTGATCAAGACTAAGTAAACACATATTCTCTGAAACTTCAAATGTGATCTAAACAATTCCTTGAACTTGGGTCAACTTTTTTTTGAACCACCCGGTACATTTAAAATACATTTAGATAAATGGGTGGTTATAGGTTTAAAACAACAAAAAATCGGCAGTATGGATTGGCAGTAATAAAGCCAATACAATTTCAATATGTCCGCATAGAGTTTAGAGTGAACATTAAATAATATCTTTGAAATGTTAGTACAGGAATTTATTTGGTACCTTTGAAATGTTGGTGTAACATTTAAGTACAACCCATAATGATATGGTTAAAATAAAAATATAAACAGAATTAAGGTAGAATATATATTGATAAAACTAACACAATATGCGGATGACATAAACTAATTTTAAATGGTTAGTAGGCCTACTTAAAATACATGTAGATACATTGTAACATTACATGGGTGGTTTAAAGGTTAACGAACAGAAAACCTCGGCAGTATGGAGTAACAAAACCAATACAATTTCAATACGTCCGCATATGTCCGCATTTCAATTTTGAGTGGAAATTAGCGTTCTCTGACCATGAACGTTAGAGTGAATGTCGTTAAATCCTTCATACTTCCAAACTTCTACTATTTTTGTCAAATACTTACAAATCCCTCAGATGAATATCTGAAAGATGTGAACGAATGTAGCCTATATTCATGTAGAATGGAAAACCTAATAGAATAACACGTAGCCAAATGATGCAAGAATTTCATTTCGGAGCAGGACATGTACCACATTTGAAAGCGTTGATAATAAATTGGTTAGAGGGGGGGGGGGGGGGGGGGGGGGGATTGGGGCGGTTGAGTCAGAATTAGCCTATGTTAGAAACATTATTTTGCACAACTTTCCCGACTATCAGCCGATAAGTGACATAACATATTATATCCCATGATGTCTAGTTTTGAAAAACGCTTTCAGTTTCGCACTGGTTGCCATGGTAAGTGAGCAAAGCCTCTGACTGGCTATAAAGACGGGAACAACGATTACTCAAAATCAAAATAACCAACTGGTCATATTCGGAGGATAGGTGCATGAGAACAATACGCAGAAAATAATGTCTCCGGAATTTTTGATTAGTTGACATGGTATCCAGGCCGCAGCCAATCAGGAGATTTCACACAGTAATTCAAAAACGAAAGTGAAAATAAAAACAAACTCTTCGTAGATTTGTAGACAATACTCTTCTTGATATCTGTGCTGAATTTCATTACCATCCAACATTGTATTTTTGAGTTATCAGTGCCCCCGTTTTGCCAGTAACGCCTTTTCGCTGTTTTGAAATACATGCCGTAACAGTTTTGAAACATATGAGGGCGCTTTTGCATATTAGTCAGACACTTACGTATACATTATTGTTATTTTTAGTTGAAGATTGAATTATCACAATGTTTAATTTCCTTATATATAGCAGGGTGAAAAACAATAAAATACATAAAACATTCATGTTACAGCATCTGGTGTTCCAGTATCGTCCGATACTATAGTACAGTCAAGAATCTGGGACCTAAAGTACACTTTTCCCGGTAAAGTCCTCTGAACGTGTACAACGGACGGGAAACGGCCCGCAGAGAGATCTGATTGTGGTTGGTAAGATTTAAATCTACGACATGATGACTCCATCCGAATCTAGCTAGCATACAACAGCATACCTACATGTAGAACGCCCGGTTTAGTGCGTACGTGTACATAATATGCATTTACCAAGCCAGTATTATGACGTTTTTAGTGATTTTTGGATACTGACGACGAATCGCTCAGTTAGTGCGGTGTTATTTGCAATTGCAAATCCCGTACTGTCAGTACAACAACACAGCGAACATGCATCATGGGTCAATGCGCTGTGTAATTCTACATTCCCGGCAGACACTCTGTTCAAAGGCACAACAAAAAGGGGACTTGTTTAAAGCATTTTTTGTTGTTGCAATTATGAGGTGTGTAGATCGTGTTTCTGTATCGAATTGGTTAGAAAACCATCCATTTTAGAACATCGGAAATTTAAAATGATCTACACACCTGGTCTCTGTATTTTGTATTGGTGGCGTATGTGTCAGTATTGCCCGATACTGGGGGTCGCGAGGATATATGTCAGTATCGAACGATACTAGATCACTGACTTTGTATCAATCATGTGATACTGGGTGAATTTTAAACAGCACTGGAGACATTTTTGTAACTTTCTTGCATAAGATTTTGAAAAGTGCCACTTTTTCTGAAAACATCATTTAGGGGAAATGTTTTGGAAGAAGTAAACATGCTATTGAAAACCCCCTTGCAATGGGTAGCCAAGCGTTTTTTCCTTTGATAAACGTTTCAATTTTTCAAAGATACATTTGTGTGTGGAGTTATGCAAACAAACGTGATCAAATTTTAGGAGGACTTACTTTTTTACCCCTTTATATATATATATATATATATATATAATGATTTTGAGTAAACTTTTACATTTTATTCAAGACAAATTTGTTTCGTGTTGGCTTTCGCCCACACTCGTCAGTTGAATAATAAATAATAAACATGATTCCAACCAGTAGAATAGCGCGATGCGCACGCAAGCTGGTGTTGCGTATACGCTGGATTACGCTGAATACGCACGCGTACAAAATAAGATGCGTATAATTTTAAAATGCCAAGTACAAAGATTTATCAGAGGTTGCATAGCAGATGCTTTTTCTTATGCCTGCAACCGCTAACCAACTCATTCCTGTTGTTAAGGGTGGACAAGTGAGGTTTACATATTATGAAATACTTTTCAGTCAGACAAAGGTTACATCTTTTTGTAGATGTCGAGTAGGCCTTACTGTGGGCAAGTATCTTCCATATTAAACAGTATGGAACATTGTTGTCATTGAGTGTCCAAATGTACTGACTGAGGGTTGTAGAGTTCCTCTGTTTCACATTACGGAAACTGCTCGTATGTCCGTTGAATCTCGTCTTGAAGCTGTTTTCGGTCAGGCCGATGTAAGTTTCTTCTTTAAGGTTGTCTTGCCTTGTGACCGTTACTTGGTAGATGACTTCGGATGTCAAGCAGTTACCACTGAGAGGACATACCTGGTTCTTTCTGCAGTTACAGCCAGGGGTGTCGTCGATGCGATCCTTCGTTTGCTCAGCATTCATAACAGATTTGTTGTGGGAGGATATGATACGCTTCATGTTTGGCATGCAGCTGTAACTGATCTTGATGGTGTTGCGATTTAGGATCTTGTGTAGCGGATGTTCCGGAGGGAAGCATTTATCAAGTGTTGATATGAATTCTTTCCCGACATTGGTCGCCACACTCTCGCTGTAGGGAGGATTGTACCAAGTGATGTTGCGTTTTCTATAGAGTAAATTTGTATTCAAGCTTTCGACTTTATTGTCTTCTTCAGGATACTGCATAAACAAAATAAAACAGATAAAACATGTAAATAATAAAAGTTGTACATATGGTTACATATGTAACGCGCGCATTACAATATAATTAAAGTATAAAAAGAGTATAAAGAGTATAAAAAGAGAAGGAACGAGAGACTCACGTGTATACGGTGTGCGATTGCAAGATAAATTAAAGAATAATAAATGTAAACAAAGATATTGGAAGTGCGTACAAATGTGACTAGAGCGCTCCGTGCGACGTAAGTGCGCCTCTTGCGATTAAGCGCGTGAATAAAAACTGCGCGCGATTGTACGCATCGGCAAAATACGCGGGTATAAAATGAAAGCGCTACGAGAGCAGAAAAGGCCTACGCGGGCCAAATGCCGCAAATAATGATAATTGAGAGCAAATAAATAACAAAGACGAAAGTTTGATTATTCGTCAACGTTCATGCCATTTGGAGCCAGAGTATGTAGCTTAGCAATGAGTGATGACTCTCTGTGTAAAATGGCGCCATTGCATTCTTTCCTCATTTTTTCAATGGGCATGAGTGAAAGATCATGTATTGAATGACCTGGTAGGTTGAAGTGTTGTGCGTAGGGTAGTTTAAGGCTATTCGGAGTATTGAAGTTCTTGATCTGGGAGCGTGTGTTGCTGATGCGTGTGTATAGTTTGTTTTGGGTTTTGCCAATGTACTGTTTGTTACATGCTGCGTTATGGGGTAAGATTTCTTTGTGTGTGAACTTGTGTATTTCTTACTTTCCACCGTATGTTCCCGACAAATAATGCATTTGCCGTTACATTTGAAGGAGCCTGGTGGTTCATTGTTGTCATCATGTTGTAGTTTCGCTTTAACCAGAAGGCTTCTGAGGTTTCTAGGGCGTCTGAAAGCTGTTAGCGGACTCGCAGGAAATATTTGTTTCATGAATATTTGAATATTATTGTTCCTTAGCGAAACACCCTTCTTGGATGTATTGGTGTCAATGAATAACAGCAAACTAACCACGAAAGTATACAGCAAGCCCACTGACACCCACCAATATCTAACACCGTCATCTTGTCACCCTCCCCACACGTTCAAAAGCATCGTATATAGCCAGGCACTCCGTACAATTAGGATATGCTCAGAACCAGACGAGGCCGTAGTTCAACTTGGTGAACTTAAAGATCAGTTCATCAAACGTAGATATAATGAGCAGATTGTTGATCAACAAATCCACCGGGCAAAACAGCATCGACGTAGCGACCTCATCTCCTACAAAGCAAAGGAACCCAACAAGAGAGTCCCTATGGTCATCACATATGACCCTCGTCTTAAAGCTATCGGTAGCATTCTACACAAACATCTACCAGAGCTTCATGATTCTGACCTCATGAAACAAATATTGCAGAAATCTGTGAGCTCATCGGCTTATATGCTCTTCAATCCTTGAAGGATAATATCAAGATACATAGCATCGGACTCTACCGGGACGACGGCCTAGCAGTAATGAAAAACTGCTCAGGTAGCGCCTCCGACCGCGTAAGAAAAGAGATAATTAACATCTTCAAATCTTTAGGACTCAAGATAACAATCGAAACTAACCTTAAATTAGTCAATTACCTTGACGTCACCCTTGATCTTAATACTGCGACACACAGACCGTACAGAAAGCCGAATAACAATCCAGTGTATATACACACCCACTCCAACCATCCCCCAACCATTATCAAAAACATCCCCCTTGCTATTGAAGATAGAATATCAACACTGTCATCCACCGAAGATATCTTCAAGAATGCAGCTCCGATTTATAACGAGGCACTACAATCAAGTGGATACAGAGTAAACATCAAGTCCGCGCATAACACAAGAAACAACAAGAAACCGAAGACACGCAAGCGGAAAATTATATGGTTCAATCCTCCATTTAGCAAAAACGTGTCATCGAATGTCGGAGGAACATTCATTAAGTTGATAGACAAGCATTTTCCACGGGGTCACCAACTCCACAAGATATTCAACCGAAACACAGTAAAGGTGAGCTACAGTTGCATGAAAAACATGAGAGCAATCATCAAGTCTCATAATACCAAGATCAACAGAAAGAGTAAGGAAAAACCGCCGAAAAAAACCTGTAATTGTAGAGCTAAAGGAGACTGTCCACTTCTTGGAAAATGCTTGTCTTCAGCTATAGTCTATAAAGCTACAGTAAGTTCGGTGCCAGGGCAAGTGAAATCATACATAGGCCTCACAGGTGGTACGTTCAAAGACAGGTATGGAAACCATAAGAAATCCTTCAAACATGAAAGGTATATAAACGAGACAGAACTCTCAAAATACGTTTGGGGCCTAAAAAGAAGAAGAGCCACAAATGTATCAATAGACTGGGAGATAGTAAGACAATCCAACACTAAAAGAAGGAGATCAGGACAATGTAACCTCTGCCTCGACGAGAAAATAGAAATTCTCCACCACAACAAAAACAATCTGATAAATAAGAGAAGCGAGATAGTTTCTAAGTGCCGACATGGGAGAAAAAAATAATGTTAAACATGTTAAACGTAGTTTTCTTTATCTGTTCAGCGATGTCAGTGAGTTGCGTTTTATGCGCGAGCAGTTACGCGAATTGTATACGCAGCATGCCTTGCGCGCGCGTACTGCGAATATTTTTCTCACTGACTTCGCTGTATGGAAGGAAAACAATTAGTTTGCCTGAAGATCGCGGTAGCGAGAAACCCAAGGTAGCAAACTGCCAAATAAAAGTGTTTTATTTTGATAATAAGCTCTACTTAACTAAGTATTGAGCACTATCTGGCTATTATTGATATTCACGTTTTATATATATATATATATATATATATATATATATATATATATATATATATATATATATATTTATACATAGTAGTTACCAAAAATCCTGTCAAGAGTGCTCAACTTGTTAAAGGAGCTATTTAAACAAATAATATGGAACTATTTCATTCTGTGATTTTCAACTGCCGACAAATTTGTTTCGAAGAGATGGATGCCATCTCCTCTCATTAGGTTTTCAGTAGAAAATAAATAAACAAATAAAAAACATTCTTGTGCAAAACAAGTGCGTGTACGGGCCGTGCCCGCTGACGCATACATATACGCGCGTGCAAACGCAAGCGCAAACGCAAGCGCAAACGCGCGGCATCTAGTACGCGCTGCTGATATATTTTAGCTTACATTTTTAAGCTTAAATTTGGATGCATCTTAAGTCAAGCAAATCAAGCAAAATCATATTCAAACATTAGCAAACGATGTAATTTATGTATTGCAAAGAAGTATTATATTATTTGTCACCCAAGGTTAGCAACCCTAAACAAACGATCAGAGTTGGTTAGCGCATTCCGTCAACATATACGTGCGTTTGCACGCGCGTATATGTATGCGTCAGCGGGCACGGCCGTACACGCACTTGTTTTGCACAAGAATTTTTTTTATTTGTTTATTTATTTTCTACTGAAACCCTGATGAGAGGAGATGGCATCCATCTCTTCGAAACAAATTTGTCGGCGGTTGAAAATCACAGAATGAAATAGTTCCATATTATTTGTTTATTTGTTTATATATATTTATATATATATATAAGATACGTTCAAATATCATTGCATATTATGGTATTGTGAGCTCAATCAAGAGTAAATGGTGTACGTATACGACCTACTTTAATGATAAAAAGGATGTAAACTGTTTTATAAACTATTGTCAATGTAAAGACATCATGTAATAGTCCATTTAAATGGTAAAATAAATTGAAAATTACAATCAACTAAAAATACTGGCAAAATGTAATGCCGCCAATTTATGCAAATCACAAGAGATACAGACTTATTGGTTTCAGTTCAGAGTAAAAAACAACATACTAGCAACAAATAGTTTGCACTTTAAAATTATAATAAAAGATAATAACCAATGCTGCCTTCGCAATTCACAAAAGGAAACTAGTATTCTTTACCTACTTTACCAATGTGATATTGTAAACCATTTTTGGAAACAAATCCAAAGTATAAATAGCGTCATGTAATATCAGTATATCTAGATCTGTAAAACTAATATTATTTGATTATGAGTATGTAACTATGTAGATGTATGTGCTTTGTTGAAATGTGAAGAATTAAATAAAGCCTCTTGCTTGGAAGAAAATGAATGTTATTGTTAGTGTTATTATTATGTTTGTTATTACTATTATTATTGTTTTAGCCCCACATTCCCCCAATCGGTAGATTACAGTGAGGTCCTCAAATTCGCATCCCAAATAAGCAATACTATCAGTTACCCCGCGTTTGTTAACGTGATACGTACATATCATATAGCGCATATGTGGCCTTTCCAATATTCTTTGTGTTTGATTGAAAAAATTGAGAAAAGTGTACTGATAACATAAATGTATTGACAACATGAAACCCGGTTGTTTTCTTGATTAATGACCAACACTGAGTTACATCTTTCTGTTTGTCAACCTTACATTATTGTTGCCTCCTTCCTCTCATTGTCTTATTATAGGTGTGAAGTGAGCCGGGCACGTAACATACTTTACTTGAGTATTTGTCAATTGAATGCAGTTCGATCAATACCAAATGAGCACAAACTGGAGGGTTTTCTTTATTTGAAAAATAAATAAAAATAAAATTAGTACACGCACTATTTATATATACATTAGAATAACCTTTTTTTTATTATAAATACCTAGAGGCTGAAAGAAAATTGGTATGATTTTAATTGTTTAAAGCTTGAAAATTGTTATGATTCTAATTGTTTGAAACTTGACATTTTTTATGATTTTAATTGTCTGACGCCTCTATTTTACGCTATCATCTTCAATCTGTTCTGTCCTTCATTTTAAGAGACCGTCCATTTTTTTGCTTGATTCTAAGATAACTTAAATGTAGTTGATTCTAAAAGACCGGTCAAAACAGTAATTCTAGAATTGGACCCCTCTGGTAGCCACTCTGAATGTTCATGTAATGTCATTTTTTTTTATCTAGTCACTTCAAAATGAGTTGTTAAAAGATTTGAAATAAATTGAATTCAGTGAGGGGGCAAAAATGAAAATTTCACTTTATTTTGGTTTAGGACACATAGCTTTGTTAGTATTCAATCAATCTTCAGGTGTAATATGTAGAACATCTGAGAAATTTCTTCACAATGTTATAATGTCATGCTATACGTGGGAGCTATTAGTTTTGGACTATAACAACATTTATTACCTGTAGTACGCTATCGTTTGGTATGTCACTGGTATGTCAACCGAAATCGTGACCAGTTTGAAAGGAGAGGGAGCTATTATAGCCCCCCTGGAGCTATAGTCCCGTCCATAGACATACACGGAATGAAGTGTGAAACTAGTGTTGCGTGTACGCTCTAAATGTGAAAGAGTGAAAAGTCACTCTTTATTCGAGTGAATATGATTTAACTCTAATCGAGTGGGTTTTAGCTCTGAAAGAGCGAAAAAACGTTCCATCTATTCACTCTCACATCAGAGTGATGTCCGCTCGCTACAGAGTGGCTCGAAAACACCGCTCTTTTATAGAGTGAACACTATGGCTCGCGTGTCGGACAATAAAGTAGCCCGATACATTGAAAAAACAATAATTGTTTGCAGGCGGGCAGCACCCATTTTTTTTGGCCGCGAGGGCATAAAAATAGCCTAATCAAAAATAAGTCGTTTTTCGCTTATTGTCATGAAGTCGCACACCGTCGCACATAATGTTGAACTTGAACGCCCGTACAATACTTTTAGCTACAGTTTGCGGCATATATGTTGACCGTATGACACCGTACGGCTGAGCAATACATTAATTTGTAATCGTCTTCGAAAATAAACTCTTGAGGGCAACCATGATGCTATAAAACTAAACTGGATCTCCACATCCCTATAATTATATCGCCGACATTTAATATGTTTAAAAAAGAACGTGGGTAAATAGTGAATACGGGAAGGATTTACTATACATATAACACCGCAATGAACTGTGGATAATATTGTGACGAACGCGAAAAGGAAATACCATTGTGCGATCGATATCGGGTTGTGCCCGCCAGTGGACTAAAGGACCATTAACACAAAGGACAGAGATAGTTGAAGTTATTCCTCCACAACATTTGTTTAGCACAATCAGGGCATTGACCATATACAATTATGTCATTGTGCCCTATGTTACTTTAGTAATGTCACGTACCAATGTTCATACACAGAGTGAACAAAGTATGTGGAGGACGAATAAATAGGTCACATTTGTAATGCATCCACATTGTATGCACGCATCATGGAATAATTGCATAACAATATAAAAGCCTACCACACAATATAGAGAATGTTTGGAATGTCAAAAACATGTGTTTTATCACAAAAATGGCCTCAATCCTAAGACTTGGTATGGTATGGGGTATGAATAATTTTGGACAGGCATAAAAACACAATTCTTGTTCAATTCTATTGTTATGCAAAAAATGTTGAGCCCAAATATATTGATTTGTACTTGCAAACTAATTGTCTTTAGTGTAAAGCGAAAGTTCCACCACTCCAGCTGGCATGCATTTGTAGATATGAGAAAAACGCAAAAAACTCATATTTTTCAAAGGGTATGAATAATTGTGGGCTTAACTATGCTATAAATTGACCTACGCATAGAATGTACTGACCGCTAAATTTCAACTATTTGTTCTCCAAATCCCCTTTGTTTTAGGCTATAAATGTAAAAGAGTGAAAAACAGCTCAAAAGGAGGTTTTTTTGTAGATGGAATGTTCACTTTCCCTAAAGTGTTTAGCCTAGCAAATTTACTCTTTTGGGAGAGTGAACTTCACTCAAAAAGATTGGTCACTCAGTTGGCTCTTTGTAAGAGTGAAAGTGAAATGTCACTCTTTTTAGTGGTTTTTCACTCTTTTAAATAAGAGTGTAGAGATGATTGCCCTATACTTCACTGTACTGGCCGGACTATATCGCTAGAGACTAGACCGGCGTAAAGGTGACATAGTCCACTGGAGCCATACTATGCCCTGTGCAATAACGTATAGGTTGCTATAGGAAACTCATTTCTACACGCTACACTAGGAGGCCGGACTATGGCTCAAGGTGGACTATGGCTCCTTTCACACCGGTTCAAAAACCACGAGAAGTGAATCAGCCTCATTTTCATCCATCTCATTCACATGAATACATGTAGGTGGTTCAATTTATGATGTCTGTATAGTGCACATAATTATGTGCTAAACATTTCTGCAGAAGGTGCTTTAGTTCGAATTGACATCAGGAATGACCAACTAAAAATATAGGACAGTCTGACTACTGAAAAATGTTTATTTTCACGATGGCCGTCAAAACACATCATCAACGACGAAAAAAAGTAGACTCCTCAACAAAAGGGGTCCCCCAACAAAAGATCCGAGCTTGTTTCCAAGTGCCGTCATTAGAATAAGTTCTACCTTACGTCAATATTACATCAATATTACAAATCACGTATAGAGCACCCGATATCCTAAATCACACTGTGCCCCATAATCGTTTGCGCTCACCCTCGGAAACCGAAATCCTCCCCTGCACTTCCCCAACGGATATAAAGTCGGTATAAAATTTGTTCAATAACCATTATTTACTAATTAAAACCCTCATGGCCTCATAACTTTATATTATAAAGTTATGAGGCCATGAGGGTTTTAATTATAAATCAATCAAATTAAATGTCTTGATGAATTAACCAAAAATACCATGTTATCACGTAACCCACAGATGCGTAACCTCATGTGACCAGGTGAGGTGACCTTTACCAACAGAAAGGAAGTCATCATCGGTAGTAAAGTCGAAATGCAGGAATCTCATTACATTAGCAATAATGCGGTCATACATTCTTTGAAAACAAAACGAGCGGTTTAAAGTTTATCCAATGCCGTGCCAATGCGCTACCTGGATTATCAACGACACCTGGGTGGTTATTCAGGTCTATGGGATACAAATTCGGCCGAGTGCACCAATGACGGGTAGCTGATGAATAGTGCTACCTCGCTAGTAACTGAGGCGTAACCCAAATTTTTGAGAGCGCCAATGCGGGGTAAGCTACTAGGCTAGTGGTACAGGAAAAGGTAGCTCATTAACATAATTTCCGTGATACCCATCGTGTTGGAGCATGCGATTCATGTAACCATGTAGTATTTGTCCTCCCCGATAGGAATACCGCTGTTGGCATATTAAAAATGTGTGCTAAATACCCCAATTACGCAAAACCAAACATCAGTCCCTAAACTTAGTTATAGCATATACCAAATGTAGCATCACTGTCCATTCAATGAACGTCATTTGTATATCGATTCCTTTATCCGTTGTCTATTATTTGCAAAAACGCTATTGAAATGGGCAGATGGGTTGCCATTTTGTAGCTTTGGAATCAAGGATATTGGCTGAACACATTCTTAGATAAATCGATTTAATACCTGAAATCATACAATAACGCCTATAAAAAAATATGTCAACAGAATCGGTACCAAAAGGGAATTGAATAGGGGTGTTGCTGTTTTGAATCCACATATAGTTCTTATTGCAGGATAACGAAAATCCACCCAGGCCTATATAATAACGTGATATAACTTTGCTTGTTTGTTTTTGTATTTTGTGTATAAAAAGCGCAAACGTGAACAATATAGCTCAACAGACATCTACGAGGTTAATGAAATGAGTGATTATAGAAATCAATCTGGTAACCCAACAAAGAGTTTGATGGGCCAATCTATTCTATGGTTCAAGTGCATCAACTAAGAAAACATGCAAAATAAAATATACAAGAAACACAAATAATAGTCATGAGTTAAAAGTGACAATGAAAATGACATAAGGATAAGATAAAAACCCTGACATAGAGAACAATATCCGATCTAAATAAAAGGAAAATACATTTCTGGCGGTCAATGAAATCAAGAGAACCTAAACACGGAATGAGGGAAATGTCAGTATAAAGTCCTTGAGCGAATTTGCTTAAAACTGCGCCATAACACTGTCGTTATCCTACTATAAATCTGGAAACGGTGTATGTTTGTTTGTTTGTGTGTTTGTTATCCTTATTTCTCCGTTAGTTGTGATCAAAGTGGCGCCTAATTTGCATGAAAGATAGAGGAAATGACGGGAAGGGTGTTAAAGTTTATTTCAGTGAAATTGGTTAACAATTGGCTCCAAAAACAGCAAAAAACCTCTCAGATTTGGCTCATAAATGCCACTAGAATTGAACAACATTGTGCGTTGCGCGTATACTATACAGCGTAATCTTACCGTTGTAACGCGTCGCGTGCATGTTTGCGCAAGGTCTCACTGCCGCGGCACACGCACTCCTACACATGGCGCAGAAGCCACACGGGAAATGGTTATAGGCCTGTTACAGTGTTGGTAGGGCATTTAGTGTCATGATGGGGGAGAGGGGGGGGGGGGGGGGGGTGTAAAACCACGGGAAATGGTTTAGGATAGGCCTAGGGTTATAATGGTACAAGTAGCGTTTTGCGGGGGTTAATGAAGCAACCTGATTTTTTCTTAACTTTAAGTTGGCATGCCAAACAATCTAAGGGACCGAGGGTTAATGAAGTAGCCACGCGAAATGGTTAGGAGGGTTACGATTATAAATCCACCTGGTTGGTGTAGTTGCAGTGGGGGAGGGGGGGGGGGGGTGGCAGGTAGTTGCAGTGGGGGGGGGGGGGGGGGGGGATTGCAGGGGTAGGCCCTATATGTGGTTTTAAAAGTACCGAGGGTTTAATAACTTGATGCGGTTTGAGAGGTAGGGGTTAATAAAGTAGCCACGGTAAATGGTTTAGGAGGGATATGGTTATAAATCAACCTGATTGGGGTGGCGGTGGTTATAGGGTGTTTATAATGCCTTTAGGAGGGATAGGCATATGGTTATAAATCAACCTGGTTTGGATGTGTTGTAGGGGGTTTATGTGGTTTCAGAGATAGGTAATGTGGCATAACCATCTAGCGGATGAAGTAGCCGCGGGAAGTGGTTAAGGGGGTTATGATTATAAATCCACCTGGTTGGTGTAGTTGCAGTGTGGGGGGGGGGGGGGGGGGGCGGGGGGGGGGGGGCGGTTGTAGGGGGTTTATGTGGTTTTAAAAGTACCGAGGGTTAACTTGATGCGGTTTGAGAGGTATGGGTTAATAAAGTAGCCACGGTAAATGGTTTAAGAGGGACATGGTTATAAATTAACCTGATTGGGGGTGGGGGTTGTAGGGGGTTTATAATGCATTTAGAAGGGATACCGTATGGTTATATTATATCAACCTGGTTTGGGGGGTGTTGTAGGGGGTGTATGTGGTTTTAGAGGTAGGTAATGTGGCATAACCATCTAGCGGGGACCCGAGCGTAGCGAGGGTACGCCGCTAGTGATGATAATTTAGGGTACCAAGTCCTACAGGTGGGTATATGGATAAGTTTTAAGACAATCTTGTGGCAAATATCAATGATTACTCATTTAGACAAATATAAATGCGGCCATTTATTGTGTGATATTGTTGAGGCCTACATTTAGGAATATTAGCCGAACTTATAACAGTTTACAGATTTCCTTATTTTTTATGGGTAGGGATTACATTGCTTTCCTCAGCAGATAGCTTTTTTGGTGTGTATATAAAGAGCAAATGTGAACAATAGCCCAACAGACATTAACAAAGTTAATGAACTGACTGATTACAAATCAAATGGGTAACTCTCTACAGAGAGCTGGGCCAATCGATTGGTTCACTGCAACTCAGAAAATCATCAAAATAAAAGTTAACACAATTGGGCTAGTAAAAAACCCAATGAAAGTGGCGTGGGACAGGAATAAGATAAACACCAAAACATAGAGAACAACATCAAAAAACTTAAGAGAAGAAAAATAATATTTGGAAATCATTTACATCGAGCCAACATACACTGACTAGTTGGAGAGAAAGTGTCTGTAAACACGACCCTTAAAAGATTGGAGTTCTTCCTCTAGGATGTTGCCAACAACATTGTCTGAAACACTGTTCCAGGCTGCATGGACATGATGGATGAGGTTCTGTCTTAGCAGAGCACGTGCTGGCAGTCGGCAATGAAAGGGTACTGAGCTGGCATTGCAACACTGTAAGCATGGAGGGGAGCAACGCTGCTAAATCTTGTGGAGAGTAGTTGGTATGCATTGATCATGTTGATATTGATAGATCTATATATATTACATGGCTTTCTTGAGCAGATAGCACCCATACATTACATTGCTTTCTTCAGCAGATAGCGGCCTATTACATTGTTTTTTTCAGTAGATAGCACCCATATATTAAATACATTGCTTTCTTCAGTAGATAGCAACCATATTACTATCGTCTTCAGATATAACATCCATATCACAATAATTATTTACCGTTACTTAACTTTACAGAAAAATAAAATGTTTTATTTACCAAAATGTATAATGTTACCTGAAACTGCGATGTGAAAAATTATTGTGATTTTAGCACTAGAGATCTGCCACATCAAGTAATTTGTATTGACGTTGATTTTTTCTTCTTTTAACTATCTTAAAGACAAGTTCACCTCTTTAAAAAATTGTCAGTCTTGACATTATATTTCACGCATTATTTGGTCTTAAAACAGCATTTAAGATTTTTGTCTATGATTTTCAACTGAAAAAACACACATAAAAACACACCACAACAAACAAACTCATAATGTGGCTAAATATGCATAGGTGGCATACGTGAAACAAATTATTACTAAATATCAAAACGATGTCGTATCTACCAATAATGTATAAACAATACAAATACACACATTTCAAATTTTAAAAAAGTTGATAAATATAATGAGGTGTTAGATCAATTAAAATTCATTTTGAGTTTAGACCTATTAGACACTGTTTCCCATCCGCTTTCATTTGTATTATTACTTTGATGTTAAGAGATGATAATGAACAAACAAAGAATACGATTGTATTATTTCCCTGGATAAGTACTTGGATATGACATTAATAATATGTTATAAAATAATTAAATGCACAATCCTCGATATGCGTTGATATTGGTTGCGACCACTGTTTTGAAATGGCAATAAAAGATAATGATTAACTTTAAATGTCACTCCGTCCCTTTTACAAACTTGAAACAGTATTTCAACCGTCCTTGATCAGGCTTCTAAATTTATTCAGACAAATGACAGTCCGATCTCGTCCATAACTAGCTGGCGTACAATTCATCAGAGACTACAGTCCCTCCGTGCCACACTTCGGCACACATAGTTGAATACCGTGCTATGACTAATTACTTTGGATTTACGAGCGAATAGCTGCATTCCGGAGTAAATTCCTAAAACGGACTCGCGTCTATTTCCTCCAAAAATAGTCATGATCAATGGGAATCGAACTCGAGGTGGCAACTCAATTCAATAACGACACAAAGACACGCGTAATGGGTTCGCCATGAATTCAATAGAGAAGTGTTGCTATAATAGTACATACCGCACTCAAGTTAGGCATTGGCACTTTATTTTGCTTAATTAAAGCTAATTAGCACACGATTTTAATATGCCAACAGCGATATTCTTATCGAGGAGACAATACCCCACATGTCTATACCAATCGCATGCTCCAACACGATGGGTATCACGAAATGTCTTACGGGAAGCCCTTTTCTCGGGTTTTACACTGTACCATAGTAACTGGCGGGTAATTTACGTTAAATGTTATACCTGACCGGACCCAAGAGTAAGTTGGGGCATAACGTTTTATGCCACAAGTCAGTCGATTCTAGCAGTAGCGTAAAGTTGTTGTGAACATTGGAGAGAATGATTCGCTAATGCTGAAGGACCAATTGCGCTTGCATGCCCAGGGGGTGTCTATTTGAAGTGGAATGTGACCCCTCATAAGCTGAAAGATTTTATATTTTTGAAAATCCATTCATGCAATTTAGTGATTTTTTTAGTCAAAATTTAGATCAACTCCTTTTGCCCATTTAAACACTAATCGCACAGACTTTGGGTCATATTTTGACCAAAATGTACTAATTGTCCAAGGATCTTAAATAATGACTAAATACATAAACTTATTATTGTTTTTATTAATTAAAAACTGAAAAAGCCAAGTGTCAACATTATTGTGAGTGGAAGGGTAGAACTACATGTAGAAGAACGAAATAAAAAAGCATATCGTGCCGTGCGTGGTCTGGGAATCGAACCGGGGTTCCGCGGTTACCAAGCGAAGGACAAGGTGTCCACGCCACGCAAGTATTTGTGTTAAGAGATGTGTTATAATTGTATATAATTGTATCCATCGGGTGCTTGTGTTTGTCATTAAAATTTTGCTTTTTGGTGCAATGTTTGTATGTGCCCCTCGCCCAAAATATGTTTGTAATGTCATGATAGTCCTTATTTTTGAAAAAGCGGTAAAAAACTTCGAATTTTTTGGCCATAAAATGGCATCATTTTTTCCCGGATCGCAGGCCGACTCCACGTGATTCTTGATTTACACTCACCTATGACCTAGCAAGTGACGACACGTTTTTAATATTACGGAGGACCATTCACGCCAGAATTTTTCAATAAACTATAGGTTAACACTTTGCATATGCGCCAATTAGTTTTGTAAGTGGACGATGCTGATTAATGTGGATATTTACCTCGCTAGTTGCTATTCTGATGTTATTCGCCAGTTATGCTCTAAGAATTACATCGTTAGTAAGTTATGCTACAGTTAGAGCATAACTACTAGGGAGGTAGCTTACCTCCCTATTAAGTTACCCGTCATTGGTGCACTCGGCCGATAATATTGAGTATTAAGAGATGTTGCTAGGCCTTATTTTGAACACAGCAAAGGGACTACATACGTTAAGACCCTACATGCCTATAGGCCGAATAATAAACGGCTGGCACACACAGTGGTCCAGACCTTTCAGGTGTCCTTGGTAATTCGTTAAAGCGTAACACCCACATCATCCTTACTCTCTATGTACTACACTGGCTACCGGTATGTCAACGTATCATATACAAGTCGTAACTATTGGTATTCAAGTGCCTCCACGGTATAATGTTGCCAACTAATCCAGGGCTAATCTCGCTTTATCGTCCAAAGAGCACTCTACGCTCGGCCACAATATAACTCTTCCACCATCCCCCCCCCCCCTCCAATAACTGTTTGCGTCCCAGACTTCGAAAATGTGACTTTCTCTATACCTATTTGTTGGCCAATTTCCCACCCATCAATATACCAATTTTGTTAGACAAGGCGGTTCTCGAACGGCGCGTCTCGCCTGTTCATCAAAAGTGACTTGAAAGAAATGATGATGAAACATATGATACAATGTAGCACTGTCACAGAGGTATGCATTGTTGTTAATGCAAGGGATGTAATACCTTGACAAATTTAATCAACAAAAAGAACACACCAACCCCCTTCCCTACACCAAATCACATCAAGATAGGCCTTAGAGATCTTATTTGACCCCAGATGACCTCTGATGACCTTGAAAATTTAATCAGCAAAAAGAACACACCAACCCCCTTCCCTCCACCAAATCACATCAAGATAGGCCTTACGGATCTTATTTGACCCCAGATGACCTCTGATGACCTCGACAAATTAATCAACAAAAAGAACACACCATCCCTCTTCCGTCCACCAAATCCCATCAAGATAGGCCTTACGGATCTTATTTGACCCCAGATGACCTTGAATGACCTCCGATGACCTTGACAATTTAATCAGCAAAAAGAATACACCACCCCCTTCCCTCCACCAAATCCAATCAAGATAGGCCTTACTGATCTATTTGACCCCATATTTGACCCCCGATGACCCCGAAAAATTAATCAACAAAAGAACACACCACCCCCTTCCCTCCACCAAATCCCATCAAGATAGGCCTTACTGATCTATTTGACCCCATATTTGACCCCCGATGACCCCGAAAAATTATTCAACCAAAAGAACACACCACCCCCTTCCCTCCACCAAGTCCCATCAAGATAGGCCTTACTGATCTATTTGACCCCCGATGACCCCGAAAAATTAATCAACAAAAAGAACACACCATCCCTCTTCCGTCCACCAAATCCCATCAAGATAGGCCTTACTGATCTATTTGACCCCATATTTGACCCCCGATGACCCCGAAAAATTAATCAACAAAAAGAACACACCACCCCCTTCCCTCCACCACATCCCATCAAGATAGGCCTTACTGATCTATTTGACCCCATATTTGACCCCAATGACCCCGAAAAATTAATCAACAATAAGAACACACCATCCCTCTTCCGTCCACCAAATCCCATCAAGATAGGCCTTACTGATCTGTTTGACCCCATATTTGACCCCCGATGACCCCGAAAAATTAATCATCAAAAAGAACACACCACCCCCCTTCCCTCCACCAAATCCCATCAAGATAGGCCTTACTGATCTATTTGACCCCATATTTGACCCCCGATGACCCCGAAAAATTAATCAACAAAAAGAACACACCATCCCTCTTCCGTCCACCAAATCCCATCAAGATAGGCCTTACTGATCTATTTGACCCCATATTTGACCCCCGATGACCCCGAAAAAATAATCAACAAAAAGAACACCCCATCCCTCTTCCGTCCACCAAATCCCATCAAGATAGGCCTTACTGATCTATTTGACCCCATATTTGACCCCCGATGACCCTGAAAAATTAATCAACAAAAAGAACACGCCACCCCCCTTCCCTCCACCAAATCCCATCAAGATAGGCCTTACTGATCTATTTGACCCCATATTTGACCCCCAATGACCCCGAAAAATTAATCAACAGTCAACATTGTGTAAAGATACTAAGGAAAATGCATACTGGCTGTATTTTCTACCCAATGGTGAATATTTTCTTGAAGTACACATCTATGAAAAAATATTCACCCTTGATTCTATAACAGAAACTGCTTAAAAGTATGGAATATCCACATATTATATTGTATACTGAATTAAAGACAACGATGGAGAGAATGAGACGTGGAGTACAAACCCGAGCTTGTTGTTTGGTTTTCTGGGTTTCGTTGGCTTTTACACACATTTATCAACCGGAATATAGGTAAATATAGTGTTGAAATATTAAAATTAAAAATTAAAAAAAATTCAACCCTAACAAATCTTAAATAAAAGAAAAAAAGAACCCGCCCACATTTTTCGTAAGTTTGACCCGGCCGGATGAGGGCAACACAACTCTTTTGTTTTGGCCTTATGGAATGACCTACCAGAGGAGATTAGGCGTCTGCAGTCTCTGAACAGCTTCAAGTCAGCCCTGAAAACATTTTTATTTAAACAATACTACGACTAACATTTTAACTTTTCACGCGCCCAGAGGCTTTTTTGCATTCTGCGCTATATACATTTCTTATATTATTATTATTAGTATCATTAAGTTGGGACAATCTATGCCGTGACAGTAGTCTAGAGTCTCAGTAGAGTAAGTAATGTTTGAACCTGCTGATGGTATTCGCTCATTGCAATAATCTGATAATAATATGAATCGATTATTTCAAGTAAGACCAGGCTTGCTTCCGCCGGGTCTAACACTGGAACTACTTTCAGGGAATCCTCGACAAGGATTTGTGGTTGCTTGTGTCATACACTACCTTCTAACCGAATGACCTCCATTCCAACGAAATATCTGCCTTTCATGTATAGAAAAGGTATGGTTTATATGTAGTTTCATTTTGTGATACAATCATTCAGTTTTCAGGGCAAGGAGATACAACATTATTTTAGGTTACTCCGTATATGGCTATACTATACTGTGCAGGTAAGTCGTGACTTATTCAATCAATTTGTAAAAAATCTTTTCCAATTTTCAAAATCTTATCTCATGTTTGTACTTCATTTCTCATGTTGATTCTAAATATGGTGATGAAATTAATTAATTTTGACATTTTTGAAACATTTTATGAAATTTTGGAACTTGATGCCGACGACTGCCGCGTGGAAAGTGTTAACACGAAAACGTGATAGGTGTACAGAAATCGCCGCATTACTTTATTCTTTTTCATGAGCGTAATGTTGAAGAAGTTGGAACATCGAGATATGATTATCTATGATATAATATAGTCCTATATCAAACTGAAAATTCGAATGTTCATGTTGGTTGCGCTATAGAATGGCTACGTGTAGACATCTTTTCATGTGTGGCTTGTGTCCAGTGGCGTAACTATACTTTTTTTAATTTGGGGGTCAAGAAGGGGCAGTGACTTGAAATGGGGGGCTCCTAAGATTTTTTGAGTCAAGAGATGCGCGCTATTTTCGACTTTACAGCTATTTTTTGGACAATTGAGCTACATTTTGGTTCTAAACAAGCTTGTACCAAAGAATATTTCATTTTGGGAAGACACATGCGCGCGTAGCGCCGAATTTTTTTCATATGTGTACTTTTGACCATCATAATTCCATGATTCCTTTCGTCAAATGAACCGACAGTGCCTATCTCAACACGACACGATGTCATTATTGGGGGGGGGGGGGGGGGGATTTAGTGTGTACTTTGTACTTGATTTAATTTGGGGGGCAAGCGGGGGGCAAGGGTTCCAAGTGGGGGGGGGGGGGGTGGTCCTGCCCCCACCGCTGGTTAAGCCACTGCTTGTGTCTGCACCTGCTGAACATTATTACTGGTTTAGGTGAGTACAACCACAAAGGGATCTGTGGTACAACATTGTTACAAACACCTCATGAACATTCATGAACTAATCATGCAAATGTATCGACTAATTCTTAGAAAAAGGTCGGCCCAAATGTTTCCCAAATATTTGTTGGCTTATTTAATTATGTTTTAGTTTTTTGTTTTGCTAACTTTGAATAATGCGTATCTTATGTGGAATAATTGAAATCATCAACTCTTTTTTAATAATTAACTTGGGTCCCTATAGAACCCATGTGAGTATCCATGACAAAATCATAATGTCTAATATATACAAGTGGGTGATTCTGATTGTCATTATGCATTATACATGTACACTAGGAGCATAACCAATATACAGTCCTCAAAACAGTAACTGATTGCAGGTAATACATGTGCTCATAAACTCTAAAAATATGGTACCAACTTAAAAATTGGAGCACGTATGATAGTGTGACAAGGTAAGACTGTTAAGATAAAGTACTTTTGATGTTGCAGTTGTGATTAACTATGCCTAAGAAAAATGATGCTCCGTGGACAAGTCTGTTTTGCTGAAATAATGTTCAATGGACCATATCTTGAAAACCACCCAACCAAAATAAATATATTTTTCAGGGTAGATGCTCCATTACCCATTCTTTATCAAATTATCAAATTATCAAATTATAGGAAGTGGAAAAATAACACTTTCATTTTAGGTAAACTTTTTATTGGGTCACCCTGTAGCGGCGATTATTTTCTCAAATCTTGTGATAGTGCGCCTCTAGTGATTCTCTCAACATAAACATAACACCGACCGGATATTCAAAAATAGCAAATACAAGGATTTGAGACCCATACATCTATGAAAAGGTGTCATTCATTTACCAGAGGGGAAAAGGTGTCATTCATTTACCAGAGGGGAAAAGTCCCTTGGAAGTGGGGTGCTGCAACACCCCCAGGGTTTTTAAGGGTGCGACCCCTAAGATTTTAAGATTTTTGAAAAAATATACAGTGTCAATCCAACAATAAGTTCAAGAGCTGGAGCCTGGTGGAGTGAATGGAAGGGGTTGGTTTACGGGTATAAAACGGGTATTACACTACACAACAATTTAATATACCAAAGTCAAGTATTTCTCACCTCTGGGGGTGAGAGGGTGTGTGTGTGGGGGGGGGGGGGGGGGGGGGGGGGGGGGGTGGGCAGTAATTCGTAAGACAACACAAATCCGTTAAAATGTTCGATTATGATATTGATATTATGGACCAAACAGCTAGTAAAACTCACCCCATGTTTTCTTTAAGGGGTGCGCTGTACCCCCTAAGATTTTAAGATGTTTGAAAAAAATATACAGTGTCAGTCCAATATTTTTTTGGACCGCTTCGCGCGTATTAGTTTCAATGTTGATTATTCAAGCATAACAAGATGGTTTCAGGAACGTTTTCTGAACCATTTGTAGTTTAAGATAATGAAGATTTTTGCGCGCTTTGCGCGTATTGGTTAATGTTAATTATTCAAGCATAACAAGATGGCTTCAGGAACATTTTTGGGACCATTTTCGTTTAAAAAACTGGATTTTTTGCGCACTTCAAACATATATAGTTTCAGTGTTTAATGATTCAAGCATAACAAGATGGCTTCAGGAAAGTTTTCTGGACCATTTTAGTTAAAAAAAACTGTACATTTTTGCGCGATTCGCGCGTTAGTTTCAATGTTTAATTATTCAAGCATAACAAGATGGTTTCAGGAACGTTTCTGGACAATTTTAGTGCACCGTATTTATGTTCAATATTTCATTATTCACGCATAACAAAATGGCTTTAGGAACGTTTTCTGAACCATTTTAATTTTAAAAAAAGTGGAAATGTTTGCGCGCTTTGCACGTATTAGTTTCAATGTTAATTATTCAAGCATAACAAGATGTGTGCCAATGCGATTTTAGCTTATCATGAATTTGCAATACAAAGCCTACTACGTTTACACCTATTAATACTGACATGCATGACTGATGACGTGGATTCCGACAATAAATACATTGATAAGTATAAGTGATTAATTTGCTATAAACATATTGACTATGTTAACACAGAAGTTTTGTATTGCGTTTAATTTGTGGTTGGAAAAAACATGTTGTATGGCCAGGCGTTCTCAGTCAACATAGTCCAAGTAGCACTGGGCCGGGCTCGGTAAATTGTTCTCTCGTACTTACATGACCAACGCTATACCACAATTTCTCGGGTGCACCCGTCAGTCCGACACCTCTCTACACTCTCCACTCCGTGACCAAGGTCTGTCGACCGAAACGTCGGATTTTGTAATAAAATGTTGTGCATCTTCAAACCAACACCTACTTTGCAGTAGTTTTTTTTATTCTCACCGACACCTCTCTAGTCCGACACGTCGCTAGTCCAACACATTATTGGTCCGGCACATGGCTATTCCAAATTTGAAAAACACTGCGTTAGTCCGACAAGTATCGGACTAACGCTGTATTTTTGACAAAGAAATATGACACGGTGTTGTACGACAAATAAAATATGTCGCACTAAACGCAGTATTTTTTACAATGAAATACGACACGGCGATAGTCCGACAAATCATTTTTTTGTCGGACTTGCGCAGTAGATTTGACTTTCATCTCAGATGTCCCCGCCCAATGTTGATGCTGGTCAGCTGGTGTCGCCACTGTTGACTGTCCTCCGCTAAAGGTAACCTCAATTGGGGATGTGACCATGTTTAATGACACATTGCAAGTTGTATGTAGAATAATCAAAATAATTCCCAGACAGAAACACTTTTTCGCTGCCCTGGCCATGAACTTCAAAGTGTTGGAACTTAAATTTACGTTCCTCCCAACATCCGAAATTCTAGAATTGCGCTGTATCAAATTAGTTTCGGAGAAGAACGGGGGTGATAACGTTATTTAACCCCTGGTCTTCCTAAGAATTTTCGCCGATTGCTCTAAAACGCAATGGACAGTGACCTAGGGAGTAGAGGTGATCGCTTTTACATCCCTTGCTCATTTTGTACGGACAAAATTGAGGGTACTGCACCTTATCCTTAACCGGGATAGGGTAAGCCGTTAAAGTCCGATAGTAGGGGAGGTGGTTGCAACCTTACAATTTTTTTTTGAAAACAAATCTTAATTGTATGGTCCTGAAAATTATAGTATACTAGCGGGCACCCGCGATTCGCGCGGGACCCGCTAGAAGATTTCACGGGGAGGTAAGTAAACAAAGCGTAAGAAAATTTGATACAATATCAAGAACATGTCCTACATAATCCAGACGGGCCTTAAATAATCCGAATATCGCAGGTGCTTTTTATAATCCAGGTATACATGTGCCTTAATCTAGGTAGGCCTACCTTTGTGTTTCCAGATACCTATGTAGGCCTCCCATGTGACCTGAAATGCAGGTACCCATTGTCCCATTAAATTAAGGGACCATATAGGCCTAAGCCCTACCCCTAATCCAGTTACCACAGGTGCCCTTAATAATGCACCGGATACCACATAATCCAGGTACTGCAGTGTGCCGTTATATCAAGATACCCAGGTGCCCTTATTTTATCATATTCAAGTAAGTTAAAGATAGCGGACAGTAATAGTCATATCACAATAGGCAGAGGTGATCAAAGCGTTATAAATGTTTACATAAATATCAAGAGTATGTCATTAAATAATTCAGGTACCTAAAGTGCCCTTGATATAATGTAAGTGATATGGTGCCCTTAATACACCATGAACTTATACCCAATGTGCTCTTAAATAATACAGATACCCATGTTCCTAATCCAAGTACTCCACGTGATCTTAATACACCGGTTGCCCCATAGACCTAGGCCCTATAATCCAGGTATACATGTGCCTTAATCTAGGTAGGCCTACCTTTGTGTTTCCAGATACCTATGTAGGCCTCCCATGTGACCTGAAATGCAGGTACCCATTGTCCCATTAAATTAAGGGACCATATAGGCCTAAGCCCTACCCCTAATCCAGTTACCACAGGTGCCCTTAATAATGCACCGGATACCACATAATCCAGGTACTGCAGTGTGCCGTTATATCAAGATACCCAGGTGCCCTTATTTTATCATATTCAAGTAAGTTAAAGATAGCGGACAGTAATAGTCATATCACAATAGGCAGAGGTGATCAAAGCGTTATAAATGTTTACATAAATATCAAGAGTATGTCATTAAATAATTCAGGTACCTAAAGTGCCCTTGATATAATGTAAGTGATATGGTGCCCTTAATACACCATGAACTTATACCCAATGTGCTCTTAAATAATACAGATACCCATGTTCCTAATCCAAGTACTCCACGTGATCTTAATACACCGGTTGCCCCATAGACCTAGGCCCTACCCCTCACAGATGGCCTTAATAACCCAGGTACCGCATATGCCGGCGTTATATCCATACCAATATGCCAGTATAATAGGCCTATCCAGTGTATGGAAAGCGCAGGTATAGGTGCCGAAGCTATAATAGCGAGTGGTTAGTCACATCAAAACTAAGGTCCGAAGTTTACCGCTTTGTAACTGTCGAATTCCGCGTTTTTCCGCTTTGTAAATATTGCATTTTTCTGTGATGTAATTTTCCACCAAGAAAGCTTAACATTTACGATCTATAAAACCAAAATAAACACACTTTACAGAAAAACACATCATATTTGATTTTTAGGCTTACCTTATTACTGTAGCGGCTGTAGCCGACCCTCTATATCGCCATTGTATTTGAGCATTTATATTGTTTGATTCAATACTATTTATAAATTGTATGTTTTCGACGGTTTGTTTGCATTTTTTTTCTTCTTTTCATCAAAATGTCGTTTTCCGCGTTTAACCTTTCGGACCTTAATCAAAACGTAAGATGAGGGTATTGTAAAACAGCAAGAGAATGTCGTTGATACTCCATGTATCCTAGGTGCCCTTAATACTGACATTGGTACCACAGTGCCGTTAATAATCCATATATACCATGTGCCCTTAAGAAATCCATGCACGCCATGCGATGCATGTATAACACATGGTTCCCTTGATTATTCAGGTACCACCTTGAATGTACTTTAATAATTAAGATTGTGTATTAGTGATCCAATAAATTTTATAGGACCTGCCTGGACTATGCGGTTTATCTAGAATCGAATATTAAGGGCACCTGTGATAACTGTGTATGCGGCTATTATAGGGCCTACATGGATAAAATAAGGACACCTGAATGGTTATTCAGGTTTACCATTCAGGTGTACCTGAATGGTTATTCAGGTGTACCTGAATGGTTATTCAGGTGACGGAATACTTAGAAGTATCTGGATTGCCTTAATATAATTATAGAACACATGGGTGGGTACCCCATGTGACCTGCCCAGTCGTGACCGCCCCCAACTACCCTCATGTCCCTACCCCAAATTAAAAAATAAAATAAATGTTAATGTCAAAAGTGAAAGTTACTTAAAATTAGCTTTAAAATGTCTCCCCCGATTCTTTTATTGCCCCGCCACCCCGTTTTCCTCCTGTAACATGTTGATGCTTGTGCCGAAACTGCCCATGTGCACATACTGTATCCAGGTAATTCCGTAGGCCTACGTTCTGAGCGTTATAGTGGGTTCTATAGTTTTATAGTCGGTCGTTTAGTTTTATGGTCGGCGGAGTCTATCATCAAGATCACTTGTACCATTCCATGCTTGTACTTGAGCACTATGTGTACCATCCGGGTTTTGTTTGGCCTATTTACATTAAATAAATGATTCCTCCAATATAGGCATGTAGGGCCTAAACGTATGTAGTCCATTTGTCATGTTTGTTGTGTTCTAAATAAGGCCTCCCGAGATACTACCTAATACACCCTTAAAATCCAGTTATCACAGGTGGCCCACCTGCGCATAGTATATCCAGGTAATTTGAGACTGTCTGCGTTTTACAGTGAACCCCGTAATCCATATACCACGGGTGCCCTTAATAATCCAGACACCCTATGATAATCATGATAATAAACCACACGTTCCGTTTATCCAGATGCACCATGTGCCCTTATATCCAGATTATCAAGGGAAGTGCGGGGAGGAGGAGGTGGCTTTAGGGTATGACGGGGCAATACCGCACGTTCCGTTTATCCAGATACCCCATGTGAACTTAGTAAGGCCGCCTTACTATATCCAGATTATCAAGTAAGGGAAGTGCGGGGAAAGGGGGCTTAGACCATAATAGGGTATGATGGAACAATCCCGTAATTTACGGCGTATAAGTCGCAGCACCTCAATTTAAGATTCAGACCTCATCATAGTATACAGTAAGCCCCACCGCTGTATAAATCGCACAAATAAAATGAAAGGGGTGTGTGGGAGATGGGGGGGGGGGGGGGGGGGGGGTCGACCCTGATCCACCAGCCCATAGCTTCATGACCAGACATGCCTTGCGCGGCGGTATCGGCAAAATATACAGTAGGAACTTATTTTAGGCGATAACTGCTCAATTAGGCTACTTGTTGTCAACGATTAATTATAATCATAATTGACAGGCACCCTCGCAGCATTGGCTGGTGTATAACTCTCTGTCAAACGGACCGTGGGAAACACGAAAGCCAGTTCCTGAACCGTCTGATGTGGTCTCTCCCCCAATCATGATTATATTCATGTTTAGAATAGATCATTGTATATTACATGTTTAAGTCAAAACATTCATTAATTACCATAGTTTTTCAGTTCAAGAGGGACGCGAGTGTAAAATTATATATTATTAAACTATCTAATCAGGCCATGTTCCGAAAATGAGTATAGGTGTTAAAAAGACTATTTCCCTCACTTAAAAGCAAAAAACGGGTGAAGATCCGATATTTGGCGAATACGGCGGGATTTTTAGGTCGGCCATGTTTAGTGACGTCAGTGAGACGTCATGCTTGGGATGTTTGTACTTGTGTTTGGTATGTATGAAAAGAGGGGACCTCTAGCTATACCATGGTACCTAAATAAACATACTCTGCATCTCGGTTTGGATTTTTTTATTACCCCTCAGGTGTATGAGGAGATGGCCCTATACACCTGATTTCGGAGGGTGGTGTTTTTTTCGCGTCCGCGTGCATTGTGCGCAAAATGATTTTGACTGATGTAAGTTAAACTTTTTTTGGTTGCGCAAGTTATGGCGAAGCAAAATAAAAATCCGCTGACTCATTTTATAGTTTATTCGCTTTGGTACCGTCCCGGGGTTCACATGGTGTGACATTTCGGATACAAATTTGCGGTTTTGAGCCGCAACAGGTTTGTCTATTGTGATAATTTGATATGCACAATTATTCACAAATTGAGATGAGTGATTACCTTAATCATGTTAATGACATCATTACGAGCTGTTTCATTCAAAGTAATCGACTTGGCAATCATTCAGGTCTATTGTTGATAACTCGTATTCATATTGGTGTTTTCAACTCTAGCCTATATTTATGTGACAAACAGAATAATGAATCATTTATATTTATTTATGTGACAAACAGAATAATGAATCATTTATATTTATTTGCGTGGCAACCATCGAATCGAACGAATATACCAAGAATATATACACATTGAAAAAGGTATCGCACCACTGCTTATTTTTTTGAAAAGTGCAAATGTGGCCTCGAATTTTGCCACCATGGTGTGATATTAAGGATCATTTGTTTGCGTAAGCTGTCCAAAAAATGTTATGCAATAAAAGGGCCACATTTTAGTTTGTGACGTAATCGATGTAATGTTTTTCAAGGCCAAGGCGAAAATGCATGTTTTTGTCCAAAAACATGCATGAAACAAGTTTGGGATATTACGCGATCTTGAATAGACTTTAAAAACTTAAAATAGTCATTATATTAGTTCTGTATTTGGCGCAAGATATGTTCCATTTAGACGTTATAGGCTACAATGTAATGAATGAGTCCAAACATGCCATTTTTTTGTTGCTCATAAATCCAGCATATACGAAGAAGTCACCGTTGGTTTTGTTTTGTTTATTTGACCTAGGTCAACAACTTCCGCAATATTGCTTTTGTCATTTGAACTTATTTAAAATTTGACCTATTTTGACCTTTGCGCCCATAACCGTTGGGCGTACGAAAAAGGGAGTTTTTACATGTTTGAGGACAATCGGGCAACTTTTGAAATTTGACCACAGATGACCTTTGACCTTGGAAGACTTGAATGTGTTACCAAGGATTACAACTATAGAGATTAATCATCGGGCCTCTCAATATCGCGTTATACCCAAACTTGTTTCAGGCATTTTCCCCTTGGCCTTGAAAAACATTACATCGATTACGTCACAAACTCAAATGTGGTCCTTTTATTGCATAACATGTTGCTGGACAGACTTCGCAAACAAATGATCCTTAATGTAATGGTGGCAAAATTCGAGGCCACATTTGCACTTTTCAACAAGCGGTGCGATACTTTTTTCAATGTGTATACATTATGGCAGAATCTGTGCACAAGACTGTCGTGTTTACAAAATTGCACTTTACAGACTATAATATACATGAGATGCGTTAACGCATGCACATGCACTATGGGATATCACGTCCGTTAAAAGTGTATCACACAGCAATTGTAGTCCCTTCTTTCGGTACAAATTGCGAGTTTTTTTATATACTTTTTTTCAATTCTATCGATTAATTTCGAGTATTACACAGTTGGAATCTTGAAAAAATCGCAATGATTTCAACATTTTATAGTTTTGGGACGTAAACATAGGGCCGAAATCGCTACATAAATTTCATCGCGAAATATTTATGATGTTATAAAAGGACGTATGGTATATAACTCTAGTTACTAGTATAGCCGATTGTTTGACCCATATTTTGCATGTAGCGTCTATAGCTAGCATGGGGAGCGCATTGGTGGTGTATAGGCTTACCCTTGAAGCGGGTGGTACCCAATTGGGGTTCCGTGCTCCAAAAAAGACGTTGAGGATCAACACAATTTGGGGATCAATGAAATATCATACACATGATGATCTACAAGCGGGGCAAGGTCTAGTTAGGCCTATATTGTTTAATCCTTTCCCGAAATCGTTTTAATCGAGAAAATTATGTCTTTGGAGAATTTGAACACTAAAATAAACAACTTCAAACAAAGCATGGATATTTTGGATTGCATATGATGAATATACCCGAGTTTGAATTAAAACCCATATGTTTTTGTATTTTTGAAAAAACGATTGAAATTACAATATTTTGGTAACGCGCGACTTTCTTAAACACGGTTCTAATACAAGATTTTAATTCCAAGGCGAATTTTATTCAGCATGTTCAAAAAGCCGGGACTGGGAAGGAGGGGTGGGGTATTGACGGTCTAGCATTGTTATTTCTACTGATTTCTACCGATCTATGTTTTTTAATGATGATAAACAGTAGACCAAGAGCAGGGGGAGCTCCTCTGGGGTTCACTCATGTCAAAAATCTTTAAAACTAGTGGATTAAATGAAACTGTATGTTGGGCGTAATTGTCGGGTTATGTTACATATTATAGTGCGTTTCATCCATCTGAATGTTAGGCCTACTCGCAGATATACACACAGAAAACACTTTGTAAAGAAATACACAAATTATGTAAAAAATACACAATCTGTGTAAAAATAGAACTCCATAATACTATGTAAACAGTTGTGTAAAGCTTTTGCATAGGAATTTACACAAGCTTGGGTATATATTACATGTTTTATGTAAACTCTTACATAATAATTATGGAGTTCTATATTTACATAATTTATTACATAGTGTTTTCTGTGTGATCAATCAAACAACAAGATTGTGAAAAATTGACGACATATCTAGTGTTGTCCTAATGAGTGCTATATAAAAGCATGCCCGTGTTATCATGGTTTTTAGGAATGTGTACACGAAGTCTATAGAATAAAATGGGTTGACTTGAGCTATTTTGTTGTTTAAGCCACCGACTTACCGCCACTGTGTATCCAAGCACGATGACTGGAAATTACGTGCTGAAATCAGTACACCCATAAAAAGCCGCATTTACTGAAACATCTAATCGGACACCTGTGGTAACGGGATAAGGGGTAGGGCTTAAGCATTTAAGGTGCCTGGATATCATGGAACAATTGGTACCTGATTTTCAGGTCAGATGCGATAGGCCTATTAACGGCCCGGGGGGGGGGGGGGGGGGCAGTCAAACATAATGATGTACACATGCGTGACCAAATTTTTTCCAGACACCCCCTAAACAAGTTTTACCCTGCAAGTAAAATTACCCCCTAAACAAGTTTTTAGCGCGCTTTCCTTGCAAATGTTGACCCCTAAACAAGTTCTTGCCAGAATATGACCCCTAAACAAGTTTTGTCTATTTAACGGGGAACAAAATAAGTTACCCTAAACACGTTCGACCTGTATTTTAAGCCGGGATTTTAAGCCACCCTTTTTCTTGAAAATCAGCGTTTTTGATACCCTTAACGCGTCACGCGCGTGACGCGTCCACCACTGAAAAAACACCCCTTTTAACGCGTTGTTTTGGTCACGCATGTGTACAACATTATGTTTGACTGGCCCCCCCGGGATTAAGGGTACCTGGGTATCTGGATTATCAAAAACACAAAGGTAGGCCTACCCGGAATCACCTGTATATTATTAAAAGCACCCGCAATATTCGGATTGTTGAGGGCACGACTGGATTATGTATAGGGCAAGTTCTTGATATTTTATAAAATGTTCATAAGTATGCTATCATTACGTTCCAGTTACCAGTATAGTTCGAGCACAAGTTTGAGATACTGTCTGACAGCATGCTGACAGGTTGAACTGGCCATAACGCTAGTATTGATGGCCTTGATGATGGCCGAGGCAGTCTAGTCTATTTACAATCATGCCACATAGCTTGGCACACGTGGTGACTTTCAGCCACATTTGGGCTAGTTTTCAAACCAAAATCTGCTCCAGGGATAATATATTGTGATTTTTTTTTCTTCGAATTTTGAACTTATGATTTTACAAAATCTGAAATAGGACTAATTTCTATGACAAATTAAAGTTAAAAGTGTAAATTTCTTAACACAACAACTTTCAAAAGTAAGACTTTTTTAAAATTATTATCCAATTTACTATAACTCCACTGGCTAGAAATTTGTGAGAATGGATCTTGGATATTTCTAGTAGATAGAATTACCATAATTTGCTGTGATGGTTGAAAATTGTCATCCCATAGCTGACACACTGTTCTGTAATAATGCACAGTTTAGTAACTGTTCCAGTGAGACAGGGTTGAAAACAACACAAGTGGCCCTTTTTTGATGATCGATCAGCACTGTTATTGCGTCTACAAAAAGACGATGGATCATCGGCTATATCTTGCTAGATGTCTCGTTCGGAATAAACCGTGTACTGCAACAGCACACTTGTTATGAACATGCGCGCATCAGTTACGGGACGTCTAGCAAGACATTGCCGGATCATCCAAACATCGATCCGTCGGGCCAGTGTAAAAAGGGTAATGATAAATAGCCTAATAGACCTAGGCCTTCCTGTGTATAGGCCTAGCACTTCCTCATAAACAGGTAACAGGGCCGCAAAACGCTATTCTTTACATACAACTTCGCTACTTTGTTGCTGTGCACAGGCAATAATTTCTCACAATTTCTCACAATAATGAGTGAAGAAATGCTTACATGAGGTAGTGATACACAGCTGTGGTTGATCTTGAAGTCCCTGCGGCATGCAATTACTAACAAAAAATAAATCATTCTACCATACAATTTTTTGGGTAACCATCACTACCGCACAGACCGCCGTCCACCCTGCACCCATTCCGCCCAAACAACGTAAGCTTATTATTATACACTGATCTTGACGTTTGTTCCTCAGTCCCCTCACGGAACCTGTAAGATAGCGACGCAAGAGGACGACAGAGAGTCACAGTCTAGTCCGGTCTTGCTGGGGTTTGTAACCCAAAATCTGCATCTACGTATTACAGTTAAAGACTGCTGAATTATATATTACAGGGTGAGTATAGGAAAAAATGTGCAAATGGTGGAAATAAGCCATCTTTTGTTTTCAAAAACAAGCTGAAGTTTGAAAATGTTTAGACGTTATAAGAATACGGTATTATTAAAATACTAACTTCGTGTGAACAAATGGGAGACAATAGCATTGATCCGCTTGCCTGTTGAACACATTAACCAACACACCCGTTCCACATGTTTGTCCACGAAACATCCAAAATATGCTTCGCAAAATACGTCTCTCATTTAAGGGTGCAACCCTAAAATATGAAATTTACCGAGCGCAGTAACTTTGAACTTTTAATGTGATATGTATACATAGAAGTATACAGTCAACACAATAAGTAACTGACCAAGTAGTAAATGTGCTGATAAATCTAAAAGTATAACTCCTACATCAACATATTAAATTATTAAGTATTGAGATATTGCACGCTAGGAATGGTTGATTATTGAGGACGTTACAATCCCAAATGTAAGAAAGTCTGATTTTCATTTTCACATTTTCTTTTCAACACGGGGAGAGTATGACAGGTAAAGCGCGTGTGTCGTATTGATCAACCGTAACCATGGTAACAATGCGGCCGGCCGACTATCCAACAACCTGGGAATCCAACATATTCTCGCGTTAAAATGCATATATCACGCATTTCATATTTGCCGTATTTTGACCGGTGATTAATAATTTGCCCGTCTGAGTCATCGTAATTGAAGTTAAATGCATTCTTTTCTTGTGTTTACATATTATTTACCTTGCCCATTATATGAATTGCTTATGATGACAAATATGAAATTATTCCCATATTTGTTGGCTGGATATTCAATGTGAAAATGCAGCGTGTGCAGTGTCATGAAAATTATAATGATTCATTGGGTCGCGTGCAGCGAAAAGGTTCTCCGAAGACAATGAGACAATACCTGCTAACCAAATGACGCCATAGGTTATTCCGGTGGACGGGTAATATCCGACATTCACGTTTAATATAAAAGGTTTCAATCTGTGATACAATCATTAAGTATTCAGGACAAGAGATAACACATTCTTTTAGGCCACTCTGTAAATGGCTGTACATTTGTTTAGGTAAGTCACTTTTTTAATAACGACTATTTCACTTCGAAAGAAAAATATATAGAACTAGCGACGAAAAAAACACCAGAAACAAATAAACGGTCGGACGTTTTTTCTTCTTTCGATTTCAGACCAGAATTATATGTTTTTCTATTTAGAGCAACTAATAATATGCTTTTTTTTAGAGGAATGATACGATTTAGGCGAGTTCTTTCAGAAAAATATGTGGCACGAAATACAAATAAACGCATATCATTTAAATATATATTTTTTTCGTTTGTATTTTGGTTTTTCATGCAGCAATGACCCTAAATGTAACGATCGTTAGAAGGAAAGCTTTTAATTATATCTTTGAATGAACTCTCACATATGCGTAATTTTCTCGATGAAGACGTTGGAACATCGAGATATACAGTCCTCAAAATAAGTAACTGGCCAGGTCACAAATATACTATAAACTCCAACACTATAGCTCCTACGTAAACATATTAAATTATGTAGTTGTAAAGAAATTACTTTTCTTTAATTCGAGATATTGTTCACAAAGATTAATAATTAAGAACGCTACATTGAAAATGATTCAACAAAGTGCAGTTTACATTTTCACACTTTGGTTTTGAACACGCAGGACAGCGTGACAGGTATGTGTATGGGCTGCATTGATCAATTGAAGCATCCCCAATCCTCATCTTACTATTGACCCGTGAGTTTGACCATGCAGTTAATCAATAATCTCCCTGTTGCTAGTCGGAGGCTGCGTGTAGGCAAACAAAATGTTAAAATGTAAAACGGACTTTGTTTTGATCTTAGGCACACAACTGAGTCAATATTCATTCAGTGTAATATCTCAAATTTAAGGAAAAAAATCTCTTTACAACTTTATAATTTACTATTTTTACGTAGGAGATATAGGCCTAGTGTTGGAGTTGATAGCATATTTATTACCTGGTCGGTTACTTATTTTGAGGACTGTGTAAGACTAAATTTAACCGAAAATTCGAATGTTCTTATTTGTTGCGCTATAGAATGACAACGTGGAGACATATTTTCGTGTTTGGCTTGTGTCTACACCTGCCGTACATGATTACTGGTTTAGGTGAGTTCAAGTACACCATTATTTAAAAAAAACCTCATGAATATACATGAACTAACATTATTACAAATACATGTACCTCAAAATTATTTATGAACTATTCATTTGTGGAAAAACATAAACATTTTCAGGCATTAAATGGTGTGGGAGTGGTGTCAAATCGGAATATGAAAACAAATATAATCTCAAATTTTTACTTACAATGCAATACATCATTGAAGAAAGTGCATTCTTTATCATTGTCACTGAGTGTTATCATTTATTTTAATTTCCAATTTTGTTGGCATACATTTAAAGTTTTTAAACTACAGCGAGTTTGAATGTAATAGCTTACTCTGCAAAAATAAAAGTCTAAACCTAAACATTACAATGAACTAGCTTATTAACTGTCTGATTATTGGTTAAATATCAATATGTAATAATCAAAAGTATTTGATTTGCTTCAAACTACGGAGGTCACTATACAAGGTGGTTCAATAAAACGTTGACAGTTTTTTGAAGCCATTTTTTTTTAAAATTCTGCAGATTTAAAAAATTTTTTTTTTCAATATTCATCAACTATATGATCTTGACCATCTATGCTGAAAATATCGTTACAAATTACCTTACGGTTGCAAAATAACAGCTATTTGAACAAAGTCTGTCCCATTTCACTCTGTCCACGGGTACTGATTTCGCGACGTTACATTGAATACTGAATGATGAATTGCATGCAAGTAATCTAAGATTTGAAGATACCCCCAGGTGAAACGCGGTGTAATTGTTAACAACTTATCTATCTATTCAGGTGTGAAATCAATACGTAATAATGATACCACGAGTGACCCTAATTAGAATGATTGATTTTCATAGATTGGGAAGTGTAATTGTATGCTCTATGCCTTAAAAGTGACGCTGCCATAATGTTAGCTGGTCATTTCCCGTAGACTTACCCGTGGACAAAGAGATTTTGGAGAGATTCTCTTTAATTAGCTATCATTTTGCCGCCATAGCATTATTAACATTGAGATTTTCAGCATAGATGGCCAAGATGATATTTTTAAGGAATATGTAAATAAAATTAAACCAAATCCCACAATTTTGAAAAATTTGGCTTTGAAAAACTGTCAACGTTTTATTGAACCACGCTGGTTGTAACGTCGCGAAATCAGTACCCGTGGACAGAGTGAAATGGGACAGACTTTGTTTAAATAGCTGTCATTTTGCAACCGTAAGGTTATTTGTAACGATATCTTCAGCATAGATGGTCAAGATCATATAGTTGATGAATATTGAAAACATTTTTCTTTTAATCTACAGAATTTAAAAACAAATGGCTTCAAAAAACTGTCAACATTTTACCATTTCAAAATCCCGTGGAAGACATGGTAGTTAACATCTTTCGCCAATCTTAATTCCGAGTAATTCTGCCCCACCCTTTATTTTTCGCAATACATCACTTATGATGACGCCTTTTAAAGGTAGATGACCCGATTTTCAACTCGATGTTTTCTATTTTACATGAAAGGTCATCCTTAAAATTGTTGCATTCCAAAGTTTGAGTTGCATAACTCCAATGGTTCTATTTTTAGAAGCGCAAGGTCAAAAGACATGTGCCCATTGAGTACTTAGTACACAGACTGGCTGGTGGTTAACCACCTTTGGCAGTAATTCACCACATTTTAGCCTGTAATTTCCAAATGAAATATTTCTGGCCTCTAATATTTTACAGACATAATGAGAAAAATATGGGGATTCTTCTGATACCAAAATATCATGATGTGAAAAAAATAACACTTGTTAACTGCACCTTTATTATCAAACCTACGAGAGAAAAAAACCACTCATTTACCAAATCAGTAGTCAGTAATGTTACCATTATTTATAGGGCCAATTCACAATAGTATAATAGTATAGGTAGAAATAACCGATGCCATCCTATTGCTGCTACACATATCAAACTATAACCACGTAGTATTTTGGATGTGGGTGCTTCCCGCAGCGGAACTTGCTGATTACTAATTTGCCAACACTTATTATTTTATTTATAGAATTGCTTGTTTCTTCATTTTCTAGATTATAACCAAACAATACATCTGTAACTGATACTTTAAATAATATATTGTGTTGTTGCGATAAAATATTGTTGACTACAGTCCATATACACTTTATTTTTTTACAATTATAAAAGAATGTTCAGTATGATTAATTTCTTTACATGAGTCACATATCATCATTTTGTCACATGAGTCACATATCATGAGTCACATATCATACAGTTCATATACACTTTATTTTTTACAATTATAAAAGAATGTTCAATATGATTAATTTCTTTACATGAGTCACATCGTCGTGCGAGTGCAACAATGTCGTAAGTGACATTTTGGCGAAATTGACTTTTTTATATATATTGAAAGAGTAAGTAATTGCGCTCATTTTAAGCTAATTTTGAAGTTCTAAAACAAATTAATTATGTTTTAATTAATAAAAAACAATATCGTAAGTGCACTTTAATTTAATTTAATATTATTCTGAGTGCAACAACAACGTATCTACCACTTACGATGTTCTTGCACTCTGTTTTCTCAAATTTTCTCAAGTTTTCTCAGTGCAATAATAACGTATCTGCCACATACGTTGTTGTTGCACTCTGATTTTCATATTTTCTCAAGTTTTCTCAGTGCAATAATATCGTATCTGCCACATACGTTGTTGTTGCACTCTGATTTCTCATATTTTCTCAAGTTTTCCAAGTGCAATAATAACGTATCTGCCACATACGTTGTTGTTGCACTCACTAGATTTGTTATTGCAGATACGTTATCTAAAAATGTCAATATCTTTTCAAATACTTATTTTTTTGACACGATGTTCAATTTATATCATCAAAGAAAATAATCTTTATACTTCCATAACATAATATGTTTACTCAAAAACACAATAAGTATGAAAAACATAAAAATGCTTCTCTTGCAAATACAGCAAAATGCAGATTTAATATTGTTGCACTCGCACGACGACATATCATCATTATGTGGAGCAATATCTACGTCGGATAAATGGCACTAATTATTTTCCAGATTAGTATGACTTAGGAATTAATAGCACTCATCGACAGTACTAGTGGTCAGAAGTCACAAACTTGTTAAAAAATGTTTCACTTCTAATAATGTTGAGGAATGCACCAAATCTGATTAAACGGGACAAAACTTAAGTTTTACATACTTAATGACCCACAAACTATATATTGTTGGAAAGCTTATGATTCAAGGTTTTCATTTTTGCAAAAAAAGAATCAAATTATACAGGGGGGGGGGGGTGTACAATTTGTATAGGGTGGAACATAAAAAAGTTGATCGATTTTGCTGCTCACAAAATATTTTGATAGTTTGTACAATTAGGGTTTAGCTGAAAATCAGAACAACCGCAGAAGGTGCTACCAAATTTGCTAAGAATCACTTGCCCAAAATGTTAACAGGAAAAGTACAGGGTGTCTAAAATTATGATGAAATAATGCATAAAATGAAGGTTTGTATATAATATTCTACGAAATTAAGTTAGCATGGACTATTTAATTTAAAAGAAACTGGTTATCAAAATGAACTACACAAATATCGTTAAAGTTCCTTTTATTTTAAATACAGGGTGGTCCAAAATAGGTCTAAATAGCAAATTATGTGAAGAAACACTTCTGGCTTTTTTAGTTAAATGTTTTACTACCCAGGGTAGAAAAGGACCGAAGAGTCACACAGATGAAATAGAGAGACTGCGATTTGGCCATTGTTTAATCAATAAAATGAATAAAACTGTGTGTTTTTTACATTAAAACACTCCCTGAATTGAACATCATATTATAGTAGAGAATGTTTAGAGCATTCTGAAGCTGTACCGTAAGTGAAATTTGTTGAATTCTGGACTGGCTGTGTATGTGCTATTAATCAGGTTATTTACGATGTCAAATTTAATGCACTCTGAAGCTGTACGATAAGTGAAATTTGTGGAACTGTGAACTGGCTGTGTATGTGCTATTAGTGCAGATCAGTGCACTGTAGCCATGCACGCAACAGAATTTTAGCAAACAAGATTAATTGGAGGTTGGTATGGGAACACATCTAGCTACTGATGTTTTCCTATTAACCTAGCTCATTAATTCCACGATTGCTAGGCACTGTCTATAAAGCAGGATTTGAAGTTCGCCTCTTTTGTTTTGATTTGTTTGTATCAGAAAGTAGCATCTTTGTGGGACTTTTTTTGATACAATCATGACTATAAATCCTTGAACTCGCTGACTTCAATTTCCCCGTATGATCTAGTTAATTACCATGTTTAGTATCTCAATGGGCTTACCTTACGTATTTTGATTATGTTGAACTTCCTCGATTGTTTGGAATCTGCCCGGAGGGTTTGTCTATATACCTGTGGCGTATTAGTCACTTGTCAGTGGAGGCAACTTAGGGTATTTATTTCCCTGTTCGACCAAGTGGTGTAAGCCAGATTTTTCATGTAACCTTTTTGATTTGCCATGACAAGCGGGGGTGGGGTTGGGGTCGGTAACCAGTATCATACATTTTTTTGATGGGAAATTTAACCTAGTTTGGTAAGATAATTGTCAAATTTGGTCAGTTTATAACTTAATCTAAAATCATGTGTCATTTTTGGGCTCATTCCCATTCAAATTCATATATAGAGGTCCCTTCCCCTTTTGATCAATAGGCTGTCCAGTTGGTTGGGAACCTTATGAAGATAACTGTTTCTATATGAGTACTAACAACCAGGCAATTACATGCGACAAAGCGGATACTGCCTGTAAGGAAATGGGTGCAACTTTGACGAGTATCCACAGTGAAGAGGAGCAAGCTTTTCATGGTAAGTCAGGCTACTCAAATTGAGCACCTCATCCGGACCCCCAGTATATTTTTCTTTCTCTTATAATGATGTTTGTCTATCAAAACTTCTGCATGGTTTCAATTTTATGTTTTCTACTTTACATGAATCATGTGAAAGGTCATCCATAAACATGTTAACATTGTCGTATTCCAAAGTTAGAGTTGCATAACCCCAATGGTTGGTTAACAACCTTTGGCCGTAATTCACTGCATTTTAGCTTGTATTTCTAAATAGAACATTTCTCGTCCCTAAGATTTTACAGACATAATGAGAAAAATATGAGGATTCTTCTTATAAAAAAATCATAGCCAATAAAAGTGATCAGCACATTTAACTTTTAACTAAATCATAATGAAAAAACATTTGTTTTGATTTTAATCTTAAAGCAATCTGTTCATTTAAGTACAGTTAAGGTCTTTTTTGTTGTTGATTGATTGATTTTATTAATATTTCACAGTCGTGGCCCTAAGGCCAAATTACATGAAATTTACATGATAAAAAACATTGAAAAACAAGGCAAGGTAACTTATTAAATTATATAAAAGAGAATATTGCACAAATAGATTTAAAAAAAACATAGCATGCCCTGACGCCGAATATACATGTACTTCTGTTCCGAAGCAGACTGCCGATATGCGCAGTGTAATCATTATAGTTTATTTCCACTGGGAAGATCTTTCACTTCAATGATTATCATTCTATGTACCCCCAAATCGTTTCTTTACACTATACTTGGTAAAAATTATAAAATTATAATTTTCATCCATTTTTCAGAACAACTCCTTACATCACAGAGATCATGTATTGGCCTTCGTGGCATAGACAAGAGTTTTACCACATGGTTAGACGGTACATCTGTAAGTTTTCAAAAACTCGTTTCGGGGGTTGGGGGTTCACTCAAATATGAAATCAGTGACAGTTAAAAAGAAAATCGAGATAGATCATAATACTTCCGCTAGTGAGTACCCATTAGTATTTCGATAACAATGACCGTTGAGTGCCATTTTAAAAGTATAAGGCCATGCGTTTTGAACTCACCACCCAAAAACGGTGGCAGCGTTGCATTTTTGGTGACGAATCATCCATCTCTCTCTCTTAACTTAACAATTAAATATGGTAGAGCTATGGTCAAGGTGTCATTTGAAAGCCTATTTATTCAGCTACATGGTGTGAAAAAGTAAGGTATTTCTATAACTGTTTGGCTGAGATATGACTGCTTATATTTCGAAAGTCAGCAGTGGCGGCAGTGGCGGTGGCGGTGGCGCTGGCGGTGGCGGTGGCGCTGTGTACAATCTCCTGGGGTATACAGAAAATGTTCCCAATTCTACGTTTAATTTACAATAACTCCTTATTCCTGCATGGTACAAACATGATTTTGCTCTCATTTTATAGATTGTTTTATATTCTATAAGTTTCAGTTTCAACAAACGTGTCAACTTTTATGTAACAATTGTAATCATGAATCGAGGGCATTGTCTTTGGTTTGCTCCCTATACGCTACACATTGAACATGGCTTAATTCATTGGATTTTTACGACTATAACAAATTATTTTGGAAAGCTCCCAAATAGATGAATTCAAAAATGCCGTTTACCCCATATTTGTAAACTCTAAAAAATATGAAAATTTTGTTGTGCACATTCACTTCGCGATATAGTATATTTCAACAAGTTACCCTAGACAAACATTATTTCTGATGGGTAATTGCATGAGGAACTAATAATATGCACATTAAATTAATGATTGGGATAGGTATACAACAAATAATAGGCTTTAATCAAAGAAGAAAAAAGTCAATATTGTTTTCAACACACTTAATGACAACATGTTACCATTAGGTTCTATCTAAACTCCAATAGCGTTTGGATTCCTTGTGAAATTACCTTTCAGAAAATATATACTTTTTATGGGGTAGAACAAGTAGGTTTTGCGATATGCTAATTCCAATCTCAGATGCTGTAAAATGTGAAAATCTGGATATGCAACGGGGAGGGCGGCGAGTTCAAAACACATAGCTATAAGAATTGCTGTACCAACGTTTCAGTCTAGTACAATTTGTCATACCTAAATTGTTCTTCAGTTGGTATGGTCCAATAAATGGAGTATTTTACATTAATTATTCCCCCTCCCCAACACAAATCAACGTTATAGGTGGGTTTTCTTTACTATTTTTAGACGGTGGCTTTTGTTATGGTATTATGGAGAATACACAATGCCTCTTTCTCTTAGACCATCCCATTCTTTTAAATGGAATTTGTATTTATTTTATTATCAGGTAACTTTTACTAAATGGGAGGAATTTGAGCCTAACAACTCAGGAGGAGACGAAAAATGTGTCGATATTAGTCTTGAAGGGCAATGGTATGATGTACCTTGTTATGATAATTCGTGGGAGCGAAAATACATATGCAAGAAATTAAAAGGTAAGTTTAGTTTGACTTTCACGGATATCTCTATGCTGTAAAGATCTAAAGAAGGTGGGATGGGAGTTTACAGATCTAAAGATGGTGCGATGGGAGTTTATTACTCGAAATTTTATTAACACAGAGTGTGTCAAAAAATGTCCCATAAGTTAAGAAACAATTAATTAAAAATACATCCCTGTCTTTTTATTTTAAACAAACAGTTTGTTGGTAAGCCCTCATCTATCAAAACCACTTCAGTCCAATAAATTTCAATACCTAATTATCGATATACAGGGTGAGTCAAAAAAGTCAGGTCCCGATTTCACCGATTTTTTAAACCAGTTAAAATTCAAAATTTAATATATTCAATGACTTGCCTGGCAAGGTGGCATTACTAGCTATAACCTAAATTTTATTTCATTCAAATTGATTATTCGAAACGGGAGATATGATAATTTTTCTAAATTCTGTGAAATAAAATCTGTTCCAACTTATCTAAGGGATCCCTATGGGTGTTAACGTTTAACGCGCGCCTTTTGAATAAGTCAATCAAAGGCGTGTTGGTATTCACAGCAATAACAATAAGAAAAGAGATTCTATTGTCTTTGCGGTTATGTTTTCGTGCAATTAGAGATAGCCTATAACAAACATTTTGAGTTTGAACAAAATGTTGACCAAAGTATTTTGAAACTTGTTATTTTAATCGAACTGATATGAGAGAAGTCTGAGAGAAAACAGATCTTATATCTTTAAACAGTTTGTGCTTTGGCAACTTACCAGGCAAAGTGCATAGTCCATTTTTATGAATATATTTGTGCAATACTGAGTTATATTATAATATATTTAAATACTTTGCATGCAATATCGTTTAATTTATCAGAGATTCAACAACAAAACATGATATTTTGGTATAAATTGCAACAGTTATACATTGTATGAATAACTAATATTACACTAATATTAACATCCACCACCAAACTTGGAACACTTTGGATTACGCGTCTTTTCGTAAATATGTTGTAAATCTGGCGTGGAATATGATATTGTCGTGAAAACATCAGCAGGTATGAAGAAGTATGTCTACTCTCATAAACAATGAAAACAATTACCAATTTTGTACAAGAAGTATTTTTCTTGATTTTTTGAAAACGGGACCTGACTATTTTGACTCACCCTGTATGATGATCACTTTTGAACAAGAAAATGATTTTAAACGAAAAAAACAAAAGGATGAAAAAACAAGATAGAAATCGACTTTTTACTGCCTTTTTGAACTGCCCGTAAGTTTGGGATGTTTTAACATTAGTTGGTAGCAAGTTCCATTCCCGAATGCCAGTAAAGAAAAATGTATTGCACTACTGACCTTAAGCTTTAGGAATCAGGAAATGTGTTACACTGCCCCTGGTATTGTACCTGTGGTTGTTGGAAAATTTGGTAAAATGATAATTCAGGTACTCTGGTGCTATTTCATTATAGATTTTAAAAACATGATTGATTTTAAATTGTTTAACTCGGTCTTAAACCATCAACATTCTCAGCTTCTTTAATTATTCATCACCAATGTGAAAGACAATTGACACACACAAAACCTGAAACCTTGTGTGAAAATGTGACATCGATATAAAATAGAAAAACCCATGTTTTAAGTGACAATACAGCTCGACTGGACATGTCAACTGTCCTATTAACAGTGACCATGGTGACTGAGCCTTATGCACGCTTTAGACTCACGATTTTATTTTAAAGATCCCGATTTTGCAATACTAGTAAACTAAAGGAATATTATTATGGTGTCAAACTTTTACGCATATTTTGTTCTCTCTAAAAATGAAGTTTAACTATCAGAAAAGACATTCCCGGACTCATAAATCGATCTTGAATGTTAATCCCGTAGACTTTCAGCATATTTTTTTTCTTCGATTTTCATCATAAAAATAATTCCGTACTATATTGTGTTCACTTGTGGTACAGTTGCAACCGTAGCCGAAAACAGCGTTAACACGGTGTCAAACCATTGAAGTATAAGTTATTTTTACCTCTTCAAAACATGATTTTGGCGTGATTAGAAATCGTATCGCTTTGTAACTTTGAAGATTTTACGATATATGCTCAAAAATGCAAATCTGCTAGAAAATCGTTTTCCAGCGTTAAAATCAAGGATAGAGGGTGTCAGAGATAAAGTCATGAAAATGTTTAAGGACGAAATTAAGAAGCTTAATCACCCCGTAAGCTTCCGTATTCGATAACGTCCAAAGACTTGACTGACCAATTGATATAAGGGTCGTATCCAACCTAAAAAATGAATATTATAAATGATATTTTGTCTCTCTACACAGCTGTGTGTTTGGAAACGTCTGCCATCGTGGATGGTCAAACATTCACGTGGCCATCTTCAATTGTAGGAGACATATCAGTTGAATCCAACCAACGATGTGATGTACAAACCGAAAGACGTAAGTAGGCCTACTATGCACAACATGGTATATTTTAGAAGATTTTGTATAAATGACTCAACTTATTTAACTAGAATCGAGCTGAAAATGAATTCAAATGACATTGATTCAAACACATTTAGTACATTAGTTACGTAACCGATAAGAAAGCGGGAAACTAACATACGCGGAGTGCATTGTAAATATCTATTGCACTCTATTCCCGCCGTACACCGCGTGCAAACGTCACTTGTGTTGATTCGTTGTCCAGGCGGCACGGGTTCGCCGATTTTTTCTTGCGGGTGTTAGCAAACGTGTTAACATGTTTTTGTATACATTATTAAAGTGAATAAAAGTATGACAACAATTGTTAATGTTTTTGATTTGTATTTTACCTTGTTTGAATGAGGTCCATGTTAAAATCAATACACTACAAGTGTAAATGTTGGTATGCTCGCAATAGCAATCAACGCGCACTGCACTGATTTCTATAATAAAGGGTTCAACAAAAGAAAGTATACCATTTTGTTTATATCATTTTGAGTAACATTCAATTTTTATTGGACCAAACAGGCTAGATAGGCATTTAGATGAATCTTTTAGGCATAATTTGATACTAAATTTGCCCCCTAACAACAAAGATAAACCATGATTAGCACCATTTAAAGAAAATTAGTCACTTTTCAAAAGTCACATTTTCAATACACATACGCGGGAAGAAAGCACCACATGTTACCTGTTCATAATCAAAATAGCCCGCTCGCTCAGGCACAACCCAACGCATCCCCACTTTGTGATCAATATCCATTTCATTCCCGGCCATTCAAAGTGCCACGCACAGCATTTTCTTGCGGCTTGCAGGTAAATGAAACATATTCTATTCAATTTGAAGTAATACTAATGCGGAGTCTGTTCACCGGGTTGAAGAAATGAGGAGGGTTGGGGGTCCAAAAATGTGTAATAAACACTTTTGTTAAAATGGCAGGCAACCCATAACATGATATCTCTTTAATGTGTGTGACCTCTATGTAAATGACATACAGGAGGAAGAGGTAAATATGAACGGAAGTGTGTTATAAACGAACGTGGCGGGTTTGAATGGCTCGAACCGATGTACATTGGCTGTGGGAAAGCTGAAGAACCCAACCTCGCAGACCTAGAGCAGGTATGTTCCCGGGTGGATTTTATATTCTTTACCATTATTTTAACAAGCGGATAACCGTGCTACACGCGGGTCCCGCTAGATGAGCAAATGAGATGTGTAAATTGTAACCAGGGACAGGGAAGGAAAAAAATATTTACTCATAATGACATTAATTATTGTTCTATCATTTGATCTTACCTTTCAATGTGTTTTCCTGAACTGTTGATTGTATAGAACTTAGACCCTAATTGAAATTATGGAAAAATGTACTTTAGGTTCCAGATACTGTTATACCAATATCATTCAATACTGAAACATAAAAATTGCCAGTATCGCTCGACACAGGTACGATTTTACTGTTCCAGTATCGGTCGATACTGCAACACCAACTTGTGTCTCAGTAGGTGTCGGGGAGTCATAGGCAAGTACAACACGCGCCGCACTGCGTCACGCGTCATATGACACGCAAAGCGTTTGGCAACACGGAGAAAGATAAACAAGGAAAAGGAACAGACAAGAAGGGCGGGAGCAGGGTAGCCACCATACCGCGGATGCGGAACTACGATGAGATTCCTATGAGACATTGATAGAATTAGTACTACTCGCGTCGGACCCGTGACTCAGACCAGGTCTGAGATATATATATTAACCAGTGTGGCTGTGTAACGTCGTCTTACACAACCGGATTGACATTGCACCGACTTCCTGGTCTCGTCCTCCGGCGTAGAAAAACATCTACCGATCATCGCCATGGATGCCAACCGTCGGGTGGAACTCTCGTCCTCCGGCTTATGAAGACCGGAATAAAGACATTCACTGATCATCGCCGTGCGTGGATGCCAACCGTCTGGCGGAACTCTCATCTTCCGGTCATCGCCGTGGGACGCGTACGCTGACCATCTGATAGAACTCTCAGGATACAGTCAACGGAACATCACTAACATCTCGGAACCGATAAGTGCACGTAACAATAATTTAATACGGGTGCCGTCCACACGGTCACTACTCGGAAGTTTAACATGGACAATCGTTAATCCGACCTTACTCCGATCTTACTCTGAACGAATTTACGCCTGTCTGAACGCAGCTCATATTGCTCTCGATTGTATAGAACTTAGGGCGTAATTATAATGGTGAACAAAGTGTACTTTACACCAGAGTATCTGAGTATCTGGGACCTAAAGTACACTTTTCCACCATTATAATTGTTTTACCAATATGATTCAATACCGAGAGACAAAACTTGCCATTATCGCTCGATATTGGTACGATGTTAGTGTTCCAGTATCGATCGATACTGCAGCATCAAATTGTGTCCCCATATTGCTCGCTACTGGAACGTTTTTATGTTCCATTACCATGATTACCGAGCGACACATGCTACCATTAGTGATTTGTCCCAGTATTGAACGATACTGGTATATACATGGAATACCAAAACAGGTCGTTGAAGAAATTGGAGGAATGTACGAGAATACCATGGCTAAGGTAATATCCCCTGACGGAGAGACTGCACAGTTTGAAATATTGGCTGGAGTTCTACAGGGAGACACACCCGCCCCATATCTGATTGTGATTGTGCTGGACTTTGCCAGAAATTTCATCAAGTACAAGATCTGCTGCAAAGAGTTGAGACATCAGTAGCAAAGGTCGGTCTCAAAATGAATGCTAGCAAGACCAGGTTTATGTCATATAACCAGAGCCAGAAAGGATCCATACAGACAAATGATGGCAACAAGCTGGAGGAAGTTCAAGATTTTAAATATCTTGTTGCCTGGATGGAGTGTACGGCAAAAGACATTAAGCAACGCAAAGCAGCAGCATGGAGAGCATGTAGCAAAATCAACTCTATCTCGGAAATTCAAACTTCGCCTTTTTGCCTCAACGGTGGAGTTAGTTCTGCTATATGGATGCGAAGCTTGGACCATTAATCCCAAGCTACAGAAAGAGCTAGATGGCTGCTACACCAGAATGCTGCGAGCAGTACTCAATGTCAACTGGAAACAACATATACCTAACACCCAACTGTATGGTGACCTCCCCAAAATAAGCCAGAAGATCCGGAAGAGACGAACAAGGTTTGCTGGCAACTGTCACAGAAGTGAGGAGCCAGTATCCAAACTGGTGCACTGGATCCCCAAACATGTCAAAAGAAAGCCGGGACGACCTGCTCTGACATTTATCGATCTACTCAAGCAAGATACTGGACTGGAGATGAATAACATAGAGACAGCAATGAACGACAGAAGAGTGTGGAGAGCCATCGTAGATCGGGGACACGACCCGAATTAAGCAAGAAGCAAGGTATTACATAATTGTGTTCCAGTATCGTCCGATACTGCAACATTTTATTGTACCAGTATTGTCCGATTCTGGGTGTTCCAGTCCCGGGCGATACTAGGACATTCCAGAATCTGGGACCTAAAGTACACGTTTCTGAAATGAAGCGACTAACCGTGTTGTCGTGAGTTGTAAGTTGCTGTAAACAACCTTTTTAATCATAAATAAGGTTAAAAACACACACACAAACTCTACTTCCAGATTTATAGTAAGATGATTGCGAGAATATCACAACCTTTTTATTAAATCAAATATATTTAACTGTTGATCTTAGCACAATTTGATGACGTACGGCTTATTAAATGTATGGATCATACACTTCATAGAACCAATTACCTCGGTGCTGATAGTGACAGTACTATAGTAGATTCATAAACTCTGGCGCATCGGTATCGAGTTTGGACCTCGTCCATTGGGCGTTAGAGGAACCCATTTTGACCAATGATGAAACAGCGGTACTTTTATAGATGTTATTATCATGATTATTTGCGCTCCATAATCAAATGCTATTCATCATAGTGTGGCTTTATGAATAGAGCGGATCATATAGCTTTACAATCACGACAACCAAAAACTTAATCCAGCAGCTTCAAATGTGTTATCCCTTTGGAAGCGGTTACCACAATAAAAACAAATCGACCATTATCGACCGTATACAGGTTTCGAAAGAAAAATATTATGTATGTCATTTTACCTATTCATAATTTAGTGGATACCTTTTATTATTTTCCGTTTTTATTATGCACGTGGAATAAAGGAAACATTAAAATGAAAATAACAGTTCTACGTATTTATTTGCGAGAAAAAGCCGGAAAATAATTCAATAATCATTTTTTATATACCTAGGTACAAAACCATTTGTAATTAAATGGAAAAACAGTTATATCAACCAGGAAAGGTGAGAAGAGATTTCCTGTATCAACCAAGATACGGATTATAAACGTTACTTTAAGTATTTCTGGCTATGAGACCACCTGAATACCTTTATCAATTTATCTGAATAACAATACATTTCTTTATCATTATGCCGATAATCCAACCGCAAGTTCCCTGTCACTAGGCACATAGTGGTGACTACATATGCCCACGAAGACACGGTATTAACCTTGCATATTACGATTAAATTCGAGTGCCTCCCCCTCTTTTGCTTCTGTTACCTCTTTACTGAAATGGTATATCGCTAAAATCGGCCAATGTCTGCGAATCGACTATAGGGGATCACGTCAAAACTCGACCACCAGGCAACCGCCGGTTACGGCCGGTTCCGTCCGGTTCTCACAAAACGTGTCGTCTGTTATGATATACAGTCATAATGAGGTCAAATAAATACACTCTGGTGAACACGACCGGTTGATAGTGCCTCGTCACACGCGTGAGCAATAAAATCTTGAAGTAATGGGCTCTCAAGTCTCAGTTGACAACCAGTACAATACAGCCATTGATTTTCGCTGGGGTTGGGTCACAGGTCACTAATATGTATATCAAATAAGGTGGGGCTGTTTCAAAAAATCCATAAAATCGTAATACGAGTCTCTATTTTAAATAGGAGTTGTCAAAAAAACATAACATTTTTGGTATCATATTAAAGACAATTTATCCAGCTACCGAAAAAAAAGGATTAAAGCCACATGTTTAGCAACAGTGAAGTTATCAATATAAACGTCGAGTGAGTCAAGACTGGGGCCGGTGGATGTGGCGCCCATAGGTTTCTACACAAAATAGCGGAAAACTAGAACTTTTGAAATTGATGCCATTTTAAAAGTGTACATAGGAAAGTTTTCAAACTTCTCATATGTGTTAATAACACGTGCCTGCTACTATGAATAATAATAATATTGAATTGTTATCTAGACATTCTCTACTAGAATATGATGATCAATTCAGGGAGTGATTTAATGTAAAAGTAGCTCAGTGCCGCGAGGTAATAGCTAGGCTGCCCTTAATTTGTCTGTATGCAAATATTTAAGGTTGAATATCGAAAATGCAATGATTGCACAAATTGACGGGTATACGTTATTACGGTGACGCACACCGGTCAATTTGCAGCGCCCTCAAGTGAAACGGGCTCCCGTTCCGGTGCTGACTGGTTTCGTCATATTGTCTCAAAGTAGGAAACAATAGTAAAACACATTACGGTTTTATACCCGGTAAAGTTTCAGACGATATGTTCTTAAATACTTCTGGATTGTATTATTTGGCATTGTTTCAATTTTGGCCAGCTAAAATGGTCAGAAAAAAATCATAGAATAATGCATTTGAATGCTGCCGATTGGCAGCGTTGTCACAAAATCTGCCAATTGGTAGCTTTTAAGGATTGCTATCAAAGTATTGCAGAATAATATTTCATGTATTTAAGAACAATTGTTGGCAAGACAAAATTTCAAAAATTGTCAAAAGCTGCCAATTGGCATCTTTGTGACAGAAGCTGCTAATTGGTAACAATAAAAGATGTTTATGTTTTTCAAATATGTTGGCCAGTGAAATTCGATATATCACCAAATAATACAATCCAGTCCAGCAAGCCATCAAGAAAGTCCACTCTCTCCCAAGAGCCACAGTCCTTCAGGAGAAGCCCAGAAACCAAGACCCCGCCCCTAAGATTCCCCTTGTTACCACATTTCATCCTAACCTTCCTCCTCTGCGTCACATCACCAACACTAACCACCACATTCTCCACACATCAGACCGTCTTCGTCGTGCAGTTCCTGACATACCAATCCTGGCCTACAGACGCCCTCGCAACCTACGAGATATGTTAGTACGGGCTACCATCCCCCCGGTAACTGATGATTCTCTCCCCACGCAGCATGGCACTTCTAAGTGCGAGTCGACCAGCAGGTGCGTCGTTTGCCGGGAACACATCAAGGAAGGTGATTCCTTCACCAGCCACACCACCCATGCCACCTACAAGACGAAGGGTCACATCACTTGCACCACATCTAATGTCATTTACCTCTTATCATGTAGAGTGTGTGGAGTCCAGTATGTTGGTGAGACTAAAAACGCACTGAAGAAGCGCTTCTATGGACACAGATCGACGGTCAACACCAACAAGCCACCTGTCGGACACCACTTCAACCTTCCCAACCACACTATGTCTGATATGATCTTACAGGGCATTGAATCTTTAGGTAGCCGTTCAGAAGTGGTACGTCTTAGTAGAGAGAAGTTATGGATGAAGCGTCTTCTCACTATTCAGCCCCATGGCCTAAACATCCAGGAAGGGAATGATTAGACTCAACCCCCCGCCCCCACCCCACCTCCTCCATTTGTATCTGATAAACCTATCATTTGTATTTTTTACCCATTTGTTTTTCTCCACTTTTTCTTCACTCCATTTTTCATTTTTACTTCTTGATATATGTGATACTTTGTTTTCATTTTCTACATTGTCTCCTATGCACAGTAATTTTCATTACTTGTTCCAGTGCATTTCCATTATTTGTTACCATAGGCCTAGTCCCACTTTGTTTTTTCTTGTTTTCTCATGCATTCTCTCAGTCCTTTTACATTTCCATCCATTTTATTATCTATTTGTAGTCATCAATCACCATTATTGATTTCACTCACCCATTATTTTTATATCCCATTTGCCTTTTACTTTTTAATCTCCCCTTTGTCTATGTCATCCTTTTGTTATTTTATCCACTTCATCAATCAGCTGTCTAGCTTGATATTTCCCCTATTCATTCATCTGTCACTTTGACTTCCTGCCTATTGTTCCTCTGTCTATATATATGTTGTGTAATGTTGTATTCTGTCATTTTACCTTCGATAAAGATTCTGTTAGAATCGAAACGTCAGGTCCTCTTATATTTATTACATTTACTTACACAGGCTATTTTTGTGGATAAGCAGTTTGCATTCAGCTTTTACATTACATCAAATAATACAATCGCAAGGTATTTTATTTAAGAACCTGTTCTTAGCCAACCATATGATATTTATATCGCAATCACGATTTTAATAACGTTTTCCTGTGCAGTTTTTTGTTGCAGAAGACAACGTCGTGAACGTGACGAAGGCCTTGAATATGGTAACGGGAAATATTACAAATCTAGATTCCGAAACCATTGCCAATGTTTCCACGGTCCTCATGAATATAGTCAACGTGAACTCTATCAACCCCGAGGTAAATCTTTCTACCATGTCAAAGAACATTATTCCATTGACAATAGAACAAAAACCACTCAAAATCAACAAACCAACAAACCAACAAACTAACAAACCAACAACCAACAATCAAACCTCCCCCACAAATAATCACCCATCACACAACAAATAATAAGGAAAAGAAAGAAGAGAGGAACGAACGAACGATTGAACGAACGACTGAACGAACGCACACATACATCCACACGCACATATTTCCTAAAATCTCTGACGAAAACACACATTGTTATAGACAATAATATTACAAAACAACAGTAGATAAACAAAAAATATTTTTGATAAGTCGGAATTATACTATCTGAACATTGTGGCCCGTATTCTCGTACGTAGTTAAACACGGTTTTAAGTTAAACTCGTGTCTTGCTTGACTTTAGACACAGTGCTTAACTAAACGCGATTCTCGTACATTTGTTTTACTTAAACACGCGTCTAACTCGCTGAAATGTGTCTAACTTTATATTAAACACAAGTATAGGGGTAGTTTAATGCGCGTTTAACTAAACTCGTGCACCAACTGTATGCCTCGAATGATCTCTCAACCGTGCCCGGTGCAAGCTGACGTGCGGATCGTGTAGTACCGTGTATTTAAGGCATTTATACTGTCTGTGGGCCGTATTCTCGTACGTAGTTAAACACGGTTTTAAGCTAAACTCGTGTCTTGCTTTGACTTTAGACATAGCGTTTAACTAAACGCGATTCTCGTACATTTGTTTTACTTAAACACGCGTCTAACTCGCCGAAATTAAACACTAAACTCGTGCACCAACTGTATGCCTCGAATGATCACTCAACCGTGCCCGGTGCAAGCTGACGTGCGGATCGTGTAGTATCGTGTATTTAAGGCATTCGGTCGATACCTATTGTAACCCATTAGGGCCGCAATGAAATAAATATATGTATACAATCAATGCAGGACCACTCTGGGAACGAGATTTGCAGAGTTTAAAATCGTGTTTTGTTAAACACGTGGTTTAAATGATATACTCGCGTTTGCACGCGTTAAGTTAAACACGGATTTACGCTAAACCCGTGTTTAGTACGAGAATACGGCCCAATAAGTCTATACCAACTATTATACGTTATGATATTGTAACAATTAAATGAGCAAGGTGTTAGGCATATAGCACATCGCGCACAGACCATGCAAATGTGACTCAATAACACACAAAATATCCCTCATTAATATTGACCTAACTAACCTTTTTATAATTATTTAAGGTTACTGAGGATGTCGTTGAAATTGTGAATAATATCCACTTTGCATATGAGGCAAATACTACTAAGGGCAATACAGCTATAAACAAAGATGCTCAATTGGAAATCCTACTAGCGCTTGAACAGCAAATCAAACTCACTACGGGTCTAGAAGGGAACATAACTGTATTTGAGCGAAGTATTGCTCTGACGTCGATTGCTAGGCCAACTGCCGAATTGAACAAAGGTCTAAATTTCATCGTGGATGATGGTGGTAATGTTGATGGTAGTGATTTCAAGTTCCGTGAAGAAAATATCATGATTTCTAATGGTGAATCATTGCCACCTGTCAACATAAGAAGATCATCGATAATAATGCCAGCATCGGTTTTTAACTCAACGGGCTATAACTCAACGGACAGCGGTTAGTAGCAAATGCATTAATACAATTTTGTTTGATAATCCTTTCGGATCCACAAAACGCCAGAGCGTTCCTAATCAAGTTTGGTATCATTTTAAAGGTTGAAATGTCTTTTACAACTTCAAGCAGAGAGCAAAGACATTACAAATGAAGCAGAATTGCTATGATGGAAGTCAATCCCAAAGGTTAAAATTAAAACCCTCAATTGAATTCGGATCCGAAAGGGTTATTAAGACATTTAAGCAAAAACTTTACGTAGTATTAATTATTATGTTTTTTGTTTTATGTAGCGGAAAGCCGTACCAAAGAGAGCTTTTTTCTTAACCACAAACAGCCCTTCAATTGTTTGTGTTTCAATTCACTAAGATGGTTACACGATCGTTTGCAAGTCACGTGATTGAAGTTAAAGAGGTGACGCAGTAGTGTTTAAGAATTATTGTTTATACAGTTTACTTCCTACGTAGGTCATTTTTGAAACACGTTACAACACATGTGACATTTTAATCTAAATCGAGGTCAACTACACTAGCAAGGATGTCCACCTAGGATAGAATTCTACCAATTTTAATGAACATTTTGGTATAATCCATGTGCCAGCAGACCGGGACCAGAAGACCCCTGGACTCGTGCTCCCCAGCTATTTAGTTGGACAAGGAGTTTTTTCTGACACCTTAAAGGTGCGAGTTCATACATAAAGTGCTCAACAAAAGAAAGTCATACACTTTGTTTAGGTCCTTTAGAATAACTTCCGATTATTTTTGACCAAACACACTAAATAGACATTTGGATGAATCTTTCCGGCACAATTTGATACCAAAGTTGCCACCTGACAATAAAGATAAACCATGATTAGCACCATTTAAGTCACATTTTCAAAGCCGCGAGAAAATGCTGTGCGTGGCACTTTGAATGGCTGGAAATGAAATGGATATTAATCACACAGTGCAAGTGGGTTTGGTCGTGCCTCAGCGAGCAGGCTATTTGATTATGAACAGGCAATGGTCTTTTCTCCCCGCGTAGTGTATTGTAAATGTGACTTTTGAAAAGTGACTACTTTTCTTTAAATGGTGCTAATCATGGATTATCTTTGTTATTAGGTGGCAACTTCGGTATCAAATTGTGCCGGAAAGATTCATTCAAATGTCTATCTAGTCTGTTTGGTCAAGAAATAGATGAATAGATGATCGTTTTAATAAAAATGACTTATTTGCAATACTGATACAACAGGCGCCAAAGTAAAAAAAAAAATCACCAAACGTACACGCACCAATCAAAATTAAAGTAAACACATGAAAATATCTCCATAATAATATCGAAATATTTGCTTCGGTCTTAGTTCAATTTTCAATTTTCTTGTACGAATGGTGATGCCAAATATTACCTTGGCGCCTATCGTATAAGTCTTACGTACAAGTCACTTATAAAACTCATAAAAATGACCTGCACGCAATACTTATACGATAGTCGCCAAAGTAATATTTTGCATCTTATTTTGCACCCATATTGAAGTGCGACTCATGCAACTATGTCTTTATTACTATGGAAAGTTTGGTTTGGTCTCAGTTCAATTTTTAAGTTGCTCGTACGTATAGTGACGCAAAATATTACCATGGCGCCTATCGTATAAGTCTTACGTACAAGTCACTCAAGTTATACGTATAAGCCTTACGTACTAATGTTTCCGTTCCGGTCTTCCTTGGTTTTGTCTTATTTCTCGTTATTAAAAGCAGGATTCCTTAATTTCTTCTGTGTACAGATACAGTTGGGGTTAGTTTTTTCGTACAAAGCAGCGACATTCTATTTCCAACCAATTCTACCAATCAGACAGTCGGTGGTGATATAGTTTCTGCTGTAGTTGTTGGCGTGCCAGATCTCACAAATTTGACCGAGCCGGTTGAACTTCAATTTAGTGTCAATGTAAGTGATCACCCCCCTCCCCACCGTCCCCAAAACATGTCGTTGGGGAGATGATGGCGTGTTAAGTGGTCTAATATCATTAAAACAGAGAAAAACCTGTTTCAGTATCGATTGACTCCCCTCAATCGAATTTAAATTAAGCCTTTGAAGTTGGCATACATGTATGCTTTGCACCACGCTAATTAAGGGAGCAGCATTTTAACTTAGTATTATGTTAAAGAAGCCAAAAAGGGGTGCTTTGGTTTAATTTAAACCCAGGAAATATAAACCATGAACAATCGGGTGTGCAGTGTCCGTCATACCTCTAAAAGGCATATAGAAGTTATTGAGGTGGCCTTACAACTTAACATTTGTCTGGCGAAATCAACCCCCTGATGATGATGGCCGTCATAAGAGTAATTCAGACATCACTATGCCAAAGCTATTATCCCACGGCTTTTCCATATTATGTATCGTGTTGATTGACATAAAACCCTGAGAAAATGTTTGGTTTCTTAAATGTAGCAGCTATTTACATGATTTATACTATTCTACTCATGTAAAACCTTGTGTAGCATTCATAATCATGATAATGTGCAAATTTACTTAAAAGTTCATGTGGTTAATGTGATTTTAGTAAAGGTAAAGAATGAAAGGAAAATTAAGAGAAAGAACAAATAAAATAATTAAGGAAAGGGGACAGAATGACAAAATGTAGGGGAATCCAGGAAGGACTTGCACAAGTCTATAATAAGGTTTATAACGGACCTGACGTTCTAGCGCATATTTTGTTATATTAAAGATATCTGGACACGACCCCAAATGTGTATCATGGGACTTCAGTATGTCGGATTGGACTGAAGAAGGCTGTTGGCTGCTGCATCAGAACATGACACAAACCAACATCGTATTAACTTGTCGTTGCAATCATCTGACAAACTTTGCTGTTCTCGTGGTAAGACACGTCTGCAAAGTCTTTCATCGTTTAATATATGTTTCCTGGTTACGACAACGTTGGTTGTTTCCCCCCTAATATTTGTAGAATAATTGCATAATATTATTATTGTCCTATGTTATTTTCTTTTTCTTTTCAATTCCAATTTGTAGAAAAATATTTAGTGGTTAATTATTACTTTTGAAAACATTGAGTTTCAGTGATTCATTTTAAATTGTTTTTCGTTTTTGAACACAAACGTGAACTTACACGACTCCCTCTAAATAGCGATATGAATTATTGAAGTTAAAAATGTTACCCAACTTTAATCAATGACGTTTCACTAGCATACTGGTAGCTTCATTAGAATGGCGACTGTGACTCCTGCTCTGGGTTTTATAGCGACTATTAACCGTGGTAATTTATTCTCGATAAGAGCGACTTAAATTGATTACAGAACTAGTCTATAATCATACAGAACTAATGATATATTGGCCAAATACTGAATCATGAAATTTGGTATGCTTACATTTGAAGAATCTTCGATAAGTGTACTTTAGGCTCCAAATTCTGGACTGTACTAATATTGTCCGATGCTGAAACAATCAGTATCGTTCAATACTGGTAAAGAATCAGTATTGCAGTATCGGGCGATACTGGCACATATAAAGCGTTGCAGTATCGGGCGATACTGGCACATATAAAGCATTGCAGTATCGGGCGATACTGGCACATATAAAGCGTTGCAGCATCGGGCAAAACTGGAACACAGTATACCACTAACGTTCACTACTGGGACAATACTTACTGGTAGTATCTGTAACAACATCGTCCGATACGATCGATACAGGAACATAAACATGATAAAAACGTTCCAGTATCACTCGATACTTGAACACAATTTAATGTTTCAGTATCAGTAAAATCGTGCCTGTATCGAACGATATTGGCACCTCCTTTTATGTCCCAATATTAAACGATACTGGAATACCAGTATCTGGGACCTTTTAAAGTACACGTTATTTTCCGAATCTTCAATTCGAAAACCATGAATCTGTTTCTATTTACCTCAAGACAATGTAGTAATGCATGTAATGTGTTCTTATTTTAAATACAGACTTTTAAATATGATATCGACGCCATCGCGATAGACTATATTTCGAAGATAGGTTGTGGAATATCAATGATTACATTATTGATTACCATCTTTATATTTTTGAAATTTAGGTAAGGAATATATTTGTCATACACTTAACACAACAGGTTCCTGACCAAGTCTCGTAATTCATTAACCGAGGAAACTTATTCCCGTAATTGGTAATTTGACACTTCATTCTTAAGATTGATAGTGGATACTTTTAAAGGTACCGTATAATGCTTAAAGGCTGGCTCACATAGTAGCGGTAAATAACCAACGGAGGGCGACGGACGTGAAAATCACAAAATGTTGGCGGCAAAAGACGGCAAAAGGGGAAAAGCTAGATTCGCTGACGGGTGGGAATGACCTTCAGCGACAACACGACGGCAAGGGACGAATGGCTGCGGCAGGGAACGGAGTCTAGCGATCAAAATCGGACGTTGTCTGAGCGGCGAGTGACGATGTCTCGACGGAGCCCGGCAACAAGGAACGAGGTCAGACGGCTGACAGTGGATTGGCTGGCGGCAAGGAACGACTGCTGACGGTTGGTTGCGGCGACGATGACGATGTTTGTGGGCGGGTCGTATAAATAGTCGAGTTTGGCGTTCCCACTCTTCACAACGTTCTGGTCATCCACTCAGACATACGCTTTGCTAGGCTGGAGAATAATCTACTAACTAAAAGTTTAAAATCGTGGACCATCGTTACAAAATCGTAACTCCTCGCAGATCACCGTTGCAATGCCGCAGGTACTCGCAAACGACCCGCCATCAACAGTCATCACCCGTCACCCTCCGACAAAAATTCGCAATCCATCGTCGCACCAAGGTCGTTACAATTTCGTTACTTGCCGCAATGTGTCGTCAGGGTTCGAGATGTGACGTCACTTGCCGTTGTTTAGCAGTAATTGGTCGTTTTACAACGACTACCAACGAAATTGTGACGACCTCAAAACGACTAGATACGGCCTCGCACGGCATGGAAACGTAAAGGAAATGAGGGTTGCGGTCTCCAACGAAATCTAAACTGAATTTTTTGCCGCCACAACATTTTCAACATGCTGAAAATTTGCCGCCGGACGCGACTGATAATTCCGGCCGTCTGCGGTGGCTAGCGGATTCGTCAGCGACAACTGACGGTAACACACGATGATTGACGGGAAATTCAAAATTGCAATCCGTAGCTTACCGTAGCTTGCCGTTGACCCCTCTCCGTCATAGTGTGAGCCAGCCTTAAAGTAAAGTAAACTCAAAGTTGTCAAATTTGAATGAGAGACACATTTTGCGATCTGACGCATATTTTGGGTATCCCGTGGACAAACGTGTGAAATGGGTGCACGGGTAAAAAGGTTCACCAAAGGCAAACGGAAAATGATATTGACTTCATTTTTTCACACAAATTTAAAAACAAATAAGGTAGTCTTATAACGTTTAAAAAATTCAAACTTCAACTTGGTTTTAAAACAAGATGGCTTCTTTCCACTATTGCAGTTATTTTGACTCACCCTGTATGATCTTTCTTCTGATATCAAACGCTACATTTTGGTGAGAGAGAAAGTGGGGGTTGGGCGGTCGGTATCGAGTCGTACACTTTGAATTGTAGGATATTATTAACTATAACCAGATTATGATACTATTTTCAGACGCCTACGTCTAGATAAAAAGGCCACACCGCGACAGATTCTCCTGCATCTGTGCGTAGCGCTCTTCTTCCTCTACTTCGTGTTCATAGTGGGCATCGAAGTGAATCATTCTGAAGGATGCATAGCGGTAGCGGCATTGCTGCAGTTCTTTACTTTGGCTAGTCTTATGTGGATGGCAGTAGAAGCTCGTAACATGTACCTGAAAGTGATAAGGATATTCGATAGTGAACCCCGACATTTTGTACTGAAAGCGTCCATTATTGCTTGGGGTGAGAATGTAAAAAACTTACCATGTACAATGTTCATCAGTTGTCCATTTCTTAAGCTCTGATTACAAAAGAAATACCAATTAGATTGCTTACCATTTTAGCGTGAAGCTTAGTGTTACCGCAGCTTAGCATGCGCTAGCATGATATTCAATCATGCAGAGATGCACAGTAACCAACGCGTGTGCAGGTTATAACGCCCCAAAGCCTATCATCCATGTATACTCCTTGCCTGGCTGCTTCTAATAACGCACAGTGTAAATGTCAAAGTATTGGCAATTTTAGTCGGTGCAGCTGATTTTTAAATCAAGTATCAATTCAATATTGTCAAACTATAAACAAAACATTATCCCACAAAGTGTACAATGTTTAATGTTGATATAAGCTATTGAATTATAAATACATCAAAAGAAAGTGGGAAGGAATTATTTGTGGGTTATTAGTCGTATTCCTTCACTTCACGCTGTAGTTGTTTAAACCAAAATGGTTGAAATATAGTTCTTTTATCATTGTAAAACATTGATAGGAATGTCCTTAATAAAATGCAATGAAGAAAACGTAAAATGTACATGGGATTATTGTTTTGAAAATTGCACACGAACAAAATTGTTGTTATTTCAAAAAAATGTGCCAAAATGTCAAATTGTTTTCTCACAAAATATAAAATCATCATAATTAAAAAAAAGTTGAAAAGGTATTTTAATGCGGTTTTCTGTTTTCAATGTGATTTGATATTGTCTTTCATGTGTACATTATTTGGAAATAAAAATTGTTTGGAAAAGAGGTTTTTGAAAATTGGTCGAAACATTTTTGTTCCAAAAGGAGCTAACTCCACTGATTTCCGAAAATAAAGAAAGACATAGGAAAATTAAAAATGAAATCAAACCAGTTTTTAGCTTCCACATGTGGCATCTTTCATATGGCAGATAATTGGCATAATCAAAGAAGTGCAACATCCTCATTTAAAAAAACGTTGCTTTTCTCCTATTTCACTTTTAGTGAGTTAGCTCCTTTTGGAGCTAAACTCCTCCTATGTTAATGTGTGTCGTTTTTTTCCGTTTTTTTCTTTTATATATCGTATTGCGGTACAGGAATACCAATGTTGGTGACAGCGATATCCTTAGGTGTTGGGTTCCATCCGACCTATGCTACTTTCAAATACTACGATCATCTTGATTAGTAAGTATTTATGACAAACACCAACAATCCCACACTGCCAAACCTAAAGCTTTTCCAGGCTTAATGGCTTTTCCGCACACCTTCCAACCCCGCTATTTGTGTAGAGGCAAAGCTAGAGTGGTACCAACTTGTTATTAGCTTCAACTTAAAATATTTTTCCTTGCTAGTCTTTTATGTTTTACGTTGACGTTTTGTGTCGTTAGGTTTCTGAATGATACTGCTAGACGCTGACCTGGCGATATAGCAAAATATTCTTGTTATGACTTGTTGTGTAGCTATCGGAACAATTTGAGACCATTTTCATTAAAATCGGAGCATTTTGAGAATTTTAACTATTCCGACGGCGTGGAATTTGAGAAAAAATGTTGACCTTTGACATATTTTGCTCTAAATCGCGGATACTTATCATTGGGTGGATATACAAACATTGACTGTTTTGATAGTGGCCTTAAGCTGCCCAAATTGAAAAATCTATCAAGCAAACAAAGAGTCAAAGTTAAGGAACAAGTTGCTCCTATACATGGTATCGAATCAGCAAAAATCGGCACTTGGCCAAAAGAACTAATATTAATTTGAATTTGTTAATGCAGGTCAGAAAAAGTGTGTACCAAACGAGTCCTTACTCTTGAATTGTCAATAGTGCAATGTGTTTTATCAAAACGTCAACGTAAAACATAATACCGTACGTAAAACATCAGACTCTATGATTCTCACATAAGAATAAATATTGTTCGCATCATTTTGTTTATCTTCCATTACACAGTTGTTTCATGAAGGGTCCCCCTTTGTACTACGGAGTTATTTTACCAGTTGGAATAGTGATGTTGCATAATTTCATCACCTTTGGCGTTGTGATGTATCGTATCTACCACCCAGCTACTATGGGCGCTGCGACCAGCCAATCGCAAACACAAATGTCAAGGCGGCTCCAGAATGGAATGGCAATATCAGTACTCACGGGACTCACATGGACGTTTGGATTTTTTGCCATCGGTGAGGCAGCGTTCGTCTTCTCCCTCATATTTAGCCTGTGCAACTCATTACAAGGATTTGCCGTCTTTTATCTGTTCTGTTTCCGACAAGAAGATGTCAGGAATGCTCTACGACCATATTTCGCGTGTATGCTGGGACGTAACGTTGCTATAGATCAGCAGCGCTCGCAGGCATCAAATTCCGCACCGAGTTCACCTTACATTGCGGCAGCAAACTTCAACGCAACGATACCGAATCCCATCCTCGCCCGTACCGAGTACGGGACCGAGTATATGAAGTCGTTGACTACTCCTGCTGTGGAAAACAAAGCAGCGGTTGCGAAGAGTATGGAAAACAATCGTATGTCCGTACTCTAAAATACTTAAAACGATTATGTCAACGATGTTCAAATAAACCATTACACTTTAAACCATCATTTCACATTCGTAGAAGAAGTTCGTATTGAACATTACGTAGACGAATATATTTATCAGCTTATATCGATGAAACTAAACAAATCAAACAGGAACATTTTTTAAATGAACTTTTATTGATTTTTATAACAATTAACGTAACTATACAAAACAAAACAAAACAAAACAAGACAAGACAAGACAAGACAAATCAGAACAATTTATTATATAATTATAGGTTATACCATCTGTCTTGTTTTTTGTTTTTTAGTTCTGGTGTTATTATATAGTGTTATTATAAGTGTTATAAGTGTTTGCAGACAGGAGATTCCCTGTCACCGTACCTTTTTGTTCTTTGTGTAGGAATATTAGCAAAATTGAATAATAAACGGAATTAAGGTAGATGATTATATTTTTAAAATTAACACAATATGCGGATGACACAACAGTAATTATAGATGTTGCACCAAAATCTCTAGAGCGTGTACTAGTTTCTAGCACTTTAAATACATTTAAATACATTTATATACATGGGTGGTTTAAAGGTTAACGATCAGAAAACATCGGCAGTATGGATTGGCAGTATAGAAAACCAATACAATTTCAATATGTCCGCCTTTAAATTTAGAGTGGAAATTAAATAGTATTTGTGAAATGTTTGGTGTAACTTTTAGTGCAATCCTTAAGGATATGGTTAATATAAACTATACAAAAATTCTGGATTCCATTAAAAATAGGCCTACGATAGCTATGCAGTCAAAGCGTTCTCTAACCATGTACGTTATAGTGACTGTCGTTGAATCCTTCTGTGACATATAGATGAAAGAGGACTTACTTCTTTCCCAAGAAAGCAAAATTGTATATATTAATGAATTAACTTAATAAGCAGGTGGGGTGGATAAGGACAAGGACCTATAGTTTGGTACCATTAAGTCACTTAGTTTAGTTTAGTTTAGTTTAGTTTTATTTGGCATATCAAGACACAGAGATACAATACATCAGATCAAATATACAAATCTTAAAAACTTACAACAATTAACACAACATATTAATACAATAAAACATATAATGCCAAGGATAGCCCAAGAAAGCTCTAAAAAGGGCTTATTTCCATTGGGGTCCTTATTAAAACAGCCCATTATAAAAACATCATATATATATTTGCACACAAAATAATATTGCACTTTTTATGAAACAACTGCATATAAAAAATGGATGAAAAATCAAGATAGAAAGTTAATCTGTGCTAATTACAGATGAGAACAACAGTCCTATAGTTTAGTAAATCACTTTCACCATCTGTACTAATTATAATTAGGTCAATGACTACCATGTAAGACAAAAGCGATCACCTAGTTTAAATGCGGGTGTTATGGGGTAAATAACCTTACGATACTTGTGAATATTGTATTGTGATTGGTCAATAGTTTTAGAACAAGTAAGTCGCACGACAGGAAGTCAGCATCTTCCTGTATAGCTCTAGTAGTGTGGCTGGTAATAGTTTGATATTATGTAGAGAGGTCTGGGGACACTATAATAACTAGACTCATCAAGATAACATCGAGATTATGGAGTTCACCTTCAGAACTCAAAGTTAAAGATATGATTGAAAAGAATAAAGCCATCGATATGACGAATAAAGAATGCTGTATATAGCGAAAGTAAACCAACTGTATTACCAGTGCCTAATTTGGATACACCACCTTGAGTGTATGATGACGATATACCGTTTGGAACGTCTACCCATGCCATCTACCCTTCTTCACACCTTCATATTGGCGAACTATTTTGGTCAAGTGCTTGCAAATCCCTTTAGATGCATATCTGAAAGATATAAACGAATGTAGCATATTATTTAAATTCATGTGGAATGGAAAACCTCATAGACTAAAACGTAGCCAAATGATACAGGACTATCGTTTCGGAAGAGTAAATTTACCACATGTAATATTTTGAAAGCTTGAAAATAAAATTATTAAGATGGAATAAATTCGGTGATCAAAAATGGGTTAAACTTTTTCACCTCATGTCCAATTTGCAAAAATGACACATTCGAATTTGGAATAAACATACAAATTAGTCACTTTTCAAAAGTCACATTTTCAATACACTACGCGGGAGGAAAATGGTTGTGTGTCAGGTTTACCCCGTGTGTGACACTGTTATGACCAGGATTTACCGGGCAATCGATCACACAGTGCAGCCATGTACACTGCGCTGCGTTGGGTCGTACACTTAGTGAGCGGGATATTTGATTCCCATGCGTGACATTTGAATTTGAATTAGCCCGCGCATTGAGAGGAATTGCGCAGCGATCAACACGGGACTGATACGGCTTATGTGCTTATTAACAATTGGTGTTTTCTTCATGCGTAGTGTATTGATAATGTGACTTTTGAAAAGTGAATAAATGGTGATAATTATGGTTTATCTTTGTTGTTAGACCTATGATGTTATTATTGCACATTTTAACTGGCCTATCCAAATGTTTTTTATAGTAACTTATTCGCAGGCTGCCAACCTATGAAAATCATAAGAGATTCAAAACATTATTGGTTTCAGTTCAGAGTAATAAACAACATTCTAGCTACAAATAGTTTGCTCTTTAAAATGAAGATAAAAGATAATAACCAATGCTGCCTCTGCAACTCACAAATGTTCGTTTAATAAGTTCTACCTCCTCCCTCATAACATTGCTAATATGAATGTCAGCCTCATGACATTTGTCATGAAGCCTCATGACATTTGTCATGATTATAGCTCTGAATCATAGCTACACATTTGTATTAAATGATAATTGATATCGGTTTCATATTTGTTATGATTGGGTCAAAGCCAGAGAGAGATGTTGGACAACGGACACGGAAAATTACCTTAAAATATATACAAATGTTTTTCCGTATTATTGTATGGTTAGATATAAGAGCATGATTTAAATATTGAAAATGGAAATCAATGAATGATATCTGAATATATTACAGTATTATCATGTATAAATAAGATTGGAAGCAATATTAACTCGTTTAGGCTTGCAAATAGTGTAATATCAAGTTAAATGTATTGCTATGCCTTTGGCATACTGGAATACTGCTAATCAGTCAAACTTTTCGTTGTTACAACTCAGCCACAGTGATGCCTCGTCGTATGTTAAATCTTTAACATATTAATCACTTTACGAGTTTTCATTATGTGCAACCTTCTAGAATAGTCAACCAGGTAGTCAATGATAGAAAATTATCGCTTTGAGAGACTTATAATCCCTCTATTTAGTCCGGTATATTGAAGCACAGATAGTTCTTATGAAAGTAAAATATGACTTTTGCAGGGTTCTCTAGGGGAGGGGTAAACTTAAGGGTTGTTCTGATCTGGTTCTGGCTCATCAGAGGGCATATTTTTTCCCAAAAAATAAGTCACCTTTATTGTTTATAGCATGGTAGAGAGATATCTGACATTTAGAACAGTTACAATTTACCGATAGGTATGTTCTGTCTCTTACAATAGGCAAAATGAAAAGCATTTCGGCAATATTTTGCTGTTATTCATCCGTTTCCGTCACACTAAATGGAAATTTGGTTTTCACTGCATCTTCAGGAAAGTACATCTATTAGTCAGATAAATTTACAACAAATTTGTAGCTTTTGGTTCCAAGCTACCATTGTGTGATATTTGATAAGACTGGTTTATATAATAATAAAGTTATGAGGTAGGAGGTAGAACTTAATGAATGACCCTCTTACTTTACCAAAGTGTATATGTTAAAAGTAAAATAGCGTCATGAAATATTGTTTTGTCGCCCTAAATAGCTATTTTAGGAATCTAACAATGATCCTCTAAATCTTATGATATTACTAGCTAAATGTAGGCTATAGATCCAAAATACAAAAAAACACAGCCAAATGTATTTGTTTTTAAGTCTGATTGATGTAAATGTGAATGCCGAATAATTCTGTGCAATAAGCAATAATACACTTAAACAATAATAAAAGAAATTGGTTATTTGAAGATCTCTATTTTGTTAAATTTTAAGTCACCGTTTCTCAGTGTAAAACCATAATTTTTTATTTAATTAATTTTTAAAAAATTCATGAATTTCATTATGTAATCAATAAAACTAATAATATTGCTTATGAATATGTAAATATGTAATCACTCACAACGGACTCAATAAGCAAAACCAAACGCAAACGTAGATACGTAACCTGGTTCAACCTCCTTTTCAGCCAGAACGTCAAGACTAATGTGGGCGCAATATTCGTAAATCTAGTTGCCAAGCACTTTCCGCAAGGACATGCACTCAGCAAAATGATCAGCAAAAATACGCCCACAGTATCTTGTATTGTATGAACTCAGGGGCGCCAAAGCCTCAAACCACCAAATCGTGCAACTGTAGACAGAAAGCGGATTGCCCTCTGCTCTACGCGGAAATTGCTTGGCGGCTTCCATCGTACAAAGCGACTGTGTCATGTAAAGACCGTGGAAGACAGGCTTCAAAACAATATATCGGCCTTGTTGGAATACCACGCAAAACATGCTATAATAACCATACCAAGTGAACAGTAAACGATGAATTCTAAAACTTATAAAGATTTTAAAAATATATGTTAGAGGTATTAGCAATTTTAATAAAAGAAGGAGTATTTTGAACTGGAGTCGTAAAAGCAAGGCTGACATATTCTTCTTCAAGAAACTCATAGCACCGAGCAATCAGAGAATCACTAGTCTTTTTGAATGGGGTGAAAAGATATTATTTTCTCATGGTAACAATAATGGCAGAGGTGTAGCAATTTTGTTCAGGAATGGTAGTAATGTTGATATCTCTAAAATCTTTAAGGATAATTGTGGAAGAATTTTATCAATTAACTTTGTGAGAGACGAAGTGAAATTCATTCTTGTTAATGTTTTTGCACCACATACAGAGATTCTGCAGATTGATCTTTATAACAAAATTAAATTCTACCCTTGTTAAAGATTACTTTGAATTAAATGAGCACATATAGTGATTGGTGGTGATTTCAATTGTATTCTGGATGCAAAGCTTGACAAAAAAGTGGTCATGAGAAGATTAAAGAGAATGTGGTGGCCAAAATGAATGATATTGTTGATAATTTTGATTTGTTAGATATTTGGAGATATAGAAACCCTACTATTTGTAAATTCACCTGGCGACAGCCAAATCCTCTAATTCAATGCCGGGTGGATTATTTCTTGATTAGTAATAACCTTTTGGTAAATGTCTCTGATGTGGATATTTCTCCTGGTAGATGCGAACTGATCATTCTGCTATTGTTTTACTTATTGAGCTTATTGAAGGATTCTCTTTGAGGACCAGGCCTTTGGAAATTCAATAACTCTTATTTACAGGAGGAGGAATATATTAATAGCATGAACCATAATTATTTGGATATTTGGCTGGAGGATAATTCTAACTTTGATGACTGCGTCAAATGGGAATAGATACAATTTAAAGTCAGAGATGAGACTATGAAGTATGCTAAAAAGAAAAATAAGCAAAGGAAAGATTAACAGCTTAATTCATTAAAATAGTATCTGGCAAATAATCCAACTCAGCAAATTCTTTCTGAGATTGACCTTGTTAAAAATGAATTAGAGGATCTGGCCTCAAAGATTATTGATGGTGTTATAGTGCGTACAGGGTGACCCAGAAAATGTTGAACCCAAAAATCACAAAATTCAATATTTCTTTTTACCAATAAAATATTGCATATCTCGTTCACCAGCTATGTGCACCATACATTTAACTTTCTGAAACATTTTAGATCATAAAAATAGGCCACACGAAACATAAAATACATGTAATTTGGTAAGAAGTGTTGTTTTGAAGTGTGAGTGAAGTGCAAAAAAGTGGTTTCACGCTACATGAGCAGAACAAGTGCCTGTTTGAAACCGTGCAATGAACTTTATAAATTATTATGCACAGTATCTCATCAATATTCATTTATTATGTAAATCAATATTATTATTATATAAGAGACTTTGAAAACAAAAACTGAAGTTCCCTTGACTTCATTTGAAAATGTTAATTTGATAAATACAGATCAAAAGAAAAGATTACTTAACTCACCGTACTTAGAACAGAATTAAGTTTCATATCTGAACCAAGTTACAATTTTTTCACTTTTACAAAAGAGCGAAAACACCCCCTGTCACACAATCAAGTGTATCTTTAGTTTGGTAAGGCCAATTTACATGATCTAAAGTTCTCCAGAAAGCTGACTAAATTGTTCACATAACTAATGAAAACAAAATGCAATATTTATTTATTTTCATTTTCATTTTATTTTTTTAAGTTTGTGATTTTTGGGTTCAACATTTTCTGGGTCACCCTGTACTAGAACTCGTTGGGCTGAATAAGGTGAAAAAAACACAATAAATATTTTCTTGGTCTTGAAAAAAGGAAATGTACGAAGAAACAGTGTAAGAAATTTTCATTTCACTGGATGATGGTACTTAGCTCACCGGCCAGTAGTGAAAAATGGGGTGCAGGGGTAATTGGAAAGCTACAATCAAGGAAAATAATAGTTGGCACACTTGACGCAACTTATTACAAATATCCCTGTGCTCGCAATTGAGATCAGACTTGGGACATAGCACTGTTTAATAGAAAGCAAAAGTCTCCCCCTTTCTTATATCCTTCCCCATCCCCCATCAATCAATGTTGGGGGACCTACCATGGCTTCTGATAATATGACTCGGATCAACATTGCCTCCGGGGAGAGGGGCGGGTTTTTTCCGTAATTAAGACAAAGTGTGCCAACCTTTTTTTCCTTGATTGTCTGAGTCATTTGCTAAAAAAATCATCTGTGTTAAGTCTTTTGGCTATAACATGAGATTAAACAAAGATTTCTTCACCAGATTTGGAGGACAGATAGGTTATAACACTGGTCACGTGTTCAAACAATATGCGTCAACGTTCTTTTAGGGACCGGTCACTTTTAAATACGGAGGTATATTTTTCACTTAAAATGGCAGTGAAACTTTAGACATGACCAGTTATTTAAATTCAGATGGATGCTCGACCTCATATATCATCAGCTAAACGTTGAAAAAACATATTCCTGTCATTTATATATATCTCAAGACCAGTATCTATATCTATACATCTTAATACCAGTGTCTATATAACTTAAAATATAGACCTAACATGAAATATGCCTGTTTTGTTTTGACAATAAATCAAAGTTGTCAAGCCATTACGCCCATTTATAAGAATGAGTACATCTGCACTCTTTCGGTACCAAAATCAAGGACATTATGATTATTCAAGAAATAGAAGACACAATGATAGTGCTGATTAAAAACAAATAATGCAAATCATGATTGTTAGAAAAAAGAAGCAACAAATAAATCATTATCGAATAGAAGCTTAGACAAGGATTCGAACCCGGGACAGCGGGGTGCAAATCTCATATGTTAACCACTACACCAACCGGGCGTGTGTGCATATTGTAACTGAATTATACGCTATCAATGCTCGTGTATTGTCATCGCAATGGATCATCGGTTCACCATAAGTATTCATCAAATGTGTCATTGTTACGAAATACAGAACTGATTTTTCAATGGATAAGGGATTAGAGGACAAATACCGTTCGTATAGACCCTTTTTAAGCAAAGATTAAGCACCGCATACCTACCTTTCAACGGTGTACCATTGCTGAAATAATATAAATCTATAGTCATATATGTTTATTTCAGCAGGGGTGAACCGTTGAAACATACCGAAGATGCGATTCATTTCTTCTAAAAGATAGCCTACGAGTTTCACATTGTCCACTAAACACTAATCCATTGAGAAAAAAAGTTTTGCATTTCATAATAATGAGAAATTTGATGAGTTGTAATGGTGTACCGTTGCAATGGTTCACCGCTGCAATGTCAATGCACGTGTATTGATAGCGTATAATTCAATTACAACATGCACACACGCCCGCTTGGTGTAGTGGTTAACATATGAGACTTCCACGCCGCGGCTCCAGGTTCGAATCCTTGCACAAGCTTCTATTTTTCTTCTTCTTGTGTGTGCCTCTAAGCTTATTTCTAAACGATCATAAAGTCCATTTTTTACATAATCGGCACGTTATCTTAGAGTTTTGTCTTCATGGCGCATTATTTGATATATGTGACTTTATTTATTTTCCATAATTTCATATTTCAATGCTAAGAACACAACGTGTCATCTTCTGAAGATAGTAATGTTTGCATGTACTATAACAATGACAAGGCCTATTATACACCTATAGTCGCACACAATTAACATACAGAGACAGCGTTAGTAAATAATGACCAGTTCCTAATACACAAAGTGACTTTTCGTTCTTCTATCTTTGTTTGTATTAGCCATTCTGTTTATGTGGCCTTATTTATTTTGTAAATAAATGTTATTATGATTATTTTCCATGATTATATATTTTAATGCTAGGAACATAACATGGCATCGTGTCATTAATTGCTATCTTCTGAAGATAGTAATGTTTGCATGAACTATAACAATTGCAAGGCCTATTATAGACCTATAGTGGCACACATTTAATATACAGAGACAGCTTTAGTAATTAATGGCCAGTCCCTAATACACTTTTGTCTGACTTTATATGCCGTCTATCAAATGTTGATTAGAAATCAATTAATACATATACGAACTATAATTGTTCTTCAACATTTTGTTTCACATCCATGAAAATAAATTGTATAAATAACATGTTTTGACGTATATGTTGCCTAAGTATTGACTGACCAATCCCTAAATGACGTAATTGATACTTGTTACTTTTTGGGAATGTTGACAATATACCCTACAATAATCGTGCAAAACCTCATTAGCATTGGGCATTTGGTTCTAAAGTTATAGCCAAAAAACCGATCCCAGATGGTGAATTTAGGATTTCGCTCAGACAATCAAGGAAAATAATAGTTGGCACACTTGACGCAACTTATTACAAATATCCCTGTGCTCGCAATTGAGATCAGACTTGGGACATAGCACTGTTTAATAGAAAGCAAAAGTCTCCCCCTTTCTTATATCCTTCCCCATCCCCCATCAATCAATGTTGGGGGACCTACCATGGCTTCTGATAATATGACTCGGATCAACATTGCCTCCGGGGAGAGGGGCGGGTTTTTTCCGTAATTAAGACAAAGTGTGCCAACCTTTTTTTCCTTGATTGTCTGAGTCATTTGCTAAAAAAATCATCTGTGTTAAGTCTTTTGGCTATAACATGAGATTAAACAAAGATTTCTTCACCAGATTTGGAGGACAGATAGGTTATAACACTGGTCACGTGTTCAAACAATATGCGTCAACGTTCTTTTAGGGACCGGTCACTTTTAAATACGGAGGTATATTTTTCACTTAAAATGGCAGTGAAACTTTAGACATGACCAGTTATTTAAATTCAGATGGATGCTCGACCTCATATATCATCAGCTAAACGTTGAAAAAACATATTCCTGTCATTTATATATATCTCAAGACCAGTATCTATATCTATATATCTTAATACCAGTGTCTATATAACTTAAAATATAGACCTAACATGAAATATGCCTGTTTTGTTTTGACAATAAATCAAAGTTGTCAAGCCATTACGCCCATTTATAAGAATGAGTACATCTGCACTCTTTCGGTACCAAAATCAAGGACATTATGATTATTCAAGAAATAGAAGACACAATGATAGTGCTGATTAAAAACAAATAATGCAAATCATGATTGTTAGAAAAAAGAAGCAACAAATAAATCATTATCGAATAGAAGCTTAGACAAGGATTCGAACCCGGGACAGCGGGGTGCAAATCTCATATGTTAACCACTACACCAACCGGGCGTGTGTGCATATTGTAACTGAATTATACGCTATCAATGCTCGTGTATTGTCATCGCAATGGATCATCGGTTCACCATAAGTATTCATCAAATGTGTCATTGTTACGAAATACAGAACTGATTTTTCAATGGATAAGGGATTAGAGGACAAATACCGTTCGTATAGACCCTTTTTAAGCAAAGATTAAGCACCGCATACCTACCTTTCAACGGTGTACCATTGCTGAAATAATATAAATCTATAGTCATATATGTTTATTTCAGCAGGGGTGAACCGTTGAAACATACCGAAGATGCGATTCATTTCTTCTAAAAGATAGCCTACGAGTTTCACATTGTCCACTAAACACTAATCCATTGAGAAAAAAAGTTTTGCATTTCATAATAATGAGAAATTTGATGAGTTGTAATGGTGTACCGTTGCAATGGTTCACCGCTGCAATGTCAATGCACGTGTATTGATAGCGTATAATTCAATTACAACATGCACACACGCCCGCTTGGTGTAGTGGTTAACATATGAGACTTCCACGCCGCGGCTCCAGGTTCGAATCCTTGCACAAGCTTCTATTTTTCTTCTTCTTGTGTGTGCCTCTAAGCTTATTTCTAAACGATCATAAAGTCCATTTTTTACATAATCGGCACGTTATCTTAGAGTTTTGTCTTCATGGCGCATTATTTGATATATGTGACTTTATTTATTTTCCATAATTTCATATTTCAATGCTAAGAACACAACGTGTCATCTTCTGAAGATAGTAATGTTTGCATGTACTATAACAATGACAAGGCCTATTATACACCTATAGTCGCACACAATTAACATACAGAGACAGCGTTAGTAAATAATGACCAGTTCCTAATACACAAAGTGACTTTTCGTTCTTCTATCTTTGTTTGTATTAGCCATTCTGTTTATGTGGCCTTATTTATTTTGTAAATAAATGTTATTATGATTATTTTCCATGATTATATATTTTAATGCTAGGAACATAACATGGCATCGTGTCATTAATTGCTATCTTCTGAAGATAGTAATGTTTGCATGAACTATAACAATTGCAAGGCCTATTATAGACCTATAGTGGCACACATTTAATATACAGAGACAGCTTTAGTAATTAATGGCCAGTCCCTAATACACTTTTGTCTGACTTTATATGCCGTCTATCAAATGTTGATTAGAAATCAATTAATACATATACGAACTATAATTGTTCTTCAACATTTTGTTTCACATCCATGAAAATAAATTGTATAAATAACATGTTTTGACGTATATGTTGCCTAAGTATTGACTGACCAATCCCTAAATGACGTAATTGATACTTGTTACTTTTTGGGAATGTTGACAATATACCCTACAATAATCGTGCAAAACCTCATTAGCATTGGGCATTTGGTTCTAAAGTTATAGCCAAAAAACCGATCCCAGATGGTGAATTTAGGATTTCGCTCAGACAATCAAGGAAAATAATAGTTGGCACACTTGACGCAACTTATTACAAATATCCCTGTGCTCGCAATTGAGATCAGACTTGGGACATAGCACTGTTTAATAGAAAGCAAAAGTCTCCCCCTTTCTTATATCCTTCCCCATCCCCCATCAATCAATGTTGGGGGACCTACCATGGCTTCTGATAATATGACTCGGATCAACATTGCCTCCGGGGAGAGGGGCGGGTTTTTTCCGTAATTAAGACAAAGTGTGCCAACCTTTTTTTCCTTGATTGTCTGAGTCATTTGCTAAAAAAATCATCTGTGTTAAGTCTTTTGGCTATAACATGAGATTAAACAAAGATTTCTTCACCAGATTTGGAGGACAGATAGGTTATAACACTGGTCACGTGTTCAAACAATATGCGTCAACGTTCTTTTAGGGACCGGTCACTTTTAAATACGGAGGTATATTTTTCACTTAAAATGGCAGTGAAACTTTAGACATGACCAGTTATTTAAATTCAGATGGATGCTCGACCTCATATATCATCAGCTAAACGTTGAAAAAACATATTCCTGTCATTTATATATATCTCAAGACCAGTATCTATATCTATATATCTTAATACCAGTGTCTATATAACTTAAAATATAGACCTAACATGAAATATGCCTGTTTTGTTTTGACAATAAATCAAAGTTGTCAAGCCATTACGCCCATTTATAAGAATGAGTACATCTGCACTCTTTCGGTACCAAAATCAAGGACATTATGATTATTCAAGAAATAGAAGACACAATGATAGTGCTGATTAAAAACAAATAATGCAAATCATGATTGTTAGAAAAAAGAAGCAACAAATAAATCATTATCGAATAGAAGCTTAGACAAGGATTCGAACCCGGGACAGCGGGGTGCAAATCTCATATGTTAACCACTACACCAACCGGGCGTGTGTGCATATTGTAACTGAATTATACGCTATCAATGCTCGTGTATTGTCATCGCAATGGATCATCGGTTCACCATAAGTATTCATCAAATGTGTCATTGTTACGAAATACAGAACTGATTTTTCAATGGATAAGGGATTAGAGGACAAATACCGTTCGTATAGACCCTTTTTAAGCAAAGATTAAGCACCGCATACCTACCTTTCAACGGTGTACCATTGCTGAAATAATATAAATCTATAGTCATATATGTTTATTTCAGCAGGGGTGAACCGTTGAAACATACCGAAGATGCGATTCATTTCTTCTAAAAGATAGCCTACGAGTTTCACATTGTCCACTAAACACTAATCCATTGAGAAAAAAAGTTTTGCATTTCATAATAATGAGAAATTTGATGAGTTGTAATGGTGTACCGTTGCAATGGTTCACCGCTGCAATGTCAATGCACGTGTATTGATAGCGTATAATTCAATTACAACATGCACACACGCCCGCTTGGTGTAGTGGTTAACATATGAGACTTCCACGCCGCGGCTCCAGGTTCGAATCCTTGCACAAGCTTCTATTTTTCTTCTTCTTGTGTGTGCCTCTAAGCTTATTTCTAAACGATCATAAAGTCCATTTTTTACATAATCGGCACGTTATCTTAGAGTTTTGTCTTCATGGCGCATTATTTGATATATGTGACTTTATTTATTTTCCATAATTTCATATTTCAATGCTAAGAACACAACGTGTCATCTTCTGAAGATAGTAATGTTTGCATGTACTATAACAATGACAAGGCCTATTATACACCTATAGTCGCACACAATTAACATACAGAGACAGCGTTAGTAAATAATGACCAGTTCCTAATACACAAAGTGACTTTTCGTTCTTCTATCTTTGTTTGTATTAGCCATTCTGTTTATGTGGCCTTATTTATTTTGTAAATAAATGTTATTATGATTATTTTCCATGATTATATATTTTAATGCTAGGAACATAACATGGCATCGTGTCATTAATTGCTATCTTCTGAAGATAGTAATGTTTGCATGAACTATAACAATTGCAAGGCCTATTATAGACCTATAGTGGCACACATTTAATATACAGAGACAGCTTTAGTAATTAATGGCCAGTCCCTAATACACTTTTGTCTGACTTTATATGCCGTCTATCAAATGTTGATTAGAAATCAATTAATACATATACGAACTATAATTGTTCTTCAACATTTTGTTTCACATCCATGAAAATAAATTGTATAAATAACATGTTTTGACGTATATGTTGCCTAAGTATTGACTGACCAATCCCTAAATGACGTAATTGATACTTGTTACTTTTTGGGAATGTTGACAATATACCCTACAATAATCGTGCAAAACCTCATTAGCATTGGGCATTTGGTTCTAAAGTTATAGCCAAAAAACCGATCCCAGATGGTGAATTTAGGATTTCGCTCAGACAATCAAGGAAAATAATAGTTGGCACACTTGACGCAACTTATTACAAATATCCCTGTGCTCGCAATTGAGATCAGACTTGGGACATAGCACTGTTTAATAGAAAGCAAAAGTCTCCCCCTTTCTTATATCCTTCCCCATCCCCCATCAATCAATGTTGGGGGACCTACCATGGCTTCTGATAATATGACTCGGATCAACATTGCCTCCGGGGAGAGGGGCGGGTTTTTTCCGTAATTAAGACAAAGTGTGCCAACCTTTTTTTCCTTGATTGTCTGAGTCATTTGCTAAAAAAATCATCTGTGTTAAGTCTTTTGGCTATAACATGAGATTAAACAAAGATTTCTTCACCAGATTTGGAGGACAGATAGGTTATAACACTGGTCACGTGTTCAAACAATATGCGTCAACGTTCTTTTAGGGACCGGTCACTTTTAAATACGGAGGTATATTTTTCACTTAAAATGGCAGTGAAACTTTAGACATGACCAGTTATTTAAATTCAGATGGATGCTCGACCTCATATATCATCAGCTAAACGTTGAAAAAACATATTCCTGTCATTTATATATATCTCAAGACCAGTATCTATATCTATATATCTTAATACCAGTGTCTATATAACTTAAAATATAGACCTAACATGAAATATGCCTGTTTTGTTTTGACAATAAATCAAAGTTGTCAAGCCATTACGCCCATTTATAAGAATGAGTACATCTGCACTCTTTCGGTACCAAAATCAAGGACATTATGATTATTCAAGAAATAGAAGACACAATGATAGTGCTGATTAAAAACAAATAATGCAAATCATGATTGTTAGAAAAAAGAAGCAACAAATAAATCATTATCGAATAGAAGCTTAGACAAGGATTCGAACCCGGGACAGCGGGGTGCAAATCTCATATGTTAACCACTACACCAACCGGGCGTGTGTGCATATTGTAACTGAATTATACGCTATCAATGCTCGTGTATTGTCATCGCAATGGATCATCGGTTCACCATAAGTATTCATCAAATGTGTCATTGTTACGAAATACAGAACTGATTTTTCAATGGATAAGGGATTAGAGGACAAATACCGTTCGTATAGACCCTTTTTAAGCAAAGATTAAGCACCGCATACCTACCTTTCAACGGTGTACCATTGCTGAAATAATATAAATCTATAGTCATATATGTTTATTTCAGCAGGGGTGAACCGTTGAAACATACCGAAGATGCGATTCATTTCTTCTAAAAGATAGCCTACGAGTTTCACATTGTCCACTAAACACTAATCCATTGAGAAAAAAAGTTTTGCATTTCATAATAATGAGAAATTTGATGAGTTGTAATGGTGTACCGTTGCAATGGTTCACCGCTGCAATGTCAATGCACGTGTATTGATAGCGTATAATTCAATTACAACATGCACACACGCCCGCTTGGTGTAGTGGTTAACATATGAGACTTCCACGCCGCGGCTCCAGGTTCGAATCCTTGCACAAGCTTCTATTTTTCTTCTTCTTGTGTGTGCCTCTAAGCTTATTTCTAAACGATCATAAAGTCCATTTTTTACATAATCGGCACGTTATCTTAGAGTTTTGTCTTCATGGCGCATTATTTGATATATGTGACTTTATTTATTTTCCATAATTTCATATTTCAATGCTAAGAACACAACGTGTCATCTTCTGAAGATAGTAATGTTTGCATGTACTATAACAATGACAAGGCCTATTATACACCTATAGTCGCACACAATTAACATACAGAGACAGCGTTAGTAAATAATGACCAGTTCCTAATACACAAAGTGACTTTTCGTTCTTCTATCTTTGTTTGTATTAGCCATTCTGTTTATGTGGCCTTATTTATTTTGTAAATAAATGTTATTATGATTATTTTCCATGATTATATATTTTAATGCTAGGAACATAACATGGCATCGTGTCATTAATTGCTATCTTCTGAAGATAGTAATGTTTGCATGAACTATAACAATTGCAAGGCCTATTATAGACCTATAGTGGCACACATTTAATATACAGAGACAGCTTTAGTAATTAATGGCCAGTCCCTAATACACTTTTGTCTGACTTTATATGCCGTCTATCAAATGTTGATTAGAAATCAATTAATACATATACGAACTATAATTGTTCTTCAACATTTTGTTTCACATCCATGAAAATAAATTGTATAAATAACATGTTTTGACGTATATGTTGCCTAAGTATTGACTGACCAATCCCTAAATGACGTAATTGATACTTGTTACTTTTTGGGAATGTTGACAATATACCCTACAATAATCGTGCAAAACCTCATTAGCATTGGGCATTTGGTTCTAAAGTTATAGCCAAAAAACCGATCCCAGATGGTGAATTTAGGATTTCGCTCAGACAATCAAGGAAAATAATAGTTGGCACACTTGACGCAACTTATTACAAATATCCCTGTGCTCGCAATTGAGATCAGACTTGGGACATAGCACTGTTTAATAGAAAGCAAAAGTCTCCCCCTTTCTTATATCCTTCCCCATCCCCCATCAATCAATGTTGGGGGACCTACCATGGCTTCTGATAATATGACTCGGATCAACATTGCCTCCGGGGAGAGGGGCGGGTTTTTTCCGTAATTAAGACAAAGTGTGCCAACCTTTTTTTCCTTGATTGTCTGAGTCATTTGCTAAAAAAATCATCTGTGTTAAGTCTTTTGGCTATAACATGAGATTAAACAAAGATTTCTTCACCAGATTTGGAGGACAGATAGGTTATAACACTGGTCACGTGTTCAAACAATATGCGTCAACGTTCTTTTAGGGACCGGTCACTTTTAAATACGGAGGTATATTTTTCACTTAAAATGGCAGTGAAACTTTAGACATGACCAGTTATTTAAATTCAGATGGATGCTCGACCTCATATATCATCAGCTAAACGTTGAAAAAACATATTCCTGTCATTTATATATATCTCAAGACCAGTATCTATATCTATATATCTTAATACCAGTGTCTATATAACTTAAAATATAGACCTAACATGAAATATGCCTGTTTTGTTTTGACAATAAATCAAAGTTGTCAAGCCATTACGCCCATTTATAAGAATGAGTACATCTGCACTCTTTCGGTACCAAAATCAAGGACATTATGATTATTCAAGAAATAGAAGACACAATGATAGTGCTGATTAAAAACAAATAATGCAAATCATGATTGTTAGAAAAAAGAAGCAACAAATAAATCATTATCGAATAGAAGCTTAGACAAGGATTCGAACCCGGGACAGCGGGGTGCAAATCTCATATGTTAACCACTACACCAACCGGGCGTGTGTGCATATTGTAACTGAATTATACGCTATCAATGCTCGTGTATTGTCATCGCAATGGATCATCGGTTCACCATAAGTATTCATCAAATGTGTCATTGTTACGAAATACAGAACTGATTTTTCAATGGATAAGGGATTAGAGGACAAATACCGTTCGTATAGACCCTTTTTAAGCAAAGATTAAGCACCGCATACCTACCTTTCAACGGTGTACCATTGCTGAAATAATATAAATCTATAGTCATATATGTTTATTTCAGCAGGGGTGAACCGTTGAAACATACCGAAGATGCGATTCATTTCTTCTAAAAGATAGCCTACGAGTTTCACATTGTCCACTAAACACTAATCCATTGAGAAAAAAAGTTTTGCATTTCATAATAATGAGAAATTTGATGAGTTGTAATGGTGTACCGTTGCAATGGTTCACCGCTGCAATGTCAATGCACGTGTATTGATAGCGTATAATTCAATTACAACATGCACACACGCCCGCTTGGTGTAGTGGTTAACATATGAGACTTCCACGCCGCGGCTCCAGGTTCGAATCCTTGCACAAGCTTCTATTTTTCTTCTTCTTGTGTGTGCCTCTAAGCTTATTTCTAAACGATCATAAAGTCCATTTTTTACATAATCGGCACGTTATCTTAGAGTTTTGTCTTCATGGCGCATTATTTGATATATGTGACTTTATTTATTTTCCATAATTTCATATTTCAATGCTAAGAACACAACGTGTCATCTTCTGAAGATAGTAATGTTTGCATGTACTATAACAATGACAAGGCCTATTATACACCTATAGTCGCACACAATTAACATACAGAGACAGCGTTAGTAAATAATGACCAGTTCCTAATACACAAAGTGACTTTTCGTTCTTCTATCTTTGTTTGTATTAGCCATTCTGTTTATGTGGCCTTATTTATTTTGTAAATAAATGTTATTATGATTATTTTCCATGATTATATATTTTAATGCTAGGAACATAACATGGCATCGTGTCATTAATTGCTATCTTCTGAAGATAGTAATGTTTGCATGAACTATAACAATTGCAAGGCCTATTATAGACCTATAGTGGCACACATTTAATATACAGAGACAGCTTTAGTAATTAATGGCCAGTCCCTAATACACTTTTGTCTGACTTTATATGCCGTCTATCAAATGTTGATTAGAAATCAATTAATACATATACGAACTATAATTGTTCTTCAACATTTTGTTTCACATCCATGAAAATAAATTGTATAAATAACATGTTTTGACGTATATGTTGCCTAAGTATTGACTGACCAATCCCTAAATGACGTAATTGATACTTGTTACTTTTTGGGAATGTTGACAATATACCCTACAATAATCGTGCAAAACCTCATTAGCATTGGGCATTTGGTTCTAAAGTTATAGCCAAAAAACCGATCCCAGATGGTGAATTTAGGATTTCGCTCAGACATGTCTGAGTCATTTGCTAAAAAAATCATCTGTGTTAAGTCTTTTGGCTATAACATGAGATTAAACAAAGATTTCTTCACCAGATTTGGAGGACAGATAGGTTATAACACTGGTCACGTGTTCAAACAATATGCGTCAACGTTCTTTTAGGGACCGGTCACTTTTAAATACGGAGGTATATTTTTCACTTAAAATGGCAGTGAAACTTTAGACATGACCAGTTATTTAAATTCAGATGGATGCTCGACCTCATATATCATCAGCTAAACGTTGAAAAAACATATTCCTGTCATTTATATATATCTCAAGACCAGTATCTATATCTATATATCTTAATACCAGTGTCTATATAACTTAAAATATAGACCTAACATGAAATATGCCTGTTTTGTTTTGACAATAAATCAAAGTTGTCAAGCCATTACGCCCATTTATAAGAATGAGTACATCTGCACTCTTTCGGTACCAAAATCAAGGACATTATGATTATTCAAGAAATAGAAGACACAATGATAGTGCTGATTAAAAACAAATAATGCAAATCATGATTGTTAGAAAAAAGAAGCAACAAATAAATCATTATCGAATAGAAGCTTAGACAAGGATTCGAACCCGGGACAGCGGGGTGCAAATCTCATATGTTAACCACTACACCAACCGGGCGTGTGTGCATATTGTAACTGAATTATACGCTATCAATGCTCGTGTATTGTCATCGCAATGGATCATCGGTTCACCATAAGTATTCATCAAATGTGTCATTGTTACGAAATACAGAACTGATTTTTCAATGGATAAGGGATTAGAGGACAAATACCGTTCGTATAGACCCTTTTTAAGCAAAGATTAAGCACCGCATACCTACCTTTCAACGGTGTACCATTGCTGAAATAATATAAATCTATAGTCATATATGTTTATTTCAGCAGGGGTGAACCGTTGAAACATACCGAAGATGCGATTCATTTCTTCTAAAAGATAGCCTACGAGTTTCACATTGTCCACTAAACACTAATCCATTGAGAAAAAAAGTTTTGCATTTCATAATAATGAGAAATTTGATGAGTTGTAATGGTGTACCGTTGCAATGGTTCACCGCTGCAATGTCAATGCACGTGTATTGATAGCGTATAATTCAATTACAACATGCACACACGCCCGCTTGGTGTAGTGGTTAACATATGAGACTTCCACGCCGCGGCTCCAGGTTCGAATCCTTGCACAAGCTTCTATTTTTCTTCTTCTTGTGTGTGCCTCTAAGCTTATTTCTAAACGATCATAAAGTCCATTTTTTACATAATCGGCACGTTATCTTAGAGTTTTGTCTTCATGGCGCATTATTTGATATATGTGACTTTATTTATTTTCCATAATTTCATATTTCAATGCTAAGAACACAACGTGTCATCTTCTGAAGATAGTAATGTTTGCATGTACTATAACAATGACAAGGCCTATTATACACCTATAGTCGCACACAATTAACATACAGAGACAGCGTTAGTAAATAATGACCAGTTCCTAATACACAAAGTGACTTTTTGTTCTTCTATCTTTGTTTGTATTAGCCATTCTGTTTATGTGGCCTTATTTATTTTGTAAATAAATGTTATTATGATTATTTTCCATGATTATATATTTTAATGCTAGGAACATAACATGGCATCGTGTCATTAATTGCTATCTTCTGAAGATAGTAATGTTTGCATGAACTATAACAATTGCAAGGCCTATTATAGACCTATAGTGGCACACATTTAATATACAGAGACAGCTTTAGTAATTAATGGCCAGTCCCTAATACACTTTTGTCTGACTTTATATGCCGTCTATCAAATGTTGATTAGAAATCAATTAATACATATACGAACTATAATTGTTCTTCAACATTTTGTTTCACATCCATGAAAATAAATTGTATAAATAACATGTTTTGACGTATATGTTGCCTAAGTATTGACTGACCAATCCCTAAATGACGTAATTGATACTTGTTACTTTTTGGGAATGTTGACAATATACCCTACAATAATCGTGCAAAACCTCATTAGCATTGGGCATTTGGTTCTAAAGTTATAGCCAAAAAACCGATCCCAGATGGTGAATTTAGGATTTCGCTCAGACAATCAAGGAAAATAATAGTTGGCACACTTGACGCAACTTATTACAAATATCCCTGTGCTCGCAATTGAGATCAGACTTGGGACATAGCACTGTTTAATAGAAAGCAAAAGTCTCCCCCTTTCTTATATCCTTCCCCATCCCCCATCAATCAATGTTGGGGGACCTACCATGGCTTCTGATAATATGACTCGGATCAACATTGCCTCCGGGGAGAGGGGCGGGTTTTTTCCGTAATTAAAATTAAGACAAAGTGTGCCAACCTTTTTTTCCTTGATTGTCTGAGTCATTTGCTAAAAAAATCATCTGTGTTAAGTCTTTTGGCTATAACATGAGATTAAACAAAGATTTCTTCACCAGATTTGGAGGACAGATAGGTTATAACACTGGTCACGTGTTCAAACAATATGCGTCAACGTTCTTTTAGGGACCGGTCACTTTTAAATACGGAGGTATATTTTTCACTTAAAATGGCAGTGAAACTTTAGACATGACCAGTTATTTAAATTCAGATGGATGCTCGACCTCATATATCATCAGCTAAACGTTGAAAAAACATATTCCTGTCATTTATATATATCTCAAGACCAGTATCTATATCTATATATCTTAATACCAGTGTCTATATAACTTAAAATATAGACCTAACATGAAATATGCCTGTTTTGTTTTGACAATAAATCAAAGTTGTCAAGCCATTACGCCCATTTATAAGAATGAGTACATCTGCACTCTTTCGGTACCAAAATCAAGGACATTATGATTATTCAAGAAATAGAAGACACAATGATAGTGCTGATTAAAAACAAATAATGCAAATCATGATTGTTAGAAAAAAGAAGCAACAAATAAATCATTATCGAATAGAAGCTTAGACAAGGATTCGAACCCGGGACAGCGGGGTGCAAATCTCATATGTTAACCACTACACCAACCGGGCGTGTGTGCATATTGTAACTGAATTATACGCTATCAATGCTCGTGTATTGTCATCGCAATGGATCATCGGTTCACCATAAGTATTCATCAAATGTGTCATTGTTACGAAATACAGAACTGATTTTTCAATGGATAAGGGATTAGAGGACAAATACCGTTCGTATAGACCCTTTTTAAGCAAAGATTAAGCACCGCATACCTACCTTTCAACGGTGTACCATTGCTGAAATAATATAAATCTATAGTCATATATGTTTATTTCAGCAGGGGTGAACCGTTGAAACATACCGAAGATGCGATTCATTTCTTCTAAAAGATAGCCTACGAGTTTCACATTGTCCACTAAACACTAATCCATTGAGAAAAAAAGTTTTGCATTTCATAATAATGAGAAATTTGATGAGTTGTAATGGTGTACCGTTGCAATGGTTCACCGCTGCAATGTCAATGCACGTGTATTGATAGCGTATAATTCAATTACAACATGCACACACGCCCGCTTGGTGTAGTGGTTAACATATGAGACTTCCACGCCGCGGCTCCAGGTTCGAATCCTTGCACAAGCTTCTATTTTTCTTCTTCTTGTGTGTGCCTCTAAGCTTATTTCTAAACGATCATAAAGTCCATTTTTTACATAATCGGCACGTTATCTTAGAGTTTTGTCTTCATGGCGCATTATTTGATATATGTGACTTTATTTATTTTCCATAATTTCATATTTCAATGCTAAGAACACAACGTGTCATCTTCTGAAGATAGTAATGTTTGCATGTACTATAACAATGACAAGGCCTATTATACACCTATAGTCGCACACAATTAACATACAGAGACAGCGTTAGTAAATAATGACCAGTTCCTAATACACAAAGTGACTTTTCGTTCTTCTATCTTTGTTTGTATTAGCCATTCTGTTTATGTGGCCTTATTTATTTTGTAAATAAATGTTATTATGATTATTTTCCATGATTATATATTTTAATGCTAGGAACATAACATGGCATCGTGTCATTAATTGCTATCTTCTGAAGATAGTAATGTTTGCATGAACTATAACAATTGCAAGGCCTATTATAGACCTATAGTGGCACACATTTAATATACAGAGACAGCTTTAGTAATTAATGGCCAGTCCCTAATACACTTTTGTCTGACTTTATATGCCGTCTATCAAATGTTGATTAGAAATCAATTAATACATATACGAACTATAATTGTTCTTCAACATTTTGTTTCACATCCATGAAAATAAATTGTATAAATAACATGTTTTGACGTATATGTTGCCTAAGTATTGACTGACCAATCCCTAAATGACGTAATTGATACTTGTTACTTTTTGGGAATGTTGACAATATACCCTACAATAATCGTGCAAAACCTCATTAGCATTGGGCATTTGGTTCTAAAGTTATAGCCAAAAAACCGATCCCAGATGGTGAATTTAGGATTTCGCTCAGACATGTCTGAGTCATTTGCTAAAAAAATCATCTGTGTTAAGTCTTTTGGCTATAACATGAGATTAAACAAAGATTTCTTCACCAGATTTGGAGGACAGATAGGTTATAACACTGGTCACGTGTTCAAACAATATGCGTCAACGTTCTTTTAGGGACCGGTCACTTTTAAATACGGAGGTATATTTTTCACTTAAAATGGCAGTGAAACTTTAGACATGACCAGTTATTTAAATTCAGATGGATGCTCGACCTCATATATCATCAGCTAAACGTTGAAAAAACATATTCCTGTCATTTATATATATCTCAAGACCAGTATCTATATCTATATATCTTAATACCAGTGTCTATATAACTTAAAATATAGACCTAACATGAAATATGCCTGTTTTGTTTTGACAATAAATCAAAGTTGTCAAGCCATTACGCCCATTTATAAGAATGAGTACATCTGCACTCTTTCGGTACCAAAATCAAGGACATTATGATTATTCAAGAAATAGAAGACACAATGATAGTGCTGATTAAAAACAAATAATGCAAATCATGATTGTTAGAAAAAAGAAGCAACAAATAAATCATTATCGAATAGAAGCTTAGACAAGGATTCGAACCCGGGACAGCGGGGTGCAAATCTCATATGTTAACCACTACACCAACCGGGCGTGTGTGCATATTGTAACTGAATTATACGCTATCAATGCTCGTGTATTGTCATCGCAATGGATCATCGGTTCACCATAAGTATTCATCAAATGTGTCATTGTTACGAAATACAGAACTGATTTTTCAATGGATAAGGGATTAGAGGACAAATACCGTTCGTATAGACCCTTTTTAAGCAAAGATTAAGCACCGCATACCTACCTTTCAACGGTGTACCATTGCTGAAATAATATAAATCTATAGTCATATATGTTTATTTCAGCAGGGGTGAACCGTTGAAACATACCGAAGATGCGATTCATTTCTTCTAAAAGATAGCCTACGAGTTTCACATTGTCCACTAAACACTAATCCATTGAGAAAAAAAGTTTTGCATTTCATAATAATGAGAAATTTGATGAGTTGTAATGGTGTACCGTTGCAATGGTTCACCGCTGCAATGTCAATGCACGTGTATTGATAGCGTATAATTCAATTACAACATGCACACACGCCCGCTTGGTGTAGTGGTTAACATATGAGACTTCCACGCCGCGGCTCCAGGTTCGAATCCTTGCACAAGCTTCTATTTTTCTTCTTCTTGTGTGTGCCTCTAAGCTTATTTCTAAACGATCATAAAGTCCATTTTTTACATAATCGGCACGTTATCTTAGAGTTTTGTCTTCATGGCGCATTATTTGATATATGTGACTTTATTTATTTTCCATAATTTCATATTTCAATGCTAAGAACACAACGTGTCATCTTCTGAAGATAGTAATGTTTGCATGTACTATAACAATGACAAGGCCTATTATACACCTATAGTCGCACACAATTAACATACAGAGACAGCGTTAGTAAATAATGACCAGTTCCTAATACACAAAGTGACTTTTTGTTCTTCTATCTTTGTTTGTATTAGCCATTCTGTTTATGTGGCCTTATTTATTTTGTAAATAAATGTTATTATGATTATTTTCCATGATTATATATTTTAATGCTAGGAACATAACATGGCATCGTGTCATTAATTGCTATCTTCTGAAGATAGTAATGTTTGCATGAACTATAACAATTGCAAGGCCTATTATAGACCTATAGTGGCACACATTTAATATACAGAGACAGCTTTAGTAATTAATGGCCAGTCCCTAATACACTTTTGTCTGACTTTATATGCCGTCTATCAAATGTTGATTAGAAATCAATTAATACATATACGAACTATAATTGTTCTTCAACATTTTGTTTCACATCCATGAAAATAAATTGTATAAATAACATGTTTTGACGTATATGTTGCCTAAGTATTGACTGACCAATCCCTAAATGACGTAATTGATACTTGTTACTTTTTGGGAATGTTGACAATATACCCTACAATAATCGTGCAAAACCTCATTAGCATTGGGCATTTGGTTCTAAAGTTATAGCCAAAAAACCGATCCCAGATGGTGAATTTAGGATTTCGCTCAGACAATCAAGGAAAATAATAGTTGGCACACTTGACGCAACTTATTACAAATATCCCTGTGCTCGCAATTGAGATCAGACTTGGGACATAGCACTGTTTAATAGAAAGCAAAAGTCTCCCCCTTTCTTATATCCTTCCCCATCCCCCATCAATCAATGTTGGGGGACCTACCATGGCTTCTGATAATATGACTCGGATCAACATTGCCTCCGGGGAGAGGGGCGGGTTTTTTCCGTAATTAAAATTAAGACAAAGTGTGCCAACCTTTTTTTCCTTGATTGTCTGAGTCATTTGCTAAAAAAATCATCTGTGTTAAGTCTTTTGGCTATAACATGAGATTAAACAAAGATTTCTTCACCAGATTTGGAGGACAGATAGGTTATAACACTGGTCACGTGTTCAAACAATATGCGTCAACGTTCTTTTAGGGACCGGTCACTTTTAAATACGGAGGTATATTTTTCACTTAAAATGGCAGTGAAACTTTAGACATGACCAGTTATTTAAATTCAGATGGATGCTCGACCTCATATATCATCAGCTAAACGTTGAAAAAACATATTCCTGTCATTTATATATATCTCAAGACCAGTATCTATATCTATATATCTTAATACCAGTGTCTATATAACTTAAAATATAGACCTAACATGAAATATGCCTGTTTTGTTTTGACAATAAATCAAAGTTGTCAAGCCATTACGCCCATTTATAAGAATGAGTACATCTGCACTCTTTCGGTACCAAAATCAAGGACATTATGATTATTCAAGAAATAGAAGACACAATGATAGTGCTGATTAAAAACAAATAATGCAAATCATGATTGTTAGAAAAAAGAAGCAACAAATAAATCATTATCGAATAGAAGCTTAGACAAGGATTCGAACCCGGGACAGCGGGGTGCAAATCTCATATGTTAACCACTACACCAACCGGGCGTGTGTGCATATTGTAACTGAATTATACGCTATCAATGCTCGTGTATTGTCATCGCAATGGATCATCGGTTCACCATAAGTATTCATCAAATGTGTCATTGTTACGAAATACAGAACTGATTTTTCAATGGATAAGGGATTAGAGGACAAATACCGTTCGTATAGACCCTTTTTAAGCAAAGATTAAGCACCGCATACCTACCTTTCAACGGTGTACCATTGCTGAAATAATATAAATCTATAGTCATATATGTTTATTTCAGCAGGGGTGAACCGTTGAAACATACCGAAGATGCGATTCATTTCTTCTAAAAGATAGCCTACGAGTTTCACATTGTCCACTAAACACTAATCCATTGAGAAAAAAAGTTTTGCATTTCATAATAATGAGAAATTTGATGAGTTGTAATGGTGTACCGTTGCAATGGTTCACCGCTGCAATGTCAATGCACGTGTATTGATAGCGTATAATTCAATTACAACATGCACACACGCCCGCTTGGTGTAGTGGTTAACATATGAGACTTCCACGCCGCGGCTCCAGGTTCGAATCCTTGCACAAGCTTCTATTTTTCTTCTTCTTGTGTGTGCCTCTAAGCTTATTTCTAAACGATCATAAAGTCCATTTTTTACATAATCGGCACGTTATCTTAGAGTTTTGTCTTCATGGCGCATTATTTGATATATGTGACTTTATTTATTTTCCATAATTTCATATTTCAATGCTAAGAACACAACGTGTCATCTTCTGAAGATAGTAATGTTTGCATGTACTATAACAATGACAAGGCCTATTATACACCTATAGTCGCACACAATTAACATACAGAGACAGCGTTAGTAAATAATGACCAGTTCCTAATACACAAAGTGACTTTTCGTTCTTCTATCTTTGTTTGTATTAGCCATTCTGTTTATGTGGCCTTATTTATTTTGTAAATAAATGTTATTATGATTATTTTCCATGATTATATATTTTAATGCTAGGAACATAACATGGCATCGTGTCATTAATTGCTATCTTCTGAAGATAGTAATGTTTGCATGAACTATAACAATTGCAAGGCCTATTATAGACCTATAGTGGCACACATTTAATATACAGAGACAGCTTTAGTAATTAATGGCCAGTCCCTAATACACTTTTGTCTGACTTTATATGCCGTCTATCAAATGTTGATTAGAAATCAATTAATACATATACGAACTATAATTGTTCTTCAACATTTTGTTTCACATCCATGAAAATAAATTGTATAAATAACATGTTTTGACGTATATGTTGCCTAAGTATTGACTGACCAATCCCTAAATGACGTAATTGATACTTGTTACTTTTTGGGAATGTTGACAATATACCCTACAATAATCGTGCAAAACCTCATTAGCATTGGGCATTTGGTTCTAAAGTTATAGCCAAAAAACCGATCCCAGATGGTGAATTTAGGATTTCGCTCAGACATGTCTGAGTCATTTGCTAAAAAAATCATCTGTGTTAAGTCTTTTGGCTATAACATGAGATTAAACAAAGATTTCTTCACCAGATTTGGAGGACAGATAGGTTATAACACTGGTCACGTGTTCAAACAATATGCGTCAACGTTCTTTTAGGGACCGGTCACTTTTAAATACGGAGGTATATTTTTCACTTAAAATGGCAGTGAAACTTTAGACATGACCAGTTATTTAAATTCAGATGGATGCTCGACCTCATATATCATCAGCTAAACGTTGAAAAAACATATTCCTGTCATTTATATATATCTCAAGACCAGTATCTATATCTATATATCTTAATACCAGTGTCTATATAACTTAAAATATAGACCTAACATGAAATATGCCTGTTTTGTTTTGACAATAAATCAAAGTTGTCAAGCCATTACGCCCATTTATAAGAATGAGTACATCTGCACTCTTTCGGTACCAAAATCAAGGACATTATGATTATTCAAGAAATAGAAGACACAATGATAGTGCTGATTAAAAACAAATAATGCAAATCATGATTGTTAGAAAAAAGAAGCAACAAATAAATCATTATCGAATAGAAGCTTAGACAAGGATTCGAACCCGGGACAGCGGGGTGCAAATCTCATATGTTAACCACTACACCAACCGGGCGTGTGTGCATATTGTAACTGAATTATACGCTATCAATGCTCGTGTATTGTCATCGCAATGGATCATCGGTTCACCATAAGTATTCATCAAATGTGTCATTGTTACGAAATACAGAACTGATTTTTCAATGGATAAGGGATTAGAGGACAAATACCGTTCGTATAGACCCTTTTTAAGCAAAGATTAAGCACCGCATACCTACCTTTCAACGGTGTACCATTGCTGAAATAATATAAATCTATAGTCATATATGTTTATTTCAGCAGGGGTGAACCGTTGAAACATACCGAAGATGCGATTCATTTCTTCTAAAAGATAGCCTACGAGTTTCACATTGTCCACTAAACACTAATCCATTGAGAAAAAAAGTTTTGCATTTCATAATAATGAGAAATTTGATGAGTTGTAATGGTGTACCGTTGCAATGGTTCACCGCTGCAATGTCAATGCACGTGTATTGATAGCGTATAATTCAATTACAACATGCACACACGCCCGCTTGGTGTAGTGGTTAACATATGAGACTTCCACGCCGCGGCTCCAGGTTCGAATCCTTGCACAAGCTTCTATTTTTCTTCTTCTTGTGTGTGCCTCTAAGCTTATTTCTAAACGATCATAAAGTCCATTTTTTACATAATCGGCACGTTATCTTAGAGTTTTGTCTTCATGGCGCATTATTTGATATATGTGACTTTATTTATTTTCCATAATTTCATATTTCAATGCTAAGAACACAACGTGTCATCTTCTGAAGATAGTAATGTTTGCATGTACTATAACAATGACAAGGCCTATTATACACCTATAGTCGCACACAATTAACATACAGAGACAGCGTTAGTAAATAATGACCAGTTCCTAATACACAAAGTGACTTTTTGTTCTTCTATCTTTGTTTGTATTAGCCATTCTGTTTATGTGGCCTTATTTATTTTGTAAATAAATGTTATTATGATTATTTTCCATGATTATATATTTTAATGCTAGGAACATAACATGGCATCGTGTCATTAATTGCTATCTTCTGAAGATAGTAATGTTTGCATGAACTATAACAATTGCAAGGCCTATTATAGACCTATAGTGGCACACATTTAATATACAGAGACAGCTTTAGTAATTAATGGCCAGTCCCTAATACACTTTTGTCTGACTTTATATGCCGTCTATCAAATGTTGATTAGAAATCAATTAATACATATACGAACTATAATTGTTCTTCAACATTTTGTTTCACATCCATGAAAATAAATTGTATAAATAACATGTTTTGACGTATATGTTGCCTAAGTATTGACTGACCAATCCCTAAATGACGTAATTGATACTTGTTACTTTTTGGGAATGTTGACAATATACCCTACAATAATCGTGCAAAACCTCATTAGCATTGGGCATTTGGTTCTAAAGTTATAGCCAAAAAACCGATCCCAGATGGTGAATTTAGGATTTCGCTCAGACAATCAAGGAAAATAATAGTTGGCACACTTGACGCAACTTATTACAAATATCCCTGTGCTCGCAATTGAGATCAGACTTGGGACATAGCACTGTTTAATAGAAAGCAAAAGTCTCCCCCTTTCTTATATCCTTCCCCATCCCCCATCAATCAATGTTGGGGGACCTACCATGGCTTCTGATAATATGACTCGGATCAACATTGCCTCCGGGGAGAGGGGCGGGTTTTTTCCGTAATTAAAATTAAGACAAAGTGTGCCAACCTTTTTTTCCTTGATTGTCTGAGTCATTTGCTAAAAAAATCATCTGTGTTAAGTCTTTTGGCTATAACATGAGATTAAACAAAGATTTCTTCACCAGATTTGGAGGACAGATAGGTTATAACACTGGTCACGTGTTCAAACAATATGCGTCAACGTTCTTTTAGGGACCGGTCACTTTTAAATACGGAGGTATATTTTTCACTTAAAATGGCAGTGAAACTTTAGACATGACCAGTTATTTAAATTCAGATGGATGCTCGACCTCATATATCATCAGCTAAACGTTGAAAAAACATATTCCTGTCATTTATATATATCTCAAGACCAGTATCTATATCTATATATCTTAATACCAGTGTCTATATAACTTAAAATATAGACCTAACATGAAATATGCCTGTTTTGTTTTGACAATAAATCAAAGTTGTCAAGCCATTACGCCCATTTATAAGAATGAGTACATCTGCACTCTTTCGGTACCAAAATCAAGGACATTATGATTATTCAAGAAATAGAAGACACAATGATAGTGCTGATTAAAAACAAATAATGCAAATCATGATTGTTAGAAAAAAGAAGCAACAAATAAATCATTATCGAATAGAAGCTTAGACAAGGATTCGAACCCGGGACAGCGGGGTGCAAATCTCATATGTTAACCACTACACCAACCGGGCGTGTGTGCATATTGTAACTGAATTATACGCTATCAATGCTCGTGTATTGTCATCGCAATGGATCATCGGTTCACCATAAGTATTCATCAAATGTGTCATTGTTACGAAATACAGAACTGATTTTTCAATGGATAAGGGATTAGAGGACAAATACCGTTCGTATAGACCCTTTTTAAGCAAAGATTAAGCACCGCATACCTACCTTTCAACGGTGTACCATTGCTGAAATAATATAAATCTATAGTCATATATGTTTATTTCAGCAGGGGTGAACCGTTGAAACATACCGAAGATGCGATTCATTTCTTCTAAAAGATAGCCTACGAGTTTCACATTGTCCACTAAACACTAATCCATTGAGAAAAAAAGTTTTGCATTTCATAATAATGAGAAATTTGATGAGTTGTAATGGTGTACCGTTGCAATGGTTCACCGCTGCAATGTCAATGCACGTGTATTGATAGCGTATAATTCAATTACAACATGCACACACGCCCGCTTGGTGTAGTGGTTAACATATGAGACTTCCACGCCGCGGCTCCAGGTTCGAATCCTTGCACAAGCTTCTATTTTTCTTCTTCTTGTGTGTGCCTCTAAGCTTATTTCTAAACGATCATAAAGTCCATTTTTTACATAATCGGCACGTTATCTTAGAGTTTTGTCTTCATGGCGCATTATTTGATATATGTGACTTTATTTATTTTCCATAATTTCATATTTCAATGCTAAGAACACAACGTGTCATCTTCTGAAGATAGTAATGTTTGCATGTACTATAACAATGACAAGGCCTATTATACACCTATAGTCGCACACAATTAACATACAGAGACAGCGTTAGTAAATAATGACCAGTTCCTAATACACAAAGTGACTTTTCGTTCTTCTATCTTTGTTTGTATTAGCCATTCTGTTTATGTGGCCTTATTTATTTTGTAAATAAATGTTATTATGATTATTTTCCATGATTATATATTTTAATGCTAGGAACATAACATGGCATCGTGTCATTAATTGCTATCTTCTGAAGATAGTAATGTTTGCATGAACTATAACAATTGCAAGGCCTATTATAGACCTATAGTGGCACACATTTAATATACAGAGACAGCTTTAGTAATTAATGGCCAGTCCCTAATACACTTTTGTCTGACTTTATATGCCGTCTATCAAATGTTGATTAGAAATCAATTAATACATATACGAACTATAATTGTTCTTCAACATTTTGTTTCACATCCATGAAAATAAATTGTATAAATAACATGTTTTGACGTATATGTTGCCTAAGTATTGACTGACCAATCCCTAAATGACGTAATTGATACTTGTTACTTTTTGGGAATGTTGACAATATACCCTACAATAATCGTGCAAAACCTCATTAGCATTGGGCATTTGGTTCTAAAGTTATAGCCAAAAAACCGATCCCAGATGGTGAATTTAGGATTTCGCTCAGACAATCAAGGAAAATAATAGTTGGCACACTTGACGCAACTTATTACAAATATCCCTGTGCTCGCAATTGAGATCAGACTTGGGACATAGCACTGTTTAATAGAAAGCAAAAGTCTCCCCCTTTCTTATATCCTTCCCCATCCCCCATCAATCAATGTTGGGGGACCTACCATGGCTTCTGATAATATGACTCGGATCAACATTGCCTCCGGGGAGAGGGGCGGGTTTTTTCCGTAATTAAAATTAAGACAAAGTGTGCCAACCTTTTTTTCCTTGATTGTCTGAGTCATTTGCTAAAAAAATCATCTGTGTTAAGTCTTTTGGCTATAACATGAGATTAAACAAAGATTTCTTCACCAGATTTGGAGGACAGATAGGTTATAACACTGGTCACGTGTTCAAACAATATGCGTCAACGTTCTTTTAGGGACCGGTCACTTTTAAATACGGAGGTATATTTTTCACTTAAAATGGCAGTGAAACTTTAGACATGACCAGTTATTTAAATTCAGATGGATGCTCGACCTCATATATCATCAGCTAAACGTTGAAAAAACATATTCCTGTCATTTATATATATCTCAAGACCAGTATCTATATCTATATATCTTAATACCAGTGTCTATATAACTTAAAATATAGACCTAACATGAAATATGCCTGTTTTGTTTTGACAATAAATCAAAGTTGTCAAGCCATTACGCCCATTTATAAGAATGAGTACATCTGCACTCTTTCGGTACCAAAATCAAGGACATTATGATTATTCAAGAAATAGAAGACACAATGATAGTGCTGATTAAAAACAAATAATGCAAATCATGATTGTTAGAAAAAAGAAGCAACAAATAAATCATTATCGAATAGAAGCTTAGACAAGGATTCGAACCCGGGACAGCGGGGTGCAAATCTCATATGTTAACCACTACACCAACCGGGCGTGTGTGCATATTGTAACTGAATTATACGCTATCAATGCTCGTGTATTGTCATCGCAATGGATCATCGGTTCACCATAAGTATTCATCAAATGTGTCATTGTTACGAAATACAGAACTGATTTTTCAATGGATAAGGGATTAGAGGACAAATACCGTTCGTATAGACCCTTTTTAAGCAAAGATTAAGCACCGCATACCTACCTTTCAACGGTGTACCATTGCTGAAATAATATAAATCTATAGTCATATATGTTTATTTCAGCAGGGGTGAACCGTTGAAACATACCGAAGATGCGATTCATTTCTTCTAAAAGATAGCCTACGAGTTTCACATTGTCCACTAAACACTAATCCATTGAGAAAAAAAGTTTTGCATTTCATAATAATGAGAAATTTGATGAGTTGTAATGGTGTACCGTTGCAATGGTTCACCGCTGCAATGTCAATGCACGTGTATTGATAGCGTATAATTCAATTACAACATGCACACACGCCCGCTTGGTGTAGTGGTTAACATATGAGACTTCCACGCCGCGGCTCCAGGTTCGAATCCTTGCACAAGCTTCTATTTTTCTTCTTCTTGTGTGTGCCTCTAAGCTTATTTCTAAACGATCATAAAGTCCATTTTTTACATAATCGGCACGTTATCTTAGAGTTTTGTCTTCATGGCGCATTATTTGATATATGTGACTTTATTTATTTTCCATAATTTCATATTTCAATGCTAAGAACACAACGTGTCATCTTCTGAAGATAGTAATGTTTGCATGTACTATAACAATGACAAGGCCTATTATACACCTATAGTCGCACACAATTAACATACAGAGACAGCGTTAGTAAATAATGACCAGTTCCTAATACACAAAGTGACTTTTCGTTCTTCTATCTTTGTTTGTATTAGCCATTCTGTTTATGTGGCCTTATTTATTTTGTAAATAAATGTTATTATGATTATTTTCCATGATTATATATTTTAATGCTAGGAACATAACATGGCATCGTGTCATTAATTGCTATCTTCTGAAGATAGTAATGTTTGCATGAACTATAACAATTGCAAGGCCTATTATAGACCTATAGTGGCACACATTTAATATACAGAGACAGCTTTAGTAATTAATGGCCAGTCCCTAATACACTTTTGTCTGACTTTATATGCCGTCTATCAAATGTTGATTAGAAATCAATTAATACATATACGAACTATAATTGTTCTTCAACATTTTGTTTCACATCCATGAAAATAAATTGTATAAATAACATGTTTTGACGTATATGTTGCCTAAGTATTGACTGACCAATCCCTAAATGACGTAATTGATACTTGTTACTTTTTGGGAATGTTGACAATATACCCTACAATAATCGTGCAAAACCTCATTAGCATTGGGCATTTGGTTCTAAAGTTATAGCCAAAAAACCGATCCCAGATGGTGAATTTAGGATTTCGCTCAGACAATCAAGGAAAATAATAGTTGGCACACTTGACGCAACTTATTACAAATATCCCTGTGCTCGCAATTGAGATCAGACTTGGGACATAGCACTGTTTAATAGAAAGCAAAAGTCTCCCCCCTTTCTTATATCCTTCCCCATCCCCCATCAATCAATGTTGGGGGACCTACCATGGCTTCTGATAATATGACTCGGATCAACATTGCCTCCGGGGAGAGGGGCGGGTTTTTTCCGTAATTAAGACAAAGTGTGCCAACCTTTTTTTCCTTGATTGTCTGAGTCATTTGCTAAAAAAATCATCTGTGTTAAGTCTTTTGGCTATAACATGAGATTAAACAAAGATTTCTTCACCAGATTTGGAGGACAGATAGGTTATAACACTGGTCACGTGTTCAAACAATATGCGTCAACGTTCTTTTAGGGACCGGTCACTTTTAAATACGGAGGTATATTTTTCACTTAAAATGGCAGTGAAACTTTAGACATGACCAGTTATTTAAATTCAGATGGATGCTCGACCTCATATATCATCAGCTAAACGTTGAAAAAACATATTCCTGTCATTTATATATATCTCAAGACCAGTATCTATATCTATATATCTTAATACCAGTGTCTATATAACTTAAAATATAGACCTAACATGAAATATGCCTGTTTTGTTTTGACAATAAATCAAAGTTGTCAAGCCATTACGCCCATTTATAAGAATGAGTACATCTGCACTCTTTCGGTACCAAAATCAAGGACATTATGATTATTCAAGAAATAGAAGACACAATGATAGTGCTGATTAAAAACAAATAATGCAAATCATGATTGTTAGAAAAAAGAAGCAACAAATAAATCATTATCGAATAGAAGCTTAGACAAGGATTCGAACCCGGGACAGCGGGGTGCAAATCTCATATGTTAACCACTACACCAACCGGGCGTGTGTGCATATTGTAACTGAATTATACGCTATCAATGCTCGTGTATTGTCATCGCAATGGATCATCGGTTCACCATAAGTATTCATCAAATGTGTCATTGTTACGAAATACAGAACTGATTTTTCAATGGATAAGGGATTAGAGGACAAATACCGTTCGTATAGACCCTTTTTAAGCAAAGATTAAGCACCGCATACCTACCTTTCAACGGTGTACCATTGCTGAAATAATATAAATCTATAGTCATATATGTTTATTTCAGCAGGGGTGAACCGTTGAAACATACCGAAGATGCGATTCATTTCTTCTAAAAGATAGCCTACGAGTTTCACATTGTCCACTAAACACTAATCCATTGAGAAAAAAAGTTTTGCATTTCATAATAATGAGAAATTTGATGAGTTGTAATGGTGTACCGTTGCAATGGTTCACCGCTGCAATGTCAATGCACGTGTATTGATAGCGTATAATTCAATTACAACATGCACACACGCCCGCTTGGTGTAGTGGTTAACATATGAGACTTCCACGCCGCGGCTCCAGGTTCGAATCCTTGCACAAGCTTCTATTTTTCTTCTTCTTGTGTGTGCCTCTAAGCTTATTTCTAAACGATCATAAAGTCCATTTTTTACATAATCGGCACGTTATCTTAGAGTTTTGTCTTCATGGCGCATTATTTGATATATGTGACTTTATTTATTTTCCATAATTTCATATTTCAATGCTAAGAACACAACGTGTCATCTTCTGAAGATAGTAATGTTTGCATGTACTATAACAATGACAAGGCCTATTATACACCTATAGTCGCACACAATTAACATACAGAGACAGCGTTAGTAAATAATGACCAGTTCCTAATACACAAAGTGACTTTTCGTTCTTCTATCTTTGTTTGTATTAGCCATTCTGTTTATGTGGCCTTATTTATTTTGTAAATAAATGTTATTATGATTATTTTCCATGATTATATATTTTAATGCTAGGAACATAACATGGCATCGTGTCATTAATTGCTATCTTCTGAAGATAGTAATGTTTGCATGAACTATAACAATTGCAAGGCCTATTATAGACCTATAGTGGCACACATTTAATATACAGAGACAGCTTTAGTAATTAATGGCCAGTCCCTAATACACTTTTGTCTGACTTTATATGCCGTCTATCAAATGTTGATTAGAAATCAATTAATACATATACGAACTATAATTGTTCTTCAACATTTTGTTTCACATCCATGAAAATAAATTGTATAAATAACATGTTTTGACGTATATGTTGCCTAAGTATTGACTGACCAATCCCTAAATGACGTAATTGATACTTGTTACTTTTTGGGAATGTTGACAATATACCCTACAATAATCGTGCAAAACCTCATTAGCATTGGGCATTTGGTTCTAAAGTTATAGCCAAAAAACCGATCCCAGATGGTGAATTTAGGATTTCGCTCAGACAATCAAGGAAAATAATAGTTGGCACACTTGACGCAACTTATTACAAATATCCCTGTGCTCGCAATTGAGATCAGACTTGGGACATAGCACTGTTTAATAGAAAGCAAAAGTCTCCCCCTTTCTTATATCCTTCCCCATCCCCCATCAATCAATGTTGGGGGACCTACCATGGCTTCTGATAATATGACTCGGATCAACATTGCCTCCGGGGAGAGGGGCGGGTTTTTTCCGTAATTAAAATTAAGACAAAGTGTGCCAACCTTTTTTTCCTTGATTGCAATCAAGGAAAATAATAGTTGGCACACTTGACGCAACTTATTACAAATATCCCTGTGCTCGCAATTGAGATCAGACTTGGGACATAGCACTGTTTAATAGAAAGCAAAAGTCTCCCCCTTTCTTATATCCTTCCCCATCCCCCATCAATCAATGTTGGGGGACCTACCATGGCTTCTGATAATATGACTCGGATCAACATTGCCTCCGGGGAGAGGGGCGGGTTTTTTCCGTAATTAAGACAAAGTGTGCCAACCTTTTTTTCCTTGATTGTCTGAGTCATTTGCTAAAAAAATCATCTGTGTTAAGTCTTTTGGCTATAACATGAGATTAAACAAAGATTTCTTCACCAGATTTGGAGGACAGATAGGTTATAACACTGGTCACGTGTTCAAACAATATGCGTCAACGTTCTTTTAGGGACCGGTCACTTTTAAATACGGAGGTATATTTTTCACTTAAAATGGCAGTGAAACTTTAGACATGACCAGTTATTTAAATTCAGATGGATGCTCGACCTCATATATCATCAGCTAAACGTTGAAAAAACATATTCCTGTCATTTATATATATCTCAAGACCAGTATCTATATCTATATATCTTAATACCAGTGTCTATATAACTTAAAATATAGACCTAACATGAAATATGCCTGTTTTGTTTTGACAATAAATCAAAGTTGTCAAGCCATTACGCCCATTTATAAGAATGAGTACATCTGCACTCTTTCGGTACCAAAATCAAGGACATTATGATTATTCAAGAAATAGAAGACACAATGATAGTGCTGATTAAAAACAAATAATGCAAATCATGATTGTTAGAAAAAAGAAGCAACAAATAAATCATTATCGAATAGAAGCTTAGACAAGGATTCGAACCCGGGACAGCGGGGTGCAAATCTCATATGTTAACCACTACACCAACCGGGCGTGTGTGCATATTGTAACTGAATTATACGCTATCAATGCTCGTGTATTGTCATCGCAATGGATCATCGGTTCACCATAAGTATTCATCAAATGTGTCATTGTTACGAAATACAGAACTGATTTTTCAATGGATAAGGGATTAGAGGACAAATACCGTTCGTATAGACCCTTTTTAAGCAAAGATTAAGCACCGCATACCTACCTTTCAACGGTGTACCATTGCTGAAATAATATAAATCTATAGTCATATATGTTTATTTCAGCAGGGGTGAACCGTTGAAACATACCGAAGATGCGATTCATTTCTTCTAAAAGATAGCCTACGAGTTTCACATTGTCCACTAAACACTAATCCATTGAGAAAAAAAGTTTTGCATTTCATAATAATGAGAAATTTGATGAGTTGTAATGGTGTACCGTTGCAATGGTTCACCGCTGCAATATCAATGCACGTGTATTGATAGCGTATAATTCAATTACAACATGCACACACGCCCGCTTGGTGTAGTGGTTAACATATGAGACTTCCACGCCGCGGCTCCAGGTTCGAATCCTTGCACAAGCTTCTATTTTTCTTCTTCTTGTGTGTGCCTCTAAGCTTATTTCTAAACGATCATAAAGTCCATTTTTTACATAATCGGCACGTTATCTTAGAGTTTTGTCTTCATGGCGCATTATTTGATATATGTGACTTTATTTATTTTCCATAATTTCATATTTCAATGCTAAGAACACAACGTGTCATCTTCTGAAGATAGTAATGTTTGCATGTACTATAACAATGACAAGGCCTATTATACACCTATAGTCGCACACAATTAACATACAGAGACAGCGTTAGTAAATAATGACCAGTTCCTAATACACAAAGTGACTTTTCGTTCTTCTATCTTTGTTTGTATAAGCCATTCTGTTTATGTGGCCTTATTTATTTTGTAAATAAATGTTATTATGATTATTTTCCATGATTATATATTTTAATGCTAGGAACATAACATGGCATCGTGTCATTAATTGCTATCTTCTGAAGATAGTAATGTTTGCATGAACTATAACAATTGCAAGGCCTATTATAGACCTATAGTGGCACACATTTAATATACAGAGACAGCTTTAGTAATTAATGGCCAGTCCCTAATACACTTTTGTCTGACTTTATATGCCGTCTATCAAATGTTGATTAGAAATCAATTAATACATATACGAACTATAATTGTTCTTCAACATTTTGTTTCACATCCATGAAAATAAATTGTATAAATAACATGTTTTGACGTATATGTTGCCTAAGTATTGACTGACCAATCCCTAAATGACGTAATTGATACTTGTTACTTTTTGGGAATGTTGACAATATACCCTACAATAATCGTGCAAAACCTCATTAGCATTGGGCATTTGGTTCTAAAGTTATAGCCAAAAAACCGATCCCAGATGGTGAATTTAGGATTTCGCTCAGACATGTCTGAGTCATTTGCTAAAAAAATCATCTGTGTTAAGTCTTTTGGCTATAACATGAGATTAAACAAAGATTTCTTCACCAGATTTGGAGGACAGATAGGTTATAACACTGGTCACGTGTTCAAACAATATGCGTCAACGTTCTTTTAGGGACCGGTCACTTTTAAATACGGAGGTATATTTTTCACTTAAAATGGCAGTGAAACTTTAGACATGACCAGTTATTTAAATTCAGATGGATGCTCGACCTCATATATCATCAGCTAAACGTTGAAAAAACATATTCCTGTCATTTATATATATCTCAAGACCAGTATCTATATCTATATATCTTAATACCAGTGTCTATATAACTTAAAATATAGACCTAACATGAAATATGCCTGTTTTGTTTTGACAATAAATCAAAGTTGTCAAGCCATTACGCCCATTTATAAGAATGAGTACATCTGCACTCTTTCGGTACCAAAATCAAGGACATTATGATTATTCAAGAAATAGAAGACACAATGATAGTGCTGATTAAAAACAAATAATGCAAATCATGATTGTTAGAAAAAAGAAGCAACAAATAAATCATTATCGAATAGAAGCTTAGACAAGGATTCGAACCCGGGACAGCGGGGTGCAAATCTCATATGTTAACCACTACACCAACCGGGCGTGTGTGCATATTGTAACTGAATTATACGCTATCAATGCTCGTGTATTGTCATCGCAATGGATCATCGGTTCACCATAAGTATTCATCAAATGTGTCATTGTTACGAAATACAGAACTGATTTTTCAATGGATAAGGGATTAGAGGACAAATACCGTTCGTATAGACCCTTTTTAAGCAAAGATTAAGCACCGCATACCTACCTTTCAACGGTGTACCATTGCTGAAATAATATAAATCTATAGTCATATATGTTTATTTCAGCAGGGGTGAACCGTTGAAACATACCGAAGATGCGATTCATTTCTTCTAAAAGATAGCCTACGAGTTTCACATTGTCCACTAAACACTAATCCATTGAGAAAAAAAGTTTTGCATTTCATAATAATGAGAAATTTGATGAGTTGTAATGGTGTACCGTTGCAATGGTTCACCGCTGCAATATCAATGCACGTGTATTGATAGCGTATAATTCAATTACAACATGCACACACGCCCGCTTGGTGTAGTGGTTAACATATGAGACTTCCACGCCGCGGCTCCAGGTTCGAATCCTTGCACAAGCTTCTATTTTTCTTCTTCTTGTGTGTGCCTCTAAGCTTATTTCTAAACGATCATAAAGTCCATTTTTTACATAATCGGCACGTTATCTTAGAGTTTTGTCTTCATGGCGCATTATTTGATATATGTGACTTTATTTATTTTCCATAATTTCATATTTCAATGCTAAGAACACAACGTGTCATCTTCTGAAGATAGTAATGTTTGCATGTACTATAACAATGACAAGGCCTATTATACACCTATAGTCGCACACAATTAACATACAGAGACAGCGTTAGTAAATAATGACCAGTTCCTAATACACAAAGTGACTTTTCGTTCTTCTATCTTTGTTTGTATAAGCCATTCTGTTTATGTGGCCTTATTTATTTTGTAAATAAATGTTATTATGATTATTTTCCATGATTATATATTTTAATGCTAGGAACATAACATGGCATCGTGTCATTAATTGCTATCTTCTGAAGATAGTAATGTTTGCATGAACTATAACAATTGCAAGGCCTATTATAGACCTATAGTGGCACACATTTAATATACAGAGACAGCTTTAGTAATTAATGGCCAGTCCCTAATACACTTTTGTCTGACTTTATATGCCGTCTATCAAATGTTGATTAGAAATCAATTAATACATATACGAACTATAATTGTTCTTCAACATTTTGTTTCACATCCATGAAAATAAATTGTATAAATAACATGTTTTGACGTATATGTTGCCTAAGTATTGACTGACCAATCCCTAAATGACGTAATTGATACTTGTTACTTTTTGGGAATGTTGACAATATACCCTACAATAATCGTGCAAAACCTCATTAGCATTGGGCATTTGGTTCTAAAGTTATAGCCAAAAAACCGATCCCAGATGGTGAATTTAGGATTTCGCTCAGACAATCAAGGAAAATAATAGTTGGCACACTTGACGCAACTTATTACAAATATCCCTGTGCTCGCAATTGAGATCAGACTTGGGACATAGCACTGTTTAATAGAAAGCAAAAGTCTCCCCCTTTCTTATATCCTTCCCCATCCCCCATCAATCAATGTTGGGGGACCTACCATGGCTTCTGATAATATGACTCGGATCAACATTGCCTCCGGGGAGAGGGGCGGGTTTTTTCCGTAATTAAGACAAAGTGTGCCAACCTTTTTTTCCTTGATTGTCTGAGTCATTTGCTAAAAAAATCATCTGTGTTAAGTCTTTTGGCTATAACATGAGATTAAACAAAGATTTCTTCACCAGATTTGGAGGACAGATAGGTTATAACACTGGTCACGTGTTCAAACAATATGCGTCAACGTTCTTTTAGGGACCGGTCACTTTTAAATACGGAGGTATATTTTTCACTTAAAATGGCAGTGAAACTTTAGACATGACCAGTTATTTAAATTCAGATGGATGCTCGACCTCATATATCATCAGCTAAACGTTGAAAAAACATATTCCTGTCATTTATATATATCTCAAGACCAGTATCTATATCTATATATCTTAATACCAGTGTCTATATAACTTAAAATATAGACCTAACATGAAATATGCCTGTTTTGTTTTGACAATAAATCAAAGTTGTCAAGCCATTACGCCCATTTATAAGAATGAGTACATCTGCACTCTTTCGGTACCAAAATCAAGGACATTATGATTATTCAAGAAATAGAAGACACAATGATAGTGCTGATTAAAAACAAATAATGCAAATCATGATTGTTAGAAAAAAGAAGCAACAAATAAATCATTATCGAATAGAAGCTTAGACAAGGATTCGAACCCGGGACAGCGGGGTGCAAATCTCATATGTTAACCACTACACCAACCGGGCGTGTGTGCATATTGTAACTGAATTATACGCTATCAATGCTCGTGTATTGTCATCGCAATGGATCATCGGTTCACCATAAGTATTCATCAAATGTGTCATTGTTACGAAATACAGAACTGATTTTTCAATGGATAAGGGATTAGAGGACAAATACCGTTCGTATAGACCCTTTTTAAGCAAAGATTAAGCACCGCATACCTACCTTTCAACGGTGTACCATTGCTGAAATAATATAAATCTATAGTCATATATGTTTATTTCAGCAGGGGTGAACCGTTGAAACATACCGAAGATGCGATTCATTTCTTCTAAAAGATAGCCTACGAGTTTCACATTGTCCACTAAACACTAATCCATTGAGAAAAAAAGTTTTGCATTTCATAATAATGAGAAATTTGATGAGTTGTAATGGTGTACCGTTGCAATGGTTCACCGCTGCAATATCAATGCACGTGTATTGATAGCGTATAATTCAATTACAACATGCACACACGCCCGCTTGGTGTAGTGGTTAACATATGAGACTTCCACGCCGCGGCTCCAGGTTCGAATCCTTGCACAAGCTTCTATTTTTCTTCTTCTTGTGTGTGCCTCTAAGCTTATTTCTAAACGATCATAAAGTCCATTTTTTACATAATCGGCACGTTATCTTAGAGTTTTGTCTTCATGGCGCATTATTTGATATATGTGACTTTATTTATTTTCCATAATTTCATATTTCAATGCTAAGAACACAACGTGTCATCTTCTGAAGATAGTAATGTTTGCATGTACTATAACAATGACAAGGCCTATTATACACCTATAGTCGCACACAATTAACATACAGAGACAGCGTTAGTAAATAATGACCAGTTCCTAATACACAAAGTGACTTTTCGTTCTTCTATCTTTGTTTGTATAAGCCATTCTGTTTATGTGGCCTTATTTATTTTGTAAATAAATGTTATTATGATTATTTTCCATGATTATATATTTTAATGCTAGGAACATAACATGGCATCGTGTCATTAATTGCTATCTTCTGAAGATAGTAATGTTTGCATGAACTATAACAATTGCAAGGCCTATTATAGACCTATAGTGGCACACATTTAATATACAGAGACAGCTTTAGTAATTAATGGCCAGTCCCTAATACACTTTTGTCTGACTTTATATGCCGTCTATCAAATGTTGATTAGAAATCAATTAATACATATACGAACTATAATTGTTCTTCAACATTTTGTTTCACATCCATGAAAATAAATTGTATAAATAACATGTTTTGACGTATATGTTGCCTAAGTATTGACTGACCAATCCCTAAATGACGTAATTGATACTTGTTACTTTTTGGGAATGTTGACAATATACCCTACAATAATCGTGCAAAACCTCATTAGCATTGGGCATTTGGTTCTAAAGTTATAGCCAAAAAACCGATCCCAGATGGTGAATTTAGGATTTCGCTCAGACAATCAAGGAAAATAATAGTTGGCACACTTGACGCAACTTATTACAAATATCCCTGTGCTCGCAATTGAGATCAGACTTGGGACATAGCACTGTTTAATAGAAAGCAAAAGTCTCCCCCTTTCTTATATCCTTCCCCATCCCCCATCAATCAATGTTGGGGGACCTACCATGGCTTCTGATAATATGACTCGGATCAACATTGCCTCCGGGGAGAGGGGCGGGTTTTTTCCGTAATTAAGACAAAGTGTGCCAACCTTTTTTTCCTTGATTGTCTGAGTCATTTGCTAAAAAAATCATCTGTGTTAAGTCTTTTGGCTATAACATGAGATTAAACAAAGATTTCTTCACCAGATTTGGAGGACAGATAGGTTATAACACTGGTCACGTGTTCAAACAATATGCGTCAACGTTCTTTTAGGGACCGGTCACTTTTAAATACGGAGGTATATTTTTCACTTAAAATGGCAGTGAAACTTTAGACATGACCAGTTATTTAAATTCAGATGGATGCTCGACCTCATATATCATCAGCTAAACGTTGAAAAAACATATTCCTGTCATTTATATATATCTCAAGACCAGTATCTATATCTATATATCTTAATACCAGTGTCTATATAACTTAAAATATAGACCTAACATGAAATATGCCTGTTTTGTTTTGACAATAAATCAAAGTTGTCAAGCCATTACGCCCATTTATAAGAATGAGTACATCTGCACTCTTTCGGTACCAAAATCAAGGACATTATGATTATTCAAGAAATAGAAGACACAATGATAGTGCTGATTAAAAACAAATAATGCAAATCATGATTGTTAGAAAAAAGAAGCAACAAATAAATCATTATCGAATAGAAGCTTAGACAAGGATTCGAACCCGGGACAGCGGGGTGCAAATCTCATATGTTAACCACTACACCAACCGGGCGTGTGTGCATATTGTAACTGAATTATACGCTATCAATGCTCGTGTATTGTCATCGCAATGGATCATCGGTTCACCATAAGTATTCATCAAATGTGTCATTGTTACGAAATACAGAACTGATTTTTCAATGGATAAGGGATTAGAGGACAAATACCGTTCGTATAGACCCTTTTTAAGCAAAGATTAAGCACCGCATACCTACCTTTCAACGGTGTACCATTGCTGAAATAATATAAATCTATAGTCATATATGTTTATTTCAGCAGGGGTGAACCGTTGAAACATACCGAAGATGCGATTCATTTCTTCTAAAAGATAGCCTACGAGTTTCACATTGTCCACTAAACACTAATCCATTGAGAAAAAAAGTTTTGCATTTCATAATAATGAGAAATTTGATGAGTTGTAATGGTGTACCGTTGCAATGGTTCACCGCTGCAATATCAATGCACGTGTATTGATAGCGTATAATTCAATTACAACATGCACACACGCCCGCTTGGTGTAGTGGTTAACATATGAGACTTCCACGCCGCGGCTCCAGGTTCGAATCCTTGCACAAGCTTCTATTTTTCTTCTTCTTGTGTGTGCCTCTAAGCTTATTTCTAAACGATCATAAAGTCCATTTTTTACATAATCGGCACGTTATCTTAGAGTTTTGTCTTCATGGCGCATTATTTGATATATGTGACTTTATTTATTTTCCATAATTTCATATTTCAATGCTAAGAACACAACGTGTCATCTTCTGAAGATAGTAATGTTTGCATGTACTATAACAATGACAAGGCCTATTATACACCTATAGTCGCACACAATTAACATACAGAGACAGCGTTAGTAAATAATGACCAGTTCCTAATACACAAAGTGACTTTTCGTTCTTCTATCTTTGTTTGTATAAGCCATTCTGTTTATGTGGCCTTATTTATTTTGTAAATAAATGTTATTATGATTATTTTCCATGATTATATATTTTAATGCTAGGAACATAACATGGCATCGTGTCATTAATTGCTATCTTCTGAAGATAGTAATGTTTGCATGAACTATAACAATTGCAAGGCCTATTATAGACCTATAGTGGCACACATTTAATATACAGAGACAGCTTTAGTAATTAATGGCCAGTCCCTAATACACTTTTGTCTGACTTTATATGCCGTCTATCAAATGTTGATTAGAAATCAATTAATACATATACGAACTATAATTGTTCTTCAACATTTTGTTTCACATCCATGAAAATAAATTGTATAAATAACATGTTTTGACGTATATGTTGCCTAAGTATTGACTGACCAATCCCTAAATGACGTAATTGATACTTGTTACTTTTTGGGAATGTTGACAATATACCCTACAATAATCGTGCAAAACCTCATTAGCATTGGGCATTTGGTTCTAAAGTTATAGCCAAAAAACCGATCCCAGATGGTGAATTTAGGATTTCGCTCAGACAATCAAGGAAAATAATAGTTGGCACACTTGACGCAACTTATTACAAATATCCCTGTGCTCGCAATTGAGATCAGACTTGGGACATAGCACTGTTTAATAGAAAGCAAAAGTCTCCCCCTTTCTTATATCCTTCCCCATCCCCCATCAATCAATGTTGGGGGACCTACCATGGCTTCTGATAATATGACTCGGATCAACATTGCCTCCGGGGAGAGGGGCGGGTTTTTTCCGTAATTAAGACAAAGTGTGCCAACCTTTTTTTCCTTGATTGTAGAAGATATCTATCACTTTTAGGTGATAGATTGATGTATTTGGGTCATCACTAGGGTGGATGTGAAAATTGAAAGTGGTGCAATTTTTTAATATGACCAAAAATGAGTGAAAATGGCACGTTTTTATGATTTGAACTAAAACCCCGTTTTCTACTAAAGGGGTTGTCGTTGAAATTAAGTTTGTAATGCTAGAATGTAGCTTACTGTATAGTGAATAAAACGACACCTCATTTAACTTGAATATATTAAATTTTTAGGGCAAAAAGTGACCAGAACAGACCAAAAAGGCCTAAAATAAGGAAAATTATGAAATATTTGGTTACACTTTTGCTTATTTCTTGAGGTTGAAAATAGCTAGAGGAATGGTATTGTTTTTAAAAACTGCATACGTCGATAGTAAATGTATTTTAGTTACTAAATTGCATAAATATGATTGTTTAGTGAGGGATTGGTCCCAAAGACTAAAAATTGATAGAAATCGCAAAAATTAGCAAAATTACAAAATGCTGTTTACTTATTTAATTTAAGGTGTCAGTTTACCTGTTCCTGTTTTGCTTTCAGATGTATCTAAACCTAATTTGTAATACTATAGATTTTATTTTGTTCAAAGTGTATGTCTAGTTTGGTCAAAAATAGTCAATTTTACTTAAAATGTACGAAAATACATATTTTTAAAAAAAATAAAAAAAATAATGTAAAATAATGTAAATACATTAATAGTTTAAGATGCAATATAATTTTCATCAATTATCAGGCCCCCCTCAATACTGAACACCACTGTTAACCCCCCCCCCCCCAATTCTTTTTAATTTTTATTAGAGCACACGTAACAAATATATACATAAACCTAGCCAAATCGATGAAAACATCGTACTTTAATACTTTGATATATGACTGCATAGTGTTATTGAATACGTACAATTCATATGTTTCAAATTAAGGACACGAACCCATAATGACTATACACATATTGTCATTACATGTTATCGCCATGCAAATGCAATATATTTAACCATTTTTAGATCAAACAAACAGGTATTGGGTGTTTACTTGCAGTATCACTTTAAGACATCATGCTGAAAACATTCAATTGGAAGGCCTCAAATAGGAAATGGGCATGATAAGATCAAGTTCTTGAAGCAGTTTATAAAAATTATACAATGTATACACTTGTATGTTGAGTCATATGTTATAAGACTCAACACTGTAGGTCAGTGCGCAAGAAGATCACACACAACCATTCTTGAATTACTAACGTGGAGATCAGCTAAAGTGAAAGACACGTGTTGATCTACTCAGTGTTATCACTCGTCTTATCACTAGCGAGATTCAGTAATATGGAGGACTCTAAGAAATGCTGACCGAAAGGTAACGTAATCATGTAATGAAAGAACGATTATAAACAGACAGACTGGATAAATAGGTACATACGGTATGTAATTACATGATATGAGCAAGGTATATACCACCGGTATGTTTAAGGATAATGAGATATAGGATGAGAAAATAATTACCTTTAAAGGTATTTTCAGGAATCAGTAGATCTTTTATAAACACGAAGCTTGACTTGACGAAGGATTAGATGGCTTACAAAACCAGTAATGCTTGAAGAAAGGTGTTCACTCGCTATCACTGTCTGTATCTGATGCTAGATAAACTACTCGGTTGTCGCAACTCTCCTCATATCATCCGCAAGCGTCAATGCAGGGTAGCCTTTTCTTTTTCATGCACACATCCTGGTCATACATCCTGTCTTGCACCCACATTTTTCAAACGTCAGCACGGTTTCTGGTGCGGGTTGTAACAGCATCATTTGTGGAACGAGATGGGCATTGTCGTCTAACATCCATCCGTTGTTAATAGGAGATATGTTCATATACTGCGTGGTTGCATGCATCCGGATAAATGACTGATAGTTTGCCCGTTTTAGGTGTTGCTGGAATGAATCTGATGTAGGGGGCAGTTTCTCATTTGCACTATTATTCTTAGAAAACATTTTGTATCGCATGGCGTCGAGTGATGGTAGAATATTGCCTGAATACATGAGCATCACAAGGGATACATATAAGCTGCTGTTGTTGCCGGGTCTATTTGTGAAGCATCTGATCATAGTCCTTTCAAGCCATCGGCTAGTTCAGGGTGAGCAGCAGCAGTCTCTAGCCATTGGGTCTTTCCCTTTCCAAAAAATGACGATGTTGAGTCACATCCACTAAATACATGAAGGATTGGTAACATCGTGCACATGTCTGATTGAAGGTTGGATGCCACCTTGTGCATAGGAATAAATCTCTTCTTCTGTTTTGTACCGGTTTTGAAAAATAATTCTTGCAATCCTAGGACTTTGCAGTAAAACGGGCACATTGCAGCTACGTCGGAATCGATACTCCCCACAACAACTCGATTTACCCCTGTTGCTTCCTTTCCATAGGCGACATTCAGAAACATACGTGAATCAGCCTCCTCGTGATCGCTTCCGAGCTGTGGTATATCGGTATGTTGACCTGGCATTACTTTCACAGCTCGGTTGATGTCATGGAAGCCGCCTGAAAAGTACATCTCATATCCTGGTAATAGCTGTTCTTCACACTTTCCAATCCAATTGTTTAGCAGAAAATCTGCTATGTTGGCTTTGTTTTTCGGGTTTGAAAGCATCTTGGTACGTTGAATTGGAACCGGTGTTACGGATGTAATCTTCCTAATCTTAGTCATCTGTACTGCTCCCCTCCGTGCCCTTTCGCCAGACTTCGATTCGGTATTGGTATAATTGTCACCAACAACAAACGTACTTTCTTTTGTGAACACATTATTATGACATCTGGTATGTTGGCCAGAATAACCTATTCATTTGATGACTTCCATTATCTCACGTCTCCTCTCTCTCACACGGAGAATCTTTCATCATTTATTTCAATATTGATCGAATTTACTTTATAATGTCCTAAACAGATTTGGGGTCTTTGCTATCCTTTATTCGGAACATAACGAAAAGTACAATTTTCAGTTGTTTCGGGTAAATTTTAGAAATTACCTGCCTTATTATATCACAATGTTGCATATAGATGCTTATCGACTATTTACAATGTCATTTGAACAATAACAATCAACTTTGACTGGGATGTGTGGCGAAAATACAGATTTGACAAATTTTGACCCATTTATTGACATTTCGAGCATTTTTTATCAAAATGCTCTCCTTTAGTAGTTTGCATTTACTTATCGTTTTATGATTAATGCCGTTATGAGTATGATATATATGGGCAGTTTTTAAGCTATCTTCAATTTGTCTAAATTTTAAAATTTTAAAATCAAGCCTATAAATGTAAGAAATATTTTACGATATTTGTCATAATTTGCTAAATTTTAAACAATTCTGGTCATTTTACAGGTCAAAGGTAATTTTGTTGGGAGATTTTGATCAATATAACCATTACCTATATTATGAAGCTCAGTGTCAGTCAAAAATAACAACCTTCATATTTTTTTTAATTTACAATATAGCAATTTTTAGAAAAACTAACAAAAATAGGCATTTTTTAACCATTTTCGCCATTATTTAAAAATTGCACCACTTTCAATTTTCACATCCACCCTAGATGACCCCTAAGCATCAACCTATCACATCAACCTATCACATAAAATGAAAGTTTTCTTCTAGCCTTCCAATTACCCCTGCGCCTTAACTAGCAGGCTTTTCGAAGTTGGCCGGTGAGCTAACTGTGCTTGTCAAACCTTCTAAATGCTCAGGTGATTATTATAAAGATCTTTATGACACTAAGGTTGATTCAAACGTTTCTGAAAATAATATGTTTTTGCACGTAAATTCCATTCCTGTTCTTGGAGAGGATGATAGCGCCAAATTAAATGAGATGGTAAACTGTCCCTGGTTGAATATACCAATGTTCTTAAAAAAAATGCCCCAAAATAAAAGCCCTGGTAATGATGGACTTTCTTGTGAGTGCTATCTAAAATGTTGGGCAAAGATTGGTTCCTTTCTTGTGAACGCTCTAAATGAGGGTTTGGGTAAAGGCGAGTTATCATCCTCCCAAAGACAAGCTGTTATAACTTTAATTGAGAAAGGTGAGAAAGATAGATGTAAAGTAAATAATTGGAGGCCAATTTCTTTATTAAATGTGGATTATAAGATTGCGTCAAAAGCCCTTGCCATGCGTGTCGAGGGTGTTATTCATAAACTTATTAATTTTGATCAAAGTGGTTTTGTGAAAGGCAGGTATATTGGTGATTCATTGCGGACTATTCAGGATGTTATGGACTACACCAAGTATAGAAATATTCCTGGTCTAATTTTATTTTTAAGATTTTGAAAAAGCTTTTGACTCATTAGAGGGTAATTTTATTTTTGCAGCTCTGAAACGTATGCATTTTGGTTCAAATGTTATTGACTCTGTCAAAGCCCTCTATTCAAATATTAGTAGTTGTATTTTGAATAATGGCCTTACATCCGCTTATTTCTGTGTGGTGCGTCAAGGAGATCCATAAAGCTCTTATTTGTTTATCTTAGCGCTAGAACTTCTGGCATGCTCAATACGTGAGAACCCAATGAGTGTTGGTATTTATGTTAAAGATATTGAACTTAAGTTAATTCAGTATGCCGGTGATACTACATGTGTTTTGAAAGATGAAATTTCAGCAAGACATCTGCTTACAGTATTACATAATTTTGCTTGTGTGCCTGGTTTAAAATTGAACGTCTCAAAATCCCAAGCCTTATGGTTTAGGGTCAAAGAGATATTGCACAGATAAACCACTTAATGTGGAATGGCCAACAAAACCAATTAAAGCATTAGGTGTGTATTTCTCATAATGATGTTGATGCTGAGGACATGAATTTTGTTTCTAAAATGAAGCAGATCAAGACTCTTCTTAACATTTGGAGAATGAGGAATCTGACCCTTGCTGATAAGATAATTCTGATCAAAACCTTTGCTTTGTCAAAATTCATTTACCTTTTTTACATTTCTTCGGAATGGTGGGAGAGGATTCATCAAGAAAACTTCTATCATTGGTGACATTGATGAAGGTGGTCTTATTAAAGATGGTTGATTTGAAGTCCATGTTTGCTGCACAACAAAATAAGTGAATAAATAAATATACTACCACAAATGCACCATGGAAGACCTTTTTTGATGATTTCACTTCTCCCTATGGAGGTGAATTATTGTGTCATTGTAATATTGATATCAAAATGTTGAAAGAGGCAAAGAATCTCCCTATTTTCTACAAAGATCTGTTGATCTTTTACACCCATTTTGTTAAACGGTAAGCTCACCTTCAGCAGTGCGTTTGGAATAATTGTCACATCCGCATAAATCATAAGCCTTGTTTTTTATAACATCTTTTTGGATTGCGGAATAATTATTGTGAGCGACATTTTTGAATCTGAAAACATTATTTTGGGGAAATGTGACTAATTTGGGAAAAGTAATAATGATATTAAAATGGAGAAACTTTCTATGGGTAGCCAGGTGTTTTTGCTTTTCAGAAGTGTTTCAATCTCTCAAAACGTCTTATTGTGTGTAATACAGTCATGACAGTCTGACCATTGGAAAATGGTTATAGGGTATAGGTACAGGTACAGGGATGAATCTTTTTGATTTCGAACTATTACATGGTATGATATACAAAAATACCAATGACAACCACTTTTGCCTGTACGGAGACCTAGACAGTTACAGTAGCCCAAGTGCCCCGAGTGATTTATTCAGCTGAAGAGGTACATGTATGAATCTTTTCGCATTGGAAGTATTACATTTTAGGATATTATACAAAAATATCAATGACATCAACTTTTGCCTGTACGGGGGCCAAGACAGTAGCCCCAAAGGGCCCCACATGTCCCAACTGATTTGTTCAGCCAAAGAGATACATGGACGAATCTTTTTGAATAGGAAGTATAACATGTAAGGATATACGAAAACACCAATGACAGCAACCTTTGCCTGTATGGGGCCCCAGACAGTGGTCCCACATCCCTAACTGATTTATTTAGGCAAAGAGGTACATGGATGAATCTTTTTTCATTGGAACTATTATATCACAGGATATATAAAAATAGCAATGGCAGCAACTTTTGCCTGTGCGGGGTCCCAGACAGCAGCCCAAAAGGGCCCCACGTGACCTAACTGATTTATTCAGCCAAAGAGGTACATGGATGACTCTTTTTGAATTGGAAGTATTACATGCTAGGATATACAAAAACATCAATGATAGCAACTTTTGCCTGTATGGGGCCCCAGACGGTAGGCCAAAGGGCCACACATCCCCCACTGATTTAGTCAACCAAAGAGGTACCTGAATGAAACTGTTTGCATTGGAACTATTACATTGCTAATGCATAATACCGCCCCCCCCCCCCATACAGTAGCCCCAAGTGATTAACGTCTTCCAACCAGGGGCGTCAATCCTGGGTGGACGAGGGGGACATGCCCCCCCCCCCATGTTTGGAGGTGGGGTGGACATAATATCAAATGTCCCCCATGTCCCCCATTTTTTGAGTTTGCATGTGATCGAAATATAGAACATTTTAGAAACACCGAATAGTCCGTTAGTTTGACAAGAGGAAGAATTTTAGCGCGCTACGCGCGCATGTGTCCCAAAGATGTAATGTGTTTGGGATAGAAGCTTGTTTGAAGCAAAAATGTACCTCAATCATAACACAAATAAATGTGAACTCAAATATGTTCGCGCGCTAAAATATATTGTCGGTTGACTTTCGATTTTTGCACCTCCCCCCCCCCCCCCCCCTATATATAAAAAACCTAGTAACGGCACTGCGAACCACACGGAATATTCAGAATACTATGTGGGTGACGTTATAAACGTCATACTGGACCATTTAAGTGTTAGAAATACAGTTTTTTGCACGCTTCTCGCGTGGTAGTTTCAATGTTTCATTATTCAAGCTTAACAGTTTATGGGTCTCGATTATTATTATTAAATTATGTGGAGGACGTTCAAAACGTCGTAGGCCTACTGTAACATTTAAGTGTTAGAAATGCCAATTTTTGCGCGCTTTGCGCGCATTTCTTCTTATAGGTTTCTCCATTATAATGGGTCTCGAACCACACCAAATATTAATTTGTATCAACATTCAACAACGAACATTTCAATACAATATCGGTCAAAGTGCCTACCAACGCACATTCATTAACAACAATAGTAACAATTTATTTTTATTGTTAGACGGGCAACTTATGATGTCCCCCCCCCCCCCCCCCCCCCCCCCACACACACACACACTTTTAAATGTGGATTGACGCCCCTGCTTCCAACTAGTTTATTTAACCATGAGACATGAATGAATCTTACTCTCTTGGGCCTAGTATGCTATTACATATAGGGTGTAAAAGAATACAAATGAACACACTATAATGTTTGTATTTGTATTTTTGTCTATTATAGGGCCCAGGCAATATGCCTGAAAGGGCCCATGTTTGTTCCCTAACTGGTTTATCCAGTCAAAGAGGTATGTGGATGAGTCATCTTGCATTGGAATCATTACACATTAGGAGGGTGTGCAAAAACTGTTCATGTACAATGGTCAAGACAGTAGCCCAAAGGACCGTATGATCCATTACAGTCCGGATATAACTATTTTATCAACTGATAGTTGAAATAATCAATATAGTGAAGCAGTTTTTAAATATACTTGCATTTTGTAACTGAGAAAGAAAACTCAGTAAAACAATAAATAAAGATTCCACCATATCTTATAACTATTTTGTGCTTTCACTAGGCATATCAGTTCGTAGGATCACATCGAAACGAAAAGTAATGAAAAACAAGTTTTGTTGTTGTTCATTTGTATGGATACAAAATAAAAATGTACACAATTTGTTCATACATCTTGAATGTGCCACTAATATGGGGGGGGGGGGGGGGGGGGGGGGGGGGGGAATCAAGCTAACTAATGTTTTTATACATGATAATACTCTAATATATTCAGATATCATCCATCGATTTTCATTTTCAGTATATAAATCACGCTCTTATCTAACCACACAATACGAATACCCCCCCCCCCCCCCCGAAACACATGTATTTATTTTTAAGGTCATTTTCCGTTTCCGTTGTCCAAGATCTCTCTCTGGCTTTGACCGCATCATTACCAAAGTGAAACAGATTCAATTATGATGTACTATAATTGTGTAGCTCTGATCCAAAGCTATATAATCAGACAAATGTCATAAGGCTGACACTCATAATAGCGATGTTATAAGTGAGGAGGTAGAACTTATTGAATGACCCTGGTATATATTGAATACTAGTGTAGCAGAATTAAATACAATTATTAGCTGTAATTTTGTAATAAAGATATTTTCAAAGCTCTCAAAGCTAAATATTACACTATTTCCTCTTTAATTTCGTGGAGAATTGTATTTGAATAGGGAAGTGAAAAGGAATTGGGTATTTTCAATGCGGTACTATTAATCAATCAAATATCATGACCTTTTCAAATTTGATAAGCGCAGTTGGTACCCTATGTAGTGCCTTTGGTATACATGTGCAACTAAGCATGGACTTCTTTCCTTTTACATTCCATTCCACTTTGATCTGTTTGGTTCTATTCATATTGAAATTCATTGACAGTAGGCCTAAACAAATACTTGGGTAAAGAAATGAATTATATTTGTCATTAAACCCTCACATAATAGCGGTCACGTACGACATGACGTATTCTAGCGCTATTCATTATGTTCACCTACCTACGTATCTACTGGTAGTTGTTTGCTATTTGCCCGTGTCTATTTCCTTTACTCGAGTTCAGCAAAATCTTCAAAATTACTCTATTAAATTATCGCGACTTATATACGACAAAACATAGTGACGGGTTATGTTTTGACCGAAGAAAAGATCTGCAATTCATAATCAGAGTTCACAAACATTAACCTCGTGCGTGATTGAGGTCGTCAATATGTTAAGGTAAGTGTTGTTCAGTGTTGCTATATTTTCAAATTCACAAACTTTCCTACTGATGCGCCTACACCAACGAACCAAGCTTATCGTATAATAATTATTTTAATACTTACTTAAAGTCCCACTTTAAGCATAGC